>CAEMYA010000024.1:7902972-7939702 GCA_903131615.1 Diplodus sargus
TAATTTCCGAAAGGAAGAAATGTTTAAAAAAACATATGTGAGAACAAGTGCAAAGCAGCATTGTGTTTCTTTTGTTGGGATTAATGTATGGAGTAAATTGGGCCAAGAGCAAAAAGACTGTAAAAGTTTAATTCAATTTAAAACTCTTTTGAAGATATCATTTATAAAAAAATATGTTGAGAATGGATGCAAAAATTAAGAAGATTTTTTTCTTTGGGACAATCTGAAAATAAATGTATGAGTGCATGCATAAGACAAGGGCAGCTTATATTGTTTATGTTTGTAAATACACTGGGATAGGCGCAATAAGCCTACCTACCTACCTACCTACCTACCTACATACAGTTCGGCTTCAGGATTTCGTCTGAGACAGCCCATAATACTGGCACCAAGACTAGAAAGTCTCTTCATGACGTTCTAATTTAGATTAGATTTAACAGCTCAAACTTGATAATACAAAGAGGAACTTCTGAAAATGTCTGATGTTTAGTCACATTTCTTCATTGCTTTACAGCTATTTACAGAGAAACGTGTACGAGAAAAGTCTTTCCCGACTAGAGCAGGTTATATAAAGTGTGATTTTAACTCTCAGTGACTGTAACACAAGGTGTGAGGGTGGATCAGGTGTCTGGTGTGTCACCAGCTTTGGCATCACGTAAATATAAACCGGAAATTGCAGCAACTGCACCTTGTTGAGTACAATTTCTAAGGAATCATTTCAGGTCCAAGGAAACTTTTATATTGTAGAATACACAATCTCTGTCTCCTCAGTGGATCTTGTAGGTCCAGTGTGAGGCTCCACCAAGCTGTAGATGGTGGATGGTGGAGAAGAACAATCACTTGTTGGATCCAGAGGCTGGGCTACAGCTTCCATCTGGTAAAAAAATCAGAAAAAAAACATTTTCAGCAAAAGTTGTTTCTAATTTTTACTTTATACTTATTTCTAAAGGTATTATTATACTGTCTTAACATGTGAAGTAATCTCAGTATGATTAACGTCAGCTCATATGTCCTTCAAAAACTACAAACCTCTGTATCATTGCAGTGATAACTTATTTTTCATAAAAGTATGATGAATTTGTATTATGACCGAGAAAGCATGAAATGGCTGGTAAACACATTGTAGGTGTTTTCCTTTCGCAGCAGAGGGCGGTGTGGGACATGGTTTCACTGTTTCTAAAAATGTTAGAACAACACCCTGCAACTAACACACACACACAAAGAAAGAATTGTTTTAGCAACACATACAGTACATTACAATTAGTAAAAACACTGCAGATTAAAATTTGACTGAAATTAAGACTGAAAATGTAGATTTCTGGTTCTCTGCGAACATTTCTCTTCACTGTATTTTGCTTTGTATCACGTAGAAAGCATGGCATGCAAAAACACTGAACACCAGTGCAGAGTTGTCTGATAATATTTTCTACTTTCACTCTGTGAGAATATACAGAAGTACAAACTTCTGGCCCAGTATGAAGTCACATGCAGCCATACACTGGATCACAGAGGGGACGAGGTGCTCCAGACACCGCTCCCTGGGACAGAGGCGTCCCCTTCAATAGCACATCACTGTAAACCCTCTCATTTTGAATAATACAATAATATGCACTGAAAAATCTTGTTCATTATATGTGCGAAACAATGTGATTTTAAGTTTTTTAAGATTGGGTCCCTCCTTCATGCCTCACGGTGGTTTCGACTGCTGCCTGCATACAATGAAACATGCATCAGTTTGAGTGGACTAACTGCCAGACCTCTGCATCAGGTTTGGATAGATGGATCCTAGCATTTATCTGGAGATTCATCATGCTCATTGGCTCCAAAGAAAACATTTAAACACAAGCAAGCAGCACAACCAGTCACATGGCAGGCAGGAAGCAAGCAGCAGGACCTGGAACAGCAGATTAATGCAGGAGATATTAGCAAGAAGTCTCAGGCCGCTTTGTCAGGTAAATGTATGACAGGTGTGCATAGGGAAATAAATAGAATATGCGAGGCTCCTCTTTGAAAACATCTCATTCCCAATTTGACAAAAACTGAAGGTTGCAGATTTTAGGTCGGATCAACCATAACCCTGAAGTTGAGTTGTGAGACTGAGACTCAAAAATCACCTTTCTTATAAACTGTTTTTTGTTGTTTTTGATAGAGATTTAAAAAAAGAACACACAAAAAAAAACAACAACAAAAAATAACACTCACCTCAGGAAATGCATACACTGTATTGTCGGTGCTCTCTGTTTTTTCTGCAGGTCAGTCATGAAAAATACATGTTTTAATTTACAATTAATTTTGAGAATTTTAGTTTATTAAACAATTTTAAGAACTTTGGCTTTTCTGCTGCTTAATTGAATTACATTTACATCTTTTGAGGTGCCCCTACATTGAGTCTGACTGCACATGCACAACAGCACATTAAGAAGCCTCTATGTGTAGGATTTTATATTGTGTGATGTTGTTAACTAACCTGAGATCTGATGCTAAGGATGAATGATAAGGACAAGTGTATTACTGAGACTGTAATTTTTCTACATTGGAAATCAGTTCTGGTTATAGAATAATTCAAAAGATGCAATAATTACTTCTATTACTAAATCTATCGATAAGGACTTTAATTACACAGAAGTTTGGTTCAACACTGGTAAAGAATGAACAGTTGTGGATTCCTAACCATACGGTGTGAACGGCCTGTAATACTGTGGATTATATAACCATTGTAACTGCATTGCCTACAGACACAAAAGGGGTTTATGTGTATGGCAGCTAGGACACCGTAAACAAACAGTATTTTGTGGATTTTACTTTGCAATTCCGTGTTAAAATGCACACTTGGACTTACGCTTTCTTCTCCATAGAAGATAACCAAAACCTGCTGCTGCAATTATGATGAGAAACAAAATGGTGATGGAAATGGGCACAGCGATGTTAACGTTGTGAGCTATAAGATCTGTAAAAATAAACAAAACAAAACCCCCAAATGCAGATTAGAACAGGAGGCAGGATCAGAGGGAACAAAAGGTGGGGTTAATTTAACAAAAGGCTAAATGTAGACAAACCAAGGCAGCTAGTGAAAGAAACTAGTCAAAAGAGGAAAAGGCAAAGTAGCAAATCAAACAGTTGAACAAAGTACAAATCAAAAGCAAAGATCAAACCAAAAATGCAAAAACATTCCAAAAACTGGAGATGAAACACAAGGAACTTGGAGGAGACATCACACACAATAACACTAGACAGAAGCAAAAAACTGAGAAAGACTGAAGGGGAAACGAAGACTTAAAAACAGAGACACACTGATGAGGGGACGAGGAGCAGGTGAGGAGAGAGAGGAGGGAGGAGGCCAGGTGAGGTAATGAAGGGGCAGGCACAGAGGAGAACACACTGAAAGGACAAGAGACACGAGAGGGCATAGAATCAAAACATAAGACACAAGAGACAGAACCAAAATATCTAAACATAAGACACAAGACACGACACAACGACATAGAACTAAGACACTGAATCATGAACCATGACAGTCTCAAATGTGAACAAACCCACCTTGAACTGTGACGTTGTATTCAGTTATTGTATTAAAATCGACAGCCCCCATCAGTTGTGTAGTATAAACTCCACTATCTGTCTCTTGTAGATTCTTCAGTTTCACACAGTATTTTTCCACAGTAAACTCAATCCTTCCTCTGTAACCTGGAGAGACTTCTGGTTCAGTATTAGGAAGCCATGTGACTAAAACTGATTCCTTGTTACTGCTTTTATCAGTGAAGGTCCAAAAAACAAGTCTGATTGCCGGACCACCAGTTTCATTGAGATTCAGCATCAAATCGTCTCCCTTCTGCACAAACACAGGAGTCACAGCACTGGACCCTGTAACAACAGTAAACACATGATACAATAAACATCACAAACAATATATGGTTATTTGGTCTATAGACTGAATGTTACCCTTATTCCAACTATATTTCCAACATATTGAATCATAAGTTCTACATTATGAAATACCTTCAGCTCCTCGTGGCTTATCAATGGTTAGAAAATGTCTTTAAAATGCTTCAAACTGACTTTGTTGTGACACAGTTTGTATGGATGGAGGATTTTAAATTGTGAAACCGATCCCCATGAAATTAAGATGTTAGTCAAAATGTTGCTTATTTTAACATCACAGTCTCTTCTGAAAAACAGTGGACAAAGATCTCCACAATTGTTGCCAAGATGTTTGCATGAGAGGGGAAAATATAAGTTACTTAGGACAAAAGTGTCTGCCATATCATTAATATCATTATTTACTTTCATCACCATTTTCTTCATTGGATGGTGGATGGTTGGACTTCTGACGGACAGATCCAAAGCGGCTGGTGGGCTATGCATTTCGTATTGTCATCATTGAGTAACTGTACATGAATAATACCTATTGTAAAGTATCAGTCAGAAGCATGCACACACTCATAACTGAGAAGCATATTATGCATACAGTGTGCAAATTGCGAGGGGAAGGGAGGGCCCATTAGCAATGGGCAGCTCAGCCAGAGAGTGATGCAGTAATGAGTACTAAACCTGGAAATCAGTTTTTTTTTAATTCCATTTCCCTTGCCTTAAAGTCAATGGTTTTTTTTAAAATATATATATATATATAGATTTTCAGTGAAATGCCTGACATAAGGTCTGAGGTTACCACAGGCTTGAGATATTTACACGTTTTGTTCTATGGCACATACATCTTTGAATGTCCAACAACTGAATTATAAAAATGCTTATGTTTCTTAAAACGGTGGTTGCTAACAAGGGTCTGATGAGATGACAGAAGTTGTCACAGACATTAAACATCATCACACCGAACACAAACTCTCATCTTCTCATAAAAAAAGTAATACAATAATAAAGGAAAATCATCATTTTCAAAACAGTTTCAGTTATCTGAATTTTTTATACCACCCTAACCATAGCACAGCTAAGAAAATGTAACTGTTATAGGTTGTTTTTAAAGGCGCTGACAGACCACCTGTGTGAAAATTGAGTTATTATTTAAAAATAACTCCAGAATAACACTGGTTGCTACAATAAATGAAAGAAGGACCATGAAACTGCACTGAACACATAAAGGAAGTGTGTTGCAATGGCTATGGTTTCAGTTCTGGTGAGTTTTTTTGTGGAAAACAATAAAAAAAAATTCCACTAAACTGTAGCTGCTCTTCTCACTCTAGATTACACCAGCCTCACACACATTTAAACCTGGCAGTCTATGTGATATATTTTAGCACTGTATATTTATCTAAATTTAATAACTACCAAAGTATTTTTAAAGTGAGGTCTGTGGCGTCAGTATTGCTCTCCCCAGCGCTCTCCACAGATACAGACCAAAATAGCTCTGGTATAGTGCTTCGAGACACTTTAAAATGGATGGTGTGCTGCAGTATAAAATGTTTAGATCATATTTGTATACATTGTTTAGAAATCCTCTCAAAAGACAAGGATCATTTGCTCCTGATAACATGCACTGATAAATATATTTCTATTTTGAGTCAATCCCACACACGTTAATTCTCATTATAGAGCGACAGATGTCAGGATGATTAGTGCTTTGAAATCAGGAGCCAACAAAAAAAGAGAATATATTTTTTAAAAGGTTTAGAAGTATTTGCCTCAAATTTGTCATCAATACAGACTCTCTTTTTTTATCTGTTCTTGTTTCTTTTATCTTATTCTATGATCCGTATTTTTTTTTTTTTACTATGTTATTCTTTGCTTTTTCCATTTTATGTTTATTATTACATATATCTGAATCTGTCAGATCAAGGATCCCTTGGCTTTCTTCCTCCCTGCATTTAATTTACTTTACTGTGGGTCTTTAACCACAATGTTTTAGTGCTGAGATACAACAAACATATTTTCAAAGCAAAAAGAGGAAATCCAAACCATGATGAATATTAGCAGAAAAAACTTCTTACCTTGCATTTGAGACAAATACACCAGAATAACAGCGAATACAAGCGGAATGTCTCCCATTATAACTCATGTCACAAACAATACGAGGAAGTTCAAATGTTGGTTAGTTAAGTAGGAAGCTTGTAAAAAAGTATCCACCCCCTTGGTTGATGAATCATGGTGAAAACAATTTGGACTTTTTTGACAAGAATTCACAAAAACATGCTTTTATAAATGTGAAAATATATATACAAAACAAAAAAAATGCAAGAAAAACTCTTTAATGTCAAGATGAAAGCAGATGTCTACAAAGTAAGGTCAATTAATAAAAAAATATATACCCGAAATTATGTGATTATATTCACGACCTTCAAGTCAGTATTTAGTAGATGCACCTTTGCCCTCAATCACAGCACTGAATCTGTGTGGATGGGTCTCAATCAGGCTCACACATCTGAACACTGCAATTTCACCCCATTCTTCTTTGCAAAACTGCTCAAGCTGTCAGGTTGCACGTGGATAAGGCCCTTTAAAAGTCCAGCCAGAAATTCTCTATTGGATTGAGGTCTGGGCTTTGACTCAGCCACTCCAGAACATTAACCTTGTTGTCTTTAAACCATTTCTGTGCAGCTTTCACTGTACACTTCGGGTCTTGCTGGCAAATAATTCTCCTACCAAGTCGCAGTTTTCTTGCAGACTGAATCAGGTTGTCCTCCAGGATTTCAATATATTTTGCTGCATTTATTTTATCCTCTACCTTTACAAGCCTTCCAGGGCCTGCTGCTGAAAATTATCTCCACAGCATGATGCTGCCACCACCATGCTTCAAGGTGGCGGTGTTGAATGCACCAATACTTAAAGTGATAGTTCGGGTTTTTTGAAGTGGGGTCATATAAAGTACATGTCTATAGTCGATCTGTTTCCTACCGTAATCACCGATCAGCGCAGCTTCAGTTTGGAGGAGTAGAGAGCTGCTCCAGCCAGACGCTCAGCTTTGTACTGCAGTGAACGGGGTCCAGACAGTGGCTTCGCCAGACAGATTTCACTGGGGCACGTGCCCCAGTGTTGGTCTGTAGTGCCCCAGTATAAATTTCACCAGTAAAAAAAAAAATCAATTTAGAGTTTTAAGTCTACATGGCATAATCTACAGAATGCGCACATATGTACCTAATATGGCAACTCATTGCTACTTTATTCACTCTGTACAGAATGCACACATGGCTACTTAATATGGTAATTTATTCACGTGACTTTGGCTGTGATTGGGGTCCCGTTGTCACTTCAGAAACAACTTCGGGACATAACGTCTAACAACGATGTGTGAGCGCTATTTCTTTCCACCTGTCTTACAGGTTAGTACCGGGTAAACTGCCCATCATTGTTGTTTGTTTTCACCTCTGTGTCGCCATTTCCATGTGGATTTAAATGTTGCAACTTTACTTTTTATGTTTAATATATGAGGCTGTTTGTTGTCGCTAGTTGTTTTTAGCATCACCAGCCGTTAGCCACTCAGCCATTAGCCGTTCAGCTGTTAGCCGCAGGTTTCGGCTCCAAGTGAACTTAAAACAGACCAGCGGCTCGTTGTTTACCGCGTCCGACCCCAAAGCTCTGGTTTCCGGGTTTCTGTTGAACTCTCCGGACGTCGGGTTTCAGCTATCGACTGTCAGCTGAGCGGCCAAAACACGGTGAGCTCACGCTGTTAATCCGCAGATTTGGTCTCCAAGTTGAATAAAAACACAGTATGTTCAGAAGCTCCACAGACAGTTGCGTTTGTTCATATAACACGGGGAGATTGAGAGAGAGAGAGCTTATCATCATTGATGATAGAAGTTTAATTTTAATGTTATGCTTTTATTGTAAAGAAGCCAAAATAAATTTCATATTCAAAATTGTAATTGTAATTGTACTTATAAGTACATTTTATATCAGAAAATTACTTTTGATACTGAAGTACAGTAAATGTCTGGTAATTTAAGACTATTTATGTTTTTTTATGATAAATAAGTGCTAAAAAATTTTTATTAATTAATTATCTGTGCCCCAGCTGTGCCCCAGTACAGTAATTGGTCTAGTGACGCCCCTGGGTCCAGAGAAAAAGCTAAATTAACCACCTAAAACAAGGCTCACCTTAATAAATCTATAACAATTCAAGTGTACGTTGTCTAGGTAAAATTCACACCGCTTTACATCGCCGTCAGACCGCGCTTTTTTTTTGGCACTACATTTTCTCAACCGCAGAGCCCCCATATCCCTACTCATGAGCGCTGATGCGGAGGGATACAGAGAGTTAAGTTTCGTTTTTATCGAAAGTAAACCTCTCGTCCAGCAGCTGGGCCTCGCGCTGTATTCCGCCGCTCACAGATCAGCCGTTGCCCAGTTACGCTAGTGTTTTAGGTGGTTAATTTAGCTTTTTCTCTGGACCCCGTTCACTGCAGTACAAAGCTGAGTGTCTGGCTGGAGCGGCTCTCTACTTCTCCAAGCTGAGGCTGCGCTGATCGGTGATTACGGCAGGGAACAGATCGACTATAGATATGTACTTTATATGACCCCACTTCAACTGGATTAAGGTCATGGGAACGAGAGGGCCAGTCAATGACATAAATGCCATCGTCATCCGGGAACTGTCTACACACTCTGGCCACATGTGGCCGGGCATTGTCCTGCATCAGGAAGAACCCAGAGCCAAGTGTACCAGCGTATGGTCTGACAATCACTCTGTGGATACCAACAGCAGTCAGGGTTCCGTTGGCTAAGACATGAAGGTCGTGCTGGATGATGTTACAGACAGCACAATGTCCACCACATCATCTCAAGAGTCTTTCACACCTGTCAGATGTGCTCAGTGTGAACCTGCTCTCATCTGTGAAGAGAACAGGGCGTCAATGGCAGACCTGTCAATTCTGGTGTTCCCTCACTAATGCCAATCGAGCTGAACATTGCTGAGATTTGAGCACAGGTCCCAGTAGAGGACGTCGGACTCTCATGCCACCCTTGAGTCTGACAGTTGATGCTGGTCTGAAACATGCACTGTAGCCTGCGGGAGGTCATTTTGTAGGGCTCTGTCAGCGCTCCAAAGGTTCCTCCTTGCAGCAACTGCAAACAACATTCTTGCTGCTGGGTTGATGCCCTTCTTCGGCCTGTCCAGCTCTCCTTGTGTAATGGCCAGTAATGGGCTGCAGGTGCCGCCTCTTGCTACCAGTAGTGACAAGGACACTAGCAGAACACAAAACTACAGAAGAATCAGTCAGGAACGTTAAGGAGAGAGCAATTGTCTGGGGCCACCACATGCAAAACCATTCTGTTTTTTGTGGTTGTCTTGCTTTTGCCTCTCCATTGCAGCTGTTGTCACTTTCAATTGCACCAAAGCAGGTGGAATTGATTCACAATGACTTCTGCTTCCTAAATGGACAGATTTATATCCCTGAAGTTTAACTCACTTGGTGTTATACTGTGATTATTAAGTGTTCCCTTCAATGTTTGTGAGCAGTGCATATTCTCATGTGAACTGCATCAGATGACTTTTATATATCATTACTACAATGCATCAAAAGAGGAGGTTAAATTGGATAACAACTTAAGATAAACTTTTCATTGGCTTTCGTTTGTTTTTCTGTTAATTTTATTCCTGTATCTTGGTGCATTATGATTATTGTGTAAAATGATTTTACAGGCTCATTTTTCTATCTTGCACATTGTTTGTTTTCAGTGGGAGCATTTATAGTTTACCACCAGTATCTGTCATGTTTCTGAGTAATCTAAAAATGCAAGAGGTGTGAGCTATTATGGAGGAAGTGGTGCAAGGGGCGTTTCACCACCAAGCTTAGTTTAAGTGTTAAATTGAAGCAAAACCTCAAGTATTGCAACAAATTCACAGTACAAACTGCAGTATTTTGTAGATTTAATATGTAGTGACACAACCGTGTCTTTTTTTATTTTCTGTCAAATAATTTTCGGGGACCAAAGATGAAAAATAAGCTAACTCGTGTAGAAGTAGTTCCTTATTATAAATGAAGTGACTTTATTTATGCAAGTTATTCAGAAGAAACTTGTGCTGTGCTGAAGCAGTAAAACAGCATAAAGAAGAACTTAATACGAGAAGTTGATCTATTCACATCATGAACATGGTGACATTCTAAAGTCTATGTGGTTTTGACAGGAAAAGCACAGCTGTCACAAAGAGCTGCCACTCTGTGGTGTTTCTGTTAGAACAAAACAGAAGACACATAACGGTCAGACAGGACAACTGAACAGAGACTATAATGTCCATCTTTGTAATACTGGGACTGCTGGTCTGTGTGAAGGCACAAGGTAGGAAAATAAAACTGTCTAATTTAATGTTATTAACAGATACAACTGTGAGCAGGCTTCTTAATAAAAGGCATAAAGTTAGTTCAGATTTCCAGTTGGCAAGAGGAGATAAAGAGCTTTCATTTGTAAGCAGTCTATAACCATGCAAAAGATGTACAAAGTGATCACATGTTTGAGAGGAAGGAATCCTTTCTAAGACTTTGAGAAGTGGAAAACAGAGTGAAGTGATTTCATTACAGTAAATATTCCTGCGTCTTTGTGAAGATTTAAAAAAACGGTTTACCATTTAAGACTTAAAACAATTCAAGTCAAAGGTATAGTGTGAAGTTGTAAATGTAACATTACTGTTTGTTGATGTGATGAATTTAATTTCCTCTTCTAATGAAAAGCCAGATTCTCCAAACCAAATTCAGTCAACAAAAGCCTTGTTTTCACAGTTGGATACTAGAAGCTAACAATGAGCAGCGGTTGAAAGAGTACTGAAAGTGTGCGCTTAAGTAGGATTACAATTATTACTGAAATATTATACAATTACAGCATACTGGTACTAAAGTTATACTTAATTAAAAGTACAAAGCATTCTTGTGAAACACTACATATAGTATTATTTACTTTTTAACCGTTGATGTTTAATGCTGTATCATCAGCAGGTGTTCAGTCACAAAGGTTTCTGTTCTGTTCTGCTCAGTGGTCTTGGTCACCTCTCCAAACCTGCTGCTGCTGCAGAGTTTAATGTGTTTTTGTCTGCTTGTCAGGGTTTTCATTGGCCTGTTTGTGATCAGATAGCCTCATTGGCTGCTAAAGAAGCTGATGAAAATGTTAGATATTGATTCAAATTGTGCTCAGCTCTCAGTTATGATTTTTAAAGTAACTAATTACATTACATAGTAAACACAAGTAAAATTACAGACTTGAAAAAGTACAAAAAACTTTTTTTTTTTTTTAAATGAAATACCCCAAAGAAGGACTTAATGACAATAATTTGAGGAGTTGTACTTAGTTACTCCAGTTGTGGAGACAGTGGTACAGTTCTGTTCTCATGATGTTGTATCTTCTGAGCTTTTTTGATGCATCATATTATTTGGCAGATGCTTTTGTCAAAAGTGACCGATACATTTTTATCACATAGAGACATTGAGAACAATTTGAGGATCTTTCTCAGGGCAACTCTGGCAGAAGTACCGAAGTAGCAAAGGATCAGAGTGGCTGAACAATAATCTGGTTAAGAAGAGGCAGAAAGAGGACAAAGTTCAAGAAAGTCCAGTCTTATTCACAGGATACAGAGTGGTAATAGTGCAGAGATGAAAAGAAAAAAGTAAGAGTTTGAGTTAGATTTTCTGGTTGGCGCAGTTTCACCTTTATCCTATGGCACGCTAAGTCAAGACCAATTATTAGTTGTAGTAACAACAGTATTGTAGTAGCAGTAGTTGTGGTCGAAATATTAAATGTCTGGTCGCTTAAAGATTTAAACATACAGAATAGTTGTGGGGCCAGAAAACCAAAAATGAAAAATGAGCTGAAAGACACTTTAAAGACACTTTTTTCCACTATGACTAACTTACAAACAGTCAAGTCTAGACACGTTGATTACAGCTGCTTTCAACACACACACATGATTCAGATGTCTGTTCTTCTTGCAGGTACCAGCTCTGTGACTCCTGTGTTTGTGCAGACAGGAAAGGATTTACTTCTGCGTGTCAAGGAACGTGTTGCTCTGGATGAAGAGAGTGATTTTAGATGGAAATTCAATGTCACAAATATTGTAAAATTAGATGCTGATAACAAAGCAACTGTTTTTAGGAATTACAAGGGTAGAGTTGAAATTTCTGTACAAAATCACACTTTATCCTTGAAGAATGTACAAAAGGCCGACAGTGGACGTTACACTGCAGTTGTGAGTGCCAACGTTGACCAAGTTGTTGCTGATTACATGGTCACAGTTCTGGGTAAGTTCCTTAACATTTCAAATGTTGCTCCACAGCAGCAGCCTGTTTCAAAAACCTCACACCTGTTTATTTCCCTCCTCAGATCCAGTGTCTCCAGTTAAGCTGACAGTGGACTCTGTGTCCAGCAGCTCAGACTGTAACTTCACTGTGACCTGCAGCACACTGGACTCTCTCATCAGCAGCACTTTCCTGTGTCGCAACAAAACTTGCAGTCCGGAGGGAGGGGAGAGGTCAGAGGTCACACCTTATCCTTCCTCTATGAACGTCTACCTGAAGCAATGTGTGATCATCTGTAACCATAGCAACCAGGTCAGCTGGGAACACGTCGAGCAGGAGATTAAACATTACTGTGAGCAACATCCAGGTAAGATTAAAAGACACTATAGCAAATAGTGATCAACATCTAAAATTTACTCATAACCATTCAAACATTTCACTAGACAAAGTTCTCTGGAGGCATATTGGTTCAGTTCAGACACAACGGAGAGTCATGTAAAGCAGCTCAGACTCCTGTAACCTCACTGTGACCTGCAGCATACAGGACTCTCACATCAGCAGCACTTTTACATGTGACACCAAAACCTGCAGTCAGGAGGGAGGAAAGAGGTCAGAGGTCATGACCTCTGGTGCTTCTCTCAGAGTCTACCTGGTGGATGACTCAGTCACCTGCAGGGGTGCCGCCAGGGGGGGAAAGGTTAGGACGATTCCAAGGGCCCGGCACTGACAGGGGGCCCTTTGAGACATGGGCAACCTATACAAGGGCCCAACTAGATTTTTTTTCATGGGGCCCAAAATCCCTGGCGGCGCCCCTGGTCACCTGTAACCATAGCAACCAGGTCAGCTGGAACAAAAACATGACAAAGATTTTGGGTTTCTGCCCCTGTCATGCCAGTAAGATGTAAGAACAAAACAAGTAACTGATAATAATACACAGATTGGAGTTTGGTTAAACTTAGAACTTAGACTGTCCAGTAAATGACAACCTAACCCGTTTCAATTTGGTAATTTAGTTTAACTGTGTTTCCAAAGTGTACGCTATTTGCCTCCAATGTGTTTTATTACGTAAAGAACATATAGGCCAGCACTTGAACAATTTAGTATGAGTGAATGTATCTGTTAATCTGAGAAGCAAAATAAAACTCAACTGCACTTTGCATTTATTTTGAAATGTAAAAGTTACAGTGATTGTTAGTAATCAAATACAAATTTTAAAATACACTAGATGCTATCCACATACATAGAGAGGAGTAACTGATTTGTTACTTCCACTCCTCTTGTGCTGTTGTGTAATGGCCTGGATCAGTTTTGTAATGTAACAACCTGTTTTGTTGTGTTCCAGGTTCAGAGTGTGTTTCTGCTGGCATCTCTGTGTGCCTGCTGAAGCCAGTTGTGATCTCAGTCGGTCTGATCATCATGGTGTCCGCCGTCATCAGTGTTCATGCCGTGGAGAAGCTAAAGAAGCAAAAGCAACTAAAGTTAACGCATTACTGTAGTGATTAAAAAATAACATCGGCCTTCAAATGTAGCGGAGTAGAAGGATAAAGTACCTTAGAACTTGAGTAAATGTATGTCTACTAAATGACATTCCATGGCTGATTTTGAATGAAAATATGCTTGCCAAACATTTTTTTATAATTTTTTTTATACTGTATATTCTAACAAAGACTTTTAAAAGCGAATGTGTCATCATTTATGCATGCTTTGACCATTAATGTGTTATAAGCTTTAATCCAATTGACATTTCAGGTTTGTAAAGGTGTACAAGATAATTAAAAGATTCTTCACATGACTGTATTCAAGTCTTATGTTGTGCCATGACGAGGATAATTAACATTCTAGATACAATTCTGGTATTTAGGTAATTTATTAAAATGCTAAACTGCCAAAATTTCTCCATTTGCAAAACATTCTAATATCTGGTTCCATTCTAGTTATGAAGTATAAAGGGGGACAGATATACATTTTGTTTGTTTTTTCCTTCTTTATTAAAATCTGATAGAATGTGTTTGTTAAGATTATTGATTGGTTGGCTGCAATGCTTTTACTGTAATTAGGCACAATCAGAACATCTACAGTGTGTTCTTGATGATGTCACTAATATGTGTAAATCTAAAGGCCGGTGTGTAAATGCTTGTGTCTGTGCACATCCTAGAACTACCGCCTGGCAGTTATATGCCTTCACTTTAAAGAGCGACATCCTCTGTCCTTAGATACTCAGTTCAAGTGGGGGAAAACTTGCCATATATATATATATATACACACCTGTAAATATATAGCATATTCTTTAGTTAAAGGTACCCTGAGTTTTTGACCACTTGTAGGACTCTAGAGCTGTTTTTCTTTGTTTTCTATGAGTGGGTCCCTATTCTTTTTTGTATTGTGAGTGTGAAGCCCACTGGAGGACATGCACATCCGAGCAGCTGATTTTATGTTATTGATGCAAATACAATGTACAATGAAATATTATGTGTCACAGACTTTTGCTCCCCCTCTTGTATTCTGCTAACTGTATGTCATTGCCTCTGTACTTGTAATCAGTGCAATGACAATAAATCTAATGAATTTAATATAAATAATCGTGTTTAATATTGTGAGTTTTCTGCAAGGAATAGATAAGAACTTCTGTTGTAGGAAATAATAATATTTGATGACACTTTGCAAAAAAACCCTAAAAACATTAATGTTTCGTTCATGTTGAAATACTTCACTGAAAACCTCTTCAAGTCTACAATACAGAAGTATTTGATTCTAAAGTTGTTATAAATTGGCAAACAAGCTGAGGCCCCAAATGTCAACAACATGCGGGAGGGAGGATAGGGGAACAAAAGGCAAGCTTTATTCAAACAAAGCTGAAAGATACAAAAACCAAGAGATGTTGAGTCACAAGGACAAAAGACAAAGTAGCAACAAAAGCAAAGTACAAATCAATGAAAACTCAAGGAACAAAAATCAGAACGATACCAACGGGGAGACATTCTAGGAGACACTGGTGGGGAACACAGAGTGGCATCACTGGGGGAGGCATAAAAAATTGACGAAGACATGAGGGAGAACAAAGACTATATACACTCAAACTAATGAGGGGATAAGTTACAGATGGAGTGAGGCTGGAAAAGGACATGCGAGGGAAAGGGATGGAAAAACACTGGAAGGAGGAACAGAAAAGCAAGATGCGACACATGAGGGCACAATTCCAAAAAAAAACAGGAAACAAGGGAACATAAAAAACTGGGATCATAACAAAAGTGGATTTTCAAAAGAATAAATTCAACTCATTCAGTAGAAACAATAATAACACTATAAAATGGTGAACAAAATGTGAAGACCAGAAATGACTTGATAATCAATTAATTGTTAATTCCTAAATAACTGTTATTTAAGGACTATATACAGTAGTAGATAATGATAAGTTACTACAGAACAGTCGTGGACTGGGAGATACTAGGTTAATTAGGTATAGGTTATCATTAGGTAATGATTAGTTCATAAATATCTGTGAATCGACATGCTGAACACTTTCTTCATGAGTTACTTCTGATGACTATGAACCAGCTGCTGAGAAGAACAAACTAGTTACTACTCATTAATTAATCGACTAAATCACAAGTTTCTCTTTTTGTGCGCCTCAAAGTAAAGTGAAACATATTGCTATCCATTCAGCTTTAAGCTAGGCTACACAACACATAGTCATAAAGTATGCATGAAATGGAGGACTCGTCGATTTTGAGCTGAAGGAACTGGAAATATAGAAAAGTGAACTGATTTCTAGGTGCAGACGGCACCATTCTGTGATGCCACATATGTACGAATAATGACACATAATCCTGGACCCCTGGGTGACCAGAGCAGACGATAGAGGGGACAAATATTTTGTCACTTTCCAACACTGATGTTGGATGTATTACAAAAATTGGATACAGTGTTCAAAGATTTTGTCCGGATTCCCTCAAATGATTCTGCATTTCAGTGTGTGCAATACAAATCCTGAGGAATCATTTCAGGATCTGAGAGACTCTTCTACCGAAGCATACAGGCTCTCTGGCTGAGTGTTGGCTCTAGCCTCAGTGGATCTCGTAGGTCCAGTATGAGTCCCCACCAAGCTGTAGACGGATGTTTGAGGAGAAGAGTCACTGGTTGGATCCAGAGATTGGGCTGCAGCTTTCACCTGGTAAATAAATCAGATAAAACATTCTCAGCAAAAGCTGTTTCCAATTTTTACTTTACACTTTATTTCTAAAGGTGTTATTATACTGTATTAACATGTGACCTAATCACACTATGATTAACGCCAGCTTAAATTTCTATGGCTATAAAACACATTTTGAGGTGTTTTTATTCAACAGCAGAGGGGGGTGTGGGACATGGTTTCACTGTGTCTAAAAATGTGAGAAAAACACCCTGCAACTGAAACACATACACATAAAGAAAGCACCATTTGGCAACACATACAGCACATTACAGCAAGTAAAAACACTGTAAATCAAAATGTGTTTGTTCTTACACTGAAAAAGAAGATTTCTGGCTCTCGGCGAACAGTTTTCTTTGTTGCACTTTTCACTAAAATATCACAAAGATGTCTGGCAAAAACACTTAACACAAGTGCAAAAATGTTCTGCTCACAGTATTCTCTCCATTCACTCGTAAGAATACACAGAAGTACAAACTTATGGCACAGTATGATGCTGAAATTACAGTGTCATTTTAAATATCTTAATATCTCGCCCCTCTTCATTGTCAACTCTGCCACAATAACGGAACTTAGCAGCTGCTGAAACTTAGCAGCTGCCGAAATGTTGGTTTATTATCCCCCACAACAGTAAAAATTGACTATCCATCCTTGCATGTTGCTTAGATTATGAAGAGTGCCAACAAACAGAAGCAAAGGGAGGAGAAAATACATGATGTAAAATATCTAAAATACCTAATGTAAATCACATTGTTGCAGTGTTGTCTCTTTGTGACATTTAAACGTTTTAAATTTCAAATTCAGTTTTGAGAACATAACACCTTCTGGAACATTCCTCCACTGTTTCGTAAACTAAAACACAGTTTTGGAGTTTGTGTCACGTACGATATTCTCAGAAATTGACCCTTTTTTTCTAGTAATGCATAAAATTGATAAAGAAAAAACTATAATTAAAAACAGATAAACAACAGATAAGCTGCATAAAGTATGAAATGAAACATGCAGAAGTTTTAGTGGACTACTTGCCAGACCTCTGCAGCAGGTTTGGATAGATGGATTATAGCATCTATCTGGAGATTCATCAGGCTCATTGGCTCCAAAGAAAACATTTAAACACAAGCAAGCAGCACAACCAGTGACATGGCAGACAGGAAGCAAGCAGCAGGACCTGGAGCAGCAGATTAATGCAGGAGATATTAGCAAGAAGTCTCAGGCCGCTTTGTCAGGTGAATGTATAGTGACAGGTGTGCATAGGGAAATTAAATAGAATATGTGAGGCTCCACTTTTTGACTTTTATCTATATTCTTTATTTTGCCCATTTCCCTTAAAGGTCCACTTCGTAAAACAATTGCTCTCATTCCCAACGTGACAAAAACTAAAGCTTTGGGATTTTAGGTCGGGTCGACCGCAACCCCAAAGCGTTGAGTCGTGAGAATGAAACTTAAAAATCAACTTTCTTACAAACTGGAGCTTTAAACTCACTCTCAGTTGTTAAGTGACTCAGAATCTGAAATTCTATTATTTGGTTTGTCTGTCTTTATTGTAGTTTTTTTGAGAAATATTTATTAAAAAAAATTAAAAAACACTCACCTCAGGAACTGCATACACTGTATTGTCGATGCTCTCTGTTTTTTCTGCAGGTCAGTCATACATTTATTTTGAGAACTTTAATTTTTAAATAATTTTAAGATCTTTAGCTTTTCTGCTACTTAATTGAATTACATTTACATTTCTTGAGGTGCACAACAACACAAAAAAAAGTCTCTATGTGTAGGATTTCATATTGTGTGATGTTGTTGACTAACCTGAGATCTGATGCTAAGGATGAATGGGCTAAAGCACAAGGACAAGTGTATTTCTGAGATTGTCTCTTTTTTCTACAGTGAAAATCAGTTCTTGTCATAGAAAATGTCAAAGGTACAATAATTACTTACATAATCTATAATCACCGGATTTAAGTTACACAGCAGTTTGTTACAACACTGGTAAAGAATGAACAGTTGTGGATTCCTAAACATACAGCCGGTGTGAACGGCCTGTGATACTGTGGATTATATAACTACTGTGGATTATATAACTACTGTAATTATGTTGCCTACAGACACAAAGGGGTTTATGTGTATGGCAGCTAGGACACCATAAACAAATGGAATAATGTGGATTTTTAGTTTCCAATTCAGTGTGTAAATGCACACTTGGACTTACGTTTTCTTCTCCATAGAAAATAACAAAAACTTGCTGCTGCAATTATGATGATGATGGAAACAAGCACAACGACAACAACCAGAAAAGGAGGTTTATGAGCTGTAAAGATAAACAAAACCAGTTTAGAAAATGATACCGCATCTTATCACGCTCTCTTTTTAACAGTTTATAATGGATATAAGTCATGTGACTTTACTGCAAGATTCTGATGAGTATTAGTCATCAATGCATAATTTTTTTTTTCTTTATCTTAATTTATCAAGTAAATTTAAAATAAAAAATCAACAGACTGACATTTTCATGATAAAACTGCATTAGTAAAAAAGTGATCTGTAAGAAGGAATAATTTAATTAAAAATAGAAGTGAATCATTTAAATAGCCTTTGTTTTAGATCACTCTGGTAGAGGTTAATTATGGTGGCTCCTTCTGCAAATCAAAATCAAAATATTAGACTGAAACTGAAGATTCTTCTGTAACTTCATAACCTACTAATAAATGAGGCTCATCATTTTATTTTTTTCCCAGGTGTTTTTAAGTTAAATGAAACTTTGACTGATTTTAAAAAGAGTCTACGTTCCTCCTCTATGTATACTTGTTGGGTTTTCTGTTCAAGAAAACGTGTTCACTGTAAAAAAAGGCCGTCTTGGGATGAGGTCAAAAAAAGCTATTCTAAAAATGCAAAAATTAAATTAAATTAATGAAGTCATTTTTATTTCCATTATTATTAAATTATCAACAGTTGGTTGTTTTGTTTTTAGTTCTTACCATGACGTCGGGGGCAGAAATCTTGAATCTTTGTCACATTGTTGGTCCAGCTGACCTGGTTGCTATGGTTACAGGTGACTGAGTCGTTCACCAGGTAGACTCTGAGAGAAGCACCAGAGGTCGTGACCTCTGATCTCTCTCCTCCCTCCTGACTGCAGGTTTTGGTGTCACATGTAAAAGTGCTGCTGATGTGAGAGTCCTGTGTGCTGCAGGTCACAGTGAGGTTACAGGAGTCTGAGCTGTTGGACACAGAGTCCACTGTCAGCTTAACTGGAGACACTGGATCTGAGGAGGGAAAGAGGTGTGAAACGTTTTAGAAACATGACAGCAGAAACTTAATTTCAGTGTCTCAGATGTGAACAAACCCACCTTGAACTGTGACGTTGTATTCAACTCTTGTTTTAAAATTACCATCCTTCATCTCTTGTCTGTTTCTTGTAGATTCTTCAGTTTCACACAGTATTTTTTCACAGTAAACTCAATCCTTCCTGTGTAACCTGGAGGGACCTCTGGTTCAGAACCATGAAACCAATTGACTAAATGTGGACCATTATTACTACTTTTATCATTGAAGTTCCAAAAAACAAATCTGTTCTCCAGAACATCAGCTTCTGTGAGATTCAGCATCAAATCGTCTCCCCTCTGCACAAACACAGGAATCACAGCACTGGACCCTGTAAAAACAGTAAACACATGATACAATAAACACACAAACAATATGTGGTTATTTGGTCTATAGGCTGAATGTTACACCATTCCTTCTATATTTCCAACATGTTGGATAATCAGTTCAACATTATGAAGTACCTTCAGCTCCTCGTTAGGAAATGTCTTTAAAATACTTCAAACTGACTTTGTTGTGACACAGTTCGTATGGATGGAGGATTTTGACTTGTCAAACTGAGCCCAATGAGAGTAAGATGTTAGACAATTTCTCATTTCAACCTCACAGTCTTTCCTCTCTGTCCCTTTAAGAACAGCACATAAAAATCACAGAATAACTAGAATAAGTTTTCATGTGAGGGGAAAATATACTTTTGCAGAATTAGTTTAATAACAAAAAAGAAACTTCACTCACATTAAACATTTACTTCAATTTACTGGTTTTCAGATATTTTTGGAACTTAATGCAATGTTTTTGTAGTGCACCATCTTTCTATGAAGCACAGCAGCTGTCAGTTATTTACTTTAATCATCGTTTTCTTCAGTGGATGTTGAATGGTTGAAATAGTGAAGGACGACCTGAAGCAGCTGTCTGTCTGTACATTTCCTTTTGACATTTTTGAGTTTTGGCTTATCTGTGCAGCAATGATACCTGCACTGTCATGACTCCGCTTCTGTAACTTCCTGTTTTATTTTGAAGTTTTACCCTCATGTGTCATGTTTTGCTTTTCATTTCCTCCCAGTTTGATTTCCCTCCCTTTCTCTGTGTCTAACTGTGTCTTGTCTATAACCAGCCCTTATGTGTATATATATAGTCTGTGTGCTTCCTCTTGTCTTTGTTAGTTTGTTCTCTTCTTGATCTTCTCCAGTGTGTGTCATCAGGCCCGTAGCGAGAAGGCAAGCAAACCAAGCAGCCACGCATCACACACGGCGGGCTGTGTGCGACCGCCAATTTGACGACTTTCTCGCTCGATTTAGCGACTTTTCAGACCCTCTTCCCGACTTTATTTCCAAAAAGCTACGAGCGACAAATTTAGCGACTTATTCAGATCATCGGGGGAAAGGCGAGAAATATATTATATTGTAATTCACATGCTGCTCAGAGTAATCGCAGACCACGGCTCCTCTGCAGCACGCCGGGCTCTCTCCCCTCCGGCGCGGCTGCGCAGGCGACAGGCCGGTGTGTGTATGGGGGTGCTGGCTGGGGCAGCAGGAGGGTCAGAGATACAAACATTACTTTGAATTTGTTGAACGTAAGGAAAATAACTTGACTGAAAGGTGCACACTTTGCCCGTGTTGGAAACCTCTCCTCATCGTTGCTAGCACTACCTCAAACTTAACGAAGCACCTACAGAGACAGCACGCACACACAAATCTTGTTGCTAAGGAACTGTGGACTAACATGAATGAGACGCCAAGACAGAATGTAACGAGTAATGTAACTGATTACTTTATCCAGGCAGTGATATTGTAATGTAAGGCATTACAATTTTTGAGAGTAATGTGTAATGTGTAATATATTACTTTTTTGAGTAACGAGCCCCAACACTGGTGAGAACTGAAAAATATTAATGTGAGTGTGTGTGTGTGTGTCTGTATGTATGTATGTATGTGTGTGTGTGTGTGTGTTTTTTTTAAGTATGTTGGATTTAGTTATTGTGCATTTTATTGTTATGTATATTGGATTTTATGGTACGGTGGTGTTTTTTTTTGCACATGTTAAAATGTTCAAAATGTTCAAATCTTATGCACAGTATATGCAACAGCAGTATATAATCAACATTTTTTAATTATACAAAGTGTGGGTGAACTTAAACTGTGTGGCTATGCATGTACAGTATGTATGTGTGTGTGTGTGTGTGTGTGTGTGTGTGTGTTTGTGTTTTTAAGTACTAGTGCAGTGCCCGTAGGAAATATGTGTTCCTATAGAAAAGTGGGAGGTTAAGAAGCATTTTCATGGATGGCCAAATGAGGCTGTTTGATGGTGGAAAGTCAGGGTATTTAGGTTTGTTGTGAAATCCGATATTCCAGGGAATAATTGGCCGTTTGTGACTATTTTTGATTTTGCCATTATATTTCACCATAAAACTATTTACTTTCTGTGATTATTTTCAGCACAACCTCACATGTGTGACTGTACAGTTATTTTTTCATTTTGACATATTGTACTAACACAATGGACCTAAAATCACAAAAAAACATAAAGTCCGAGTAGAAAAAGTTATTTTTTACTGTGAAAACCACAAATATGTTTAACAAACCATTTTTATTACTTATAATGCAAATATAAATTGTTGTTTGCTGAATAAGTGCATACATTATGAAAATTTACAAAGTTCTGTGTAACTATTTACATTTAAATGCAGGCAATGCTCAGGTCTGCCTGAGCTCCTTCCAGCTGAATGAAGAGCTGCAATGCCTGCTCCACAATCAGCATCTCATTGTTTTGACTCATTAAACAAAAAACCGACTCCACTACACACTAATCACACGACATCAAACACTACATAACACACTACTATACTCTCCAAACACGCTAAATGTCACAAATCTCTCAATTCTCAATATCGCTGTCTGTACACCGGCCGTCGTTGCCTGTCAATCATCCGCCGACGTCCCTCCCACAACTTCCTGTTGCTCTACAACCAAACTTGCTACTTGAACACTTTCGTGACAAAAGCCCGTTTTTACCGTTTCTGCTGCACCAGACACAAAACAAACGTGGCGGCAATGTTCGCGAAAAAGCGTGGCGGACATTATTTACCCCAAGTGCGGTTTTGGACATGCCGGAGGGTCTGGTCCATCGCCTCGGGAGATGGGCCATGTAGGTTAGCTGGCGGCTAGCGGCTAGCAGCTAGCTACACACGAACATCCACAGATTCTGATTCCACTTTGTTGTCCGCGCGTCGCCGCATCTCCTCAGACCTGAACAGACCGGTCCGGTCTCGTTTAGTCTCATTAATCCACAACAGTCAGTTTAGATGCACAGAACAGAACGGGACTGAACCGCCGGCTAACTCCCGGTCCAGCTCGCACTGCCGCAGGTCTACATCCGCTTGTTTCTTAGTGTGTGTCGTAGTCCTGAGCTCTGCAGTGATATATAAAGCATTTATGAAATAATTCATTAACGGTATCATTGTAATCCAAAAAAATCCGCATGGCACACCCTTGAACCATGCAGCAGCCATGTTGAAACTCTCAGGTCAGTCTGATCCTGATCCGCAGAGATATTTCACACACACATACACACACATACACACACACACACATACACACAGACAGACAGAGGTTCATGCTTTTATAGAGAGATGACAGCAGCAGCTGGTTGCCAGTATTTCAGTTATGTTCTAAATTATTCATGACAACTTTGCAGCTCTTCAAAGTACACAATGTGTTCAGAGCATCTTTCTAAATAATGGTGCCGTTTTCACTTCTTCTTCTTCTATGCTAATTTATGGAACAGACAGGCCAAAGAACAACTGCTAATGATTTGGGACTTTTCCGCATTTTGTCAGGATGTCTGCTCACTCTAATCAAATCAAATCAAATCAAATCAATCTTTATTTGTATGGCGCTTTTCATACAGAAAAGTAGCTCAAAGTGCATTACAGAGATTAAAAACAACAACAGAAAAAGAAAAACAGCAAATAAAATCAAGAGAAGAAAATTAAAAGAACCCAACCCTCCCACCCCCACAGACATGCACAGAGACATACACAAATACATACACACTCATACACACACTCACACATACGCACGCAGACACTTAGACACACACACTCCCACCCACACAGAAACTAGCTGTCACTAAAGAGACATTACTGGGCAACGAGACCTGAGGCGTGGAGGAAGCTACCTTTGGGGGGCCAACCACACTGAGAGAGATCCCGGTCCAAGGCCGCAGGGAGCGCCGCCACAGAGACCACCCCAACCCGGGCAGACAGGAGGCCCCGCACCAAGGTGCAGAGCCCTCTAGCCACCCAGGCCGAAACCGTCCATGGGACAGCACCCCCAGCGGCCAGACCAGAGACAACTCCCAGTCCGGCAGACCCCCATTTAGTTGAGGAGAAATGATGAGTGCAACTCAGAAGCAGTGGAAGAAAAAGAAGCGAAATTACACAGACTGTGAACTTGGAATAACGATTGATCAATTTGACAGACGAAAAAAATATATGTAAGTTCAGGTTCTGGCATCGGCAACAAAATGAAGTGAAAGGACAGAAAGTTACAGAAGCATTGAACGCTGCAAGCTAGGTGCTACAGACTTTAAAAAAGGTGGTCTGATTTTAAACGAGGCCAAGAGATGTGTCTTTGCACACAGTAATAGTTTACCAGTTCCCGTATGAAGTGAAGGGATCCCTGCACTCCCTCCGATTGATGAGCGGCCATCATCACGGACCTGAACATCAGTATAGACCTTGGAAACTCGCTCTAGCCTAAATTCAACATTGGCAATGTCCTCCAGCAAAGTAGTCATTGTATGATGTGGCACAGCCATTACGCACAGCTTATATAGTGCCGTTTGAAGGACTTGTTAATATGTCACACCTGAAGGTATTCTCACTCCCCAATAATACAGGAAAATAATCTTTATTTAGATAAAGATCATTATAATTGTCATAACGCACACTGACAAACATTTACATAAGACAGTAAAATAAGCTTAACAACTCGTGCATCACTGTGTAATCATAGTTAAGTTTTTTTTTAAATAAACTATACATGTAATCCTGACACAATTTAGTGACAGTTAAAACAGCTCGAATTAAATGCCACCCAAATTCACCCAAAGTCACAATATCACTCTAATCAGACTGAAAAGACTGTGTGCGTGGTGTTAATATATGTACCAGTGTGCACAGTCTCACCCTCTGTGGATTTTTATACATTCGGAAATCTGCATGGAAAGTGGCAAGTACATTTTTATTTACACATTTGGCCCCTTTCAGATCAAAATTTTATTTCAGCATGGGGCCCTCTGGTGTCTTCAGCAACCATATAGTCTGCATACAGCAAGACACGGCTCTGCTCTGAATATTATCTGTCCCTTATCATACACTGAACAAAAATATATACGTATTACGTAACACTTTTGTTTTTGCTCCCATTTTTCATGAGCTGAACTCAATCATCTAAAACTTTTTCTATGTACACAAAAGATCAATTTCTCTCAAATATTGTTCACAAATCTGTGTTAGTGAGCACTTCTCTTTTGCCGAGATAATCTAACAGGTGTGGCATATCAACATGCTGATTAGACAGCATGAATATTGTACAGGTGTGCCTTAGGCTGGCCAAAATAAAAGTCCACTCTGAAATGTTAAGTTTTATCACACAGTACAATGCCACAGATGTCACAAGTTTTGAGGGAGCGTGCTATTGGCATGCTGACTGCAGGAATGTCCTCCAGAGCTGCCCGTGAATTGCATGTCCATTTCTCAACCATAAGCCGTCTCCAAAGGCGTTTCAGACAATTTGACAGTTCATCTAACCGGCCTCACAACCGCAGACCACGTGAAACCACACCAGCCCAGGACCTCCACAACCAGCATGTTCACCTCCAAGATGGTCTGAGACCAGCCACCCGGACAGCTGCTGCAACAATCGGTTTGCATAACCAAAGAATTTCTCCACAAATTGTCAGAAACCGTCTCAGGGAAGCTCATCTGCATGCTCGTCGTCCTCATCAGGGTCTCGACCTGACTGCAGTTCGTCGTCGTAACCATCTTGAATGGGCAAATGCTCACATTCGATGGCGTCTGGCATGTTGGAGGTGTTCTCTTCACGGATGAATCCCAGTTTTCACTGTTCAGAACAGATGGCAGACAGTGTGTGTGGCATTGCGTGGGTGAGCGGTTTACTGATGTCAGCGTTGTGGATCGAGTCGCCCATGGTGACGGTGGGGTTATGGTATGGGCAGGCGTTTGTTATGGACAACGAACACAGGTGCATTTTATTGATTGCACAGAGATACCGTGACAAGATCCTGAGGCCCATTGTTGTGCCATTCATCCACGACCATCACGTCATGTTGCAGCATGATAATGCACAGCCCCATGTTGCAAGGATCTGTACACAATTCCTGGAAGCTGAAAACATCCCAGTTCTTGCATGGCCAGCATACCCACCGGACACGTCACCCATTGAGCATGTTTAGGATGCTCTGGATACGACACGCATACGATACGTATTCAACAGCGTATTCCAGTTCCTGCCAATATCCAGCAACTTCATACAGCCATTGAAGAGGAGTGGACCAACATTCCACAGGCCACAATCAACAACCTGATCAGCTCTATGCGAAGGAGATGTGAGGCAAATGGTGGTCACACCAGATACTGATTGGTTTTCTGACCCCCCAATAAAGCAAAACTACACATTTCAGAGTGGCCTTTTATTGTGGCCAGCCTAAGGCACACCTGTACAATATTCCTGTTGTCTATTCAGCATCTTGATATGCCACACCTGTTAGGTGGGATGGATTATCTCAGCAAAGGAGAAGCGCTCATTAACACAGATTTAGATAGAATTGTGAACAATAGTTGAGAGAAATGAATCTTTTGTGTATATAGGAAAGTTTTAGATCTTTGAGTTCAGCTCATGAAAAATGGGAGCAAAAACAAAAGTCTTGCGTTTATATTTTTGTTCAGTGTACTAAAGAAGTTTTAGTTAGCTGAATTTTTATACATGACTTTAACATAGCACAGCTAAGAAAATGAGCTATTATTTATGTACAAGAAGCATCTGGTATTCAGTGTGAATACTGCCAGTTATATAGAAACAACTCCAGAATAACACTGTTTGCTAGAATAAATGAAAAAAGCACCATTAAACTGCAGGGGACATATAAGGACGTGAGCTGCAGCGGTTATGGTTTCCTCACTGGGGAGTTTCTGTGCGGTCAAAGACAAAAACTTCTTCTCACTAGAATTGCAGTGGCTCTTCTAACCTTAGGTTGCAACCACCTCCCACATGTCTAAATTTAAGAACTACCTTAATTGACATAAGCTTGTACTTGTAGTTTTGCATGCATTAAGGGTTATGTAAAAGCCACAATACTCCAATGAAAGAATACCTGGTCACATGGTCATGTGTCCTGTTGACACAGTTCAGTTTCAAAGAAGATACTAAGTACAGAGAGACTGTAACTTTGGAAGATCCTTATCTGATTTAGCTAACTCAGGCTGCTTGAGTTATTTTTATTGTCATTATTACCACCTGCACACGGGTAGCTGGTAATGTTTCCAGTTTGTGAGTCTACCATGTTTGCCATCATGGCAAAATGTGGTCCTGAAGATACCTTGTTAGTGGGAACTAACACAGAAGGATTTTTGCCATGTGGTTGTATGTCTCTGTCTGTCTGTCTGTCTGTAGACAGATTCTACCAGCATGATATGATCACAAGAAACTTTACAAGTGTGCAGTTTAGATTAAAATGAAGGTGGAGTTCAGAGATGGGTGTCGTCAGAGGCCAGAAGTGGGGAGGTATGAGATAGGAAAGCGGCATTCAACCCTCCACTTTACAGCCTTGGCCCACTTTATTGTCGCTAGCAGGGCATGTGAGCGGAGCGCGGAGCTAGCGGGGAGCGGAGTGTACAAAATACAGTCGGGGCGCAGAGCGGGTTTTAATCCAAAGGCCAGAGCGATGGTTCCGTTTCGCTCCAGTTCCGTTCCGATACCGCCCTCCACGAGTCTAGGGCATGCACAAGTCTAGACTCACGTGTGCCTTCAAGGGTTAGCCTACATCAGAGGTCATTTGTTGAGAGATGGAGTTTGTAAAATATTTCGAAAAGCAAGCAGACAGGTCATATAGGTGCAACGTCAGGAATTGCTCCCTCTTTTAAATTTGAGCAAGCGTGGAGCGATTTCGCCGGAGCTGGATGAAATTTTAGGTAGGCAGAGAGCGGTCTGTGAGCGGAGCTGTCAGGTATAACTTTGAGCGATGGAGTAAAGGAGCGAACACCCACGTAAGCGGGGAGCAGAAATTCTCGCCGCTCAGCTCCGCTCACATGCTCTGGTAGCTAGTAATGACTATTGATTTGTCATGGGTCAGATGGTGAACATGTTGATAGTTGTCACGGCTGCTGTGATCTCATCACAAGATGGTCTCTATTTATATTGGTAACAATTTACAATAAAGTAGAGAAACATGTGAGTAGTTACTGAGGAGTGAGTGAGGAATGAATCAGAAACAACTTGATAATAAATCATTACTGAGTAACTGCGATTCAAGGACTTTAAGGTAATGATAAATTACCTCAGAAAAGACTTGGAGATACTATATTACATAAATACCGAGCACTTTCTTCATCAGTAGAATTATTAACCAGCTGCTGAGCGGCACAAACTACCAAAAACTCAAATAAAAAATGATTGATTACCTAATTATTAGTTACTCTTTTTAAAGTCAGGTCCGTGACGTCTGCACTGTCCGCTGATACGGACTAAATTAGTTCTAGTATAGTGCTCCAAGACACTTTTAATTGGTTGCTGTGCTTCAACATAAAATAGGGCCTCGTTATTAAAAAAGGATTTATGCCATATTTGTATGTATTATTTAGAAATCTTATTCAAAGACCAAAGTCATGGATCATTTAATGTCGATAACAAGTATTGACTTACTTAATAAATATATTTTCATTTTGAGTCAATCCCACAAACATGTTAATTCTCATTATAGAGCAACAGATGTCCGGATGATTAGTGCTTTGAAACAAGAGCCAAGAAAAGAGAATATAGTTTTAAATGGTTTAGAAGTTATAGCCTTCTGTTTGACTTTTAACCACAATGTTCTAGTTCTGAGATACAGCAACTAGATTTTGAAAGCAAAAGGAGGCAATCCAAACCAATGACATTTAGTAAAATAAAGTTCTTACCTTGCAACAAATATGCCAGATAAACAGTGCATACAAGTGAAATTGGTCCCATTATGACTCGTTTCATATATAGAATGAGGAAGTTTCATTGTCTTTTAGGCTGTGCCAAAACAAGGAAGTGAAACTGAACTACACACGGAATACACGGAAACACAAACAAAAACACACACAAACACACACACACACACACACACTCACACACATACACTTTAACCATTAAGGCGCATTGCATACCCAGATTCATATTTAACAACTGTTTAATAAACATTTCAGTCCTCACAAATTATGATACTTGAAAATAACACTCAAATGTAAATTTACACCATCTTTACATCTGACACCAGTGGCGGCGGCGCAGCAACCATCCAACATCGCCGTGAGCCAGGGGAGACCGCAGCAGCAGAGGAGAGCAATAACGCAGCCAGGCGGTGAACAACCCAGAGGTGGAGGGAGGACCAGCAGAGCAGCGATGGACAGCCCACAGAGCATCGAGCACGTCTGCTTATAAGTTAGCATTTCTATGCCAGCAGCTGATCAGTGAGGCTAACAGCTGCATCAGAGAAAGTGGAGAAAGGTGTGTCCATGGAGCCAATTCTTCAGGTGTGCAGGCTTCAAATGTAGTAGCACAGCCTCAGAGCTTGTAAAGACAACTTGGCTTTCTTCTTTAAACAGAAAAAAGCTGTTTTGTCACGGATCAAGAAGCAGCGATATTCACGCCAGCGTCCTCTCGCATCTGGTTTGTCATGGAAACAATAAAGCACTGAATAGACCTTTAAGCCCGATTTGCCAAATGAATCATCCAATAAGACCTTTTTATCATGGTCCTGTGCAACCATTTACATAAATGAAACTATCTGGGTGTAATTCACAACAACAAAGAATTTCAGGGATGAAAAGAACCAATATTTCACAAAGTAATAATGGGTCAAATTGACCAAAACTGTTACAATATATGGTAGGAAGATGAGGATCCAAATGCAGAAAACACACGAGAGGCAGAGTTATGGAACAAAAGGCGAACTTTAACAACTAAAGCTGAGAAATAACAAAAAATTCAAGAGGTGCAAAAATGCCTAAATACAAATAACAAACAAAAACTACCACAAAGTACAAACCAAGAGAGCCAAGTAACATAAACCCAGGAACAAAAAAACAGAAACATACCACAGGGAGACACTGGAGGTTACACGGGTGTCATCACAAGACAAACTGACAAAGACACGAGGGAGCATAAAGAGCACATCTACTACTGAGTGGAAAGGACGCAAACTTTCCTCAGATCATGTGAATAATGACTGAAAGAATATAGCTAGGGCTCTTGTTCCAGTTGTATGTGGAAAGGATACAGAGAGGACGCCACGCCACTTTTCACTTAGTTTCTTCAAGTTCTCAAGTCACAGGTGAGAAAACACTTTAAATCAGAATTATAAAATGGATCACCAGAAGAAAAAAAAATGTCCTCACTTCTCCCACAAGGCTTTTGCATTCCTCAGTTAAAGTAAAAGTCTTTTGCTCAATTTTTTGCATCTAAATCTGTTAATGCACTCCACAAAAAATGTGTGAAAACTCATTTTTACCCCGACAGGCCAAATGAAACCAGTCATCTCAATAAAAGCACAACAATATTCACCCATAAGACATTTTTATTGTGGTCCCGTGGAACCATTTACATAACTGAAAGTATTTGGGTCTGATTCACAACAACAATAAATTTTAGGGTTGAAAAGAGAACTTGTGTATCAGACAACTCAAAAGTACAAATCGGTGAAATTGACCAACAACATGGTTACGACATATACTTACACTATTTGCATATACTTATGCTACATGTACAGTACAAACACACTAAATGTAAGACAGAGTCACATGGAGAAGGACAAAACAGACTGCCAAAATAATAGTTTAGTAAAAAACATATAAATACACACATCACAGAGTACACTTAAATACAAAAATATCTTTGTTCACTATCTACTATCTTACATATTGATGAGTTCTCTATGAGCTCCACAACAAATTCAAACACATGAAATGCTTTTAAGTTTACAGCGAGCAGAACATACCTGGATTTTTGCAGTCAGAAAGCAGCCTTGTGCTCACCCATGTTGCCTTCTGTGGTGCTTGAAACCATGTAGAACCAGCACTGTCTGCTTGCCTACATTGCAGAGGTCCAATGCCGACTTGCAATCTGCATTGATCGTTTCGGCATCTCAACTCTTTATTCTATGTTCCATGAGTGACTCCAGTAATAAAACTCATTAATGACTGAGGGTTTGACTCGGCCACTCCAGAACATTCACCTTGTTGTATTTAAACCATTTCAGTGTAGCTTTCACTGTATGCTTCAGGTATTTTTCTAGCTAGAAAATAATTCTTCTACCAAGTCATAGTTTTCTTGCAGACTGAATCAGGTTGTCCTCCAGGATTTCAATATATTTTGCTGCATTCATTTTACCCTCTACCTTTATAAGCCTTCCAGGGCCTGCTGCTGAGAATCATCCTCACAGCCTGATGCTGCCACCACCATGCTTCACAGTCGGGATGGTGTGTTTGTGGTGATATGCATTCACATCTGTCACATGTGCTCAGTGTGGACCTGCTCTCATCTGTGAAGAGAACAGGGTGCCAATGGCCAATTCTGGTGTTTCCTCTCTAATGCCAATCGAGCTGAACGTTACTGAGATGTGAGCACAGGTCCCACTAGAGGACCTCGGACTCTTATGCCACCCTCAGGGAGTCTGACAGTTCTGCTGCTCATTTGATGCCCTTCTACGGCCCTGTCCAGCTCTCCTTGTGTCACATCTAGTCTCCTGGTATGTCCTCTATGCTCCTGAGACTATGCTGGGAGACACAGCAAACCTTTTTGCAACTGCACGTATGGATGTGCCATCCTGAGGGAGCTGGACTACCTGCAAAACCTGACTGGGCTGCAAGTGCCGCCTCTTGCTACCAGTAGTGACAAGGACACGAGCAGAACACAAAACTAGAGAAGAATCGGTCAGGAAGGATAAGAAGAGAGCAGTTGTCTGTGGCCGCAAAAAGCAAAACCATTTCCTTTTTAGGGGTTGTCTTGCTTTTGCCTCTCCATTGCACCTGTTGTCACTTTCATTTGCACCAAATCAGGTGAAATATATTCAAGATCACTTGTGCCTGCTAAATTGACAGATTGATATCCCTGAAGTTTTCTTGTAGCAATTAAGTGTTCCCTTCAATTTGTGTATATTCTCATGTCAACTGCATTAGATGACATATATATCATTGCGTCAATGCATCAAAAGAGGAGGTTAAATTAGATAACAACTGAATTTTGTTTTGCTTTTGTTTGGTTTTCTGTTAATTTTATTTCTGTGTCTTGGTTCAGAATGATTATTGTGTAAAAGGATTTTGCAGGTTCATTTTTCTTTCGCACACATTGTTTTCAGAGGGAGCATTTACAGTTTAACACCAGTATCTGTCATGTTTCTGAGTAATCTAAAAATGCAAGAGGTGTGAGCTATGAGCGAGGAAGTGGTGCAAGGGGCGTTTCGCCACCAAGCTTACTTTAAGTGTTAAAGTGATGCAAAATCTGAAGTAATTCCACAATTACACAGTACAAACAGCAGTATTTGGTAGATTTCATGTGCACTGAAACAACTGAAGTGTTTTTTTTCTCTTTGTTTCCTGTCAAATAACTGTTGTTTCAGGGACAAAGATGAAAAATAAGATAACTCTGGTGCAACATGCAGAACTAGTTCCTCTTAAGTGAAGAAATTATGCATAAATAAAATGGCAGATTCTATTTATTCAAGTTATTCAGAAGAAACTTACAGGATGTGTTGAAGCAGTAAAATAGCTTAAAGAGGAACTTAATTAGAGAAGTTAATCTGTTCACATCATGGGAACATGGGACTCTCACATGAGACAAAACCTGGTGAATGACTCAATCATTTGTAACCATAGCAACCAGGTCAGCTGGACCAAAAACATGACAAAGACTGGGGATTTCTGACCCTGTCATGCCGGTAAGACGTAAGAACAAAACAAGCAACTGATAATAATATACAGTTTAGAGTTTGATTAAACTTAGAGCATTTGAATATTTTCTATTTAAAGTGAACTTTTATTTCATTCTTGTTTTGATGGAAATAATAACTTAGAAAGTCCAGTAAATGACAACCTAACATGTCACATTTGGAAATGTAGTTTAACTGCATTAAATGCAAAGTGTGAGCTATTTGTCTCCCATGTGTATTATTAAGTAAACAATAATAAATAACTAAATCCCCAGTAAGAGCGACTATATCTGTTGATCTGAGAAGCAAAATAAAACCCAACTGCACTTTGAATTTATTTTAAAATCTAGAAGTTACATTGATTGTGAGTAAACTACAAAATACACTAAATACTATTGACAAACATAAAGAGGAGTAACTAATTTGTTACTTCCACTCCTCTCGTGCTGTTGATGAAATGTAATGAAACAAGCTGTTTTGTTGTGTTCCAGGTTCAGAGTGTGTCTGTGCTGCTGGCATCTCTTTGTGCCTGTTGAAGACGATTATGTTCTCAGTCGTTCTGATCATCATGGAGTCCACCGTCATCAGTGTTCATGTCATAGAGAAACTCCAGAGGCAAAAAGTAACTAAAGTTAGTGCATTAATGTAGTGATTAAAAAGAACAACATCTGCCTTCAAATGTAGTGGAGTAGAAGAAAAAATATAATAGAATGGATGTTTATTGTCTTTGTTTTACAATGAAACATAGATAGCAGCTCTTTGTATCTCTTCCCAGAGGGCAGGAGGGGAAACAGGTAATGTCCAGGGTGAGTGGGGTACTCACAATACAGCCGGCCTTCTTTTGGAGTCGGCCAGTGTAAAAGTCTCTGAGAGGGGATAGTGTTGTGACACACTCTGCTGCCCTCACCCCCCGCTGCAGACCCTTCCTGTCCTGTGCTGTTTAGCTGGAGAACCACACCGTGCAGAAGTAGGTCAGGAGGCTTTCTATCGCTGACCAATAGATGTTGGTCAGCAGGTGGTGAGGGAGGTGAGCGTGTTTTAGTTTCCTGAGGAAGTAAAGTCTCTGTTGGGCCTTCCCCACCTGATGAGAGATGAGTGTGGTCCAGGGTGAGGTCGGCCAAGATGTGAACCCCAAGCAAGTAGCTCTCTGCCCTCTCTAGCTCCTCCCTGTGCATGTAGAGGGCAGAGAGCTCTGTGCATTTGGATTTCTAGAAATCCACAATCAGTTTCTTGGTTTTCGAGGTGCCTAAATGCAGGTTATTGTCCGAACGCCATTCTGTCTGATTCTGAATCTCCTCTCTGTAGGCTGACTTGCTGTTATTTGTTATCAGTCCTACTATGGTTGTGTCATCAGCAATTTGACAATGGTGTTGGTGGGGTGGATGGGGAGGCAGTCGTGGGTGAAGAGGGAGTAGAGGAGGGGGCTGAGGACACACCCCTGTGGTGTGCCAGTGTTCAGGATGATAGTAGATGATGTGCAGCCTGCCATCCTGACGTTTTGTGGTCTGTTGCTGAGAAAGTCCAGTATCCATGTGCACAGTAAACTGCCTAATCCCAGGTTGCTCAGTTTGTGGATTAGTTTGTGGGGGAAGACTGCGTTAAATGCTGAGCTGAAGTCCACAAATAGCACATTACAGTACATACGTGTTGGGCTGATCCAGGTGTGTAAAGGGCTGTGTGGAGTGCTGTGTTGACTTGTTCATCAACCTGTTTGCTCGGTAAGCAAACCGGTGTTGCTGCTGTTTTTCTTCATTTTTCTATGAGTGGGTCCCTGTTTTGTTTGTATTGTGCAGTGTGAGGCCCACAGGGGGACGTGCACATTCCAGCAGCTGATTTTATGTTATTGATGCACAGACATGGCCATGTTAGGAAATACTTTTGCAGGGATAATGTAATGAAAAATACATCTACAATACAGAAGTATTTGAATCTAAAGTGGATTTTCAACAGAATAAATTCAATTCTATCAGTATGTGACGAGGGGCACTAAGGGAGGAAAATTCAGGGGGAAGCTGACACACCAACACCACCTGGGGACTTGGTTGGAAAATAGAAAAGGACAACCAGGCTCATTACCGAATAGGCAGAGACATGAGTTACAAAGTAAATTAAAGGTTTTATTTTTAAAAATAATCAAAATAATCAACGTAAACAGGCAGGGGCTGGAACTGCTGAGAGGGAAAAGGAGGTTAATGAGCAACTGAAAACTCAATCAAATCAGTAAGGTGAATACAAATAACTTCATAACAATAACCTTTTAAAAAGGCCTAAATATTTCAAGTCAGTCCAACCACGACTATAAAAAAAAAAAACTAAGCTGAGACCATATGTGGAGCGGTAGACTACACAGAGGCAGTGTCCAGGGGTGCTACCACTACTCACCCTCAGTGCAGCACAGCAAACCTCACAGCAAAATGGTGCAGTCAGTAGTGTACGTATACCCGTGTGCTCTGTCATGATCCGGGATGCAGTGTCTTTTGTTATGTTTTCTGTTTTAGTTTGACTTGATGCCCTTTTTGTGTCACTTCTGTCTTTTCAGCGTCTCCTCTATGATTTTTTCCCCTCTGTGTTTTCCCCTCCCTTCTTGTTGCATGTTTGTCTCCCTCTGTCTGTCAGAGTTGTCTCAGGCTGGTCAGGGCTGACCTATTTTCTGCTCACCAGCCAGACTCCTCTCACCTGCTGCTCCACTCACCTGGGGTCCGTTTCACAAAGCAGGTTTAGTGAAAACTCTGAGTCTGTTAACCCTGAAATGAGGGAAACTCTGAGTTTCCTATCTCAGAGTAGATCAACTCAGAGTTCAGGGTTAGACTCAGAGTTTGTTAAACCTGCTTCGTGAAACGGACCTCTGCTGTCCTCTTCCCTCCTGCCTCAGCTCACCTGTTCCTTGTCTTGTCATTAGTGTGTCTGTGTATTTAGTCTTTGTTCTCCTTGCACTCCTTGTCAATTTGTTTTGTGTGATGTTCTCCTCAATGTACCCTCTGTCTTCCCCATTGATATGTTTTGGATTTTGATTTTAACTTTGTTTTTGTTTGCACTTGGTTGAAGCTGTTTTGTTACTACTTTGTTTTTTGATCCTTGACGCATTTTAGTTTTTTCTTGTTTCTCCTGTTGTTATGGTATATTTCTGCTTTTTGTAAATTAAAGCTCGCCTTTAGTTTTCCCCCCTTTTCCTGCCTCCTGTGTTTGGTCTGCATTTGGGTCCTAAATTATAACCTCACGCTGACATTCTCTGCTTAGGGAAAAAATAAGTTAAGTTAACCCAGTTGGTCTTAACAGCTTCAACCTTCAATAGGACTAAGAAAAATCGACCTAAACAAGAGGAAAAACTGACAATAATTCCCACAAACTAATGATTTAAAGGACAGGCAAAATAAGTGCAGAATGTAAACTAAATATAAAGATGTGGGCAAAACACTGAACTAAAGGGGAAACTGTGAGCAAAACAGCAGTGTTATAGTGCAGGGGGGTATTCCAGAAAGCGGGTTTTGTGAAAACTCTGTTAACTTTGTTAACCCTGAGATGAGAGAAACTCTGAGTTTCAGTTCCAGAAAGAGAGGTAACTTAAACTCTGGGTCTGTTACTGCGGTAACTTACTCTGTGAACCTAACCTGCTCACTGGCAGGTTTACCTGAAGAAACCCAGAGTCTGACGGAGCTGTCTGACAGTGGCTGCCCTTTCCTTCTCAGTCCAATCATGTTGAAGCAGAAATAATTCACATAGTTTTACACCAGGGGGAGAATTTAGCTCTCACTCCCTGACGAGGACTGAACCGAACAGTAGACTGCTTCTCATCAGTCCGTCATTTATATTCTCCGGCTGCACAGCGAATATCAGGCTACACGTCATCGCTGACGTGCTCTCAGATCTGAAC
>CAEMYA010000024.1:7939711-7993333 GCA_903131615.1 Diplodus sargus
TCCAGCAGCCAGAAAAAGAGAAATAACTCACATTTCATTTGGCTTTCTTTATTTCCCACAGATAACTACAAAAGTAACCATCAGTATAGCCTATTGTATTTTCTAGTTTGCTGCCGCATTGAGTATAAGATGAAATGACTTCTAGTTCAATCTGCAGACAGCAAGTGTGTGCCTGCCTCTAATGTTGGGTCCTGGAGGTGAGTGACGCCCCCAGCTTCTGGTCACCTAGCGACCTGACTCAGGACCAGCTCCTCTCCCTCTGTCGGACGTGGTGGAGGTTGAGGTGAGCACCACTTCATGTTCAACTACTCAGCAGGATGTTAGGACACAGATGTGTGTTAAACTGCATCTGTTGGTGGTAAAAGCTACTACAAGTTAAAATATCCACTGAATAAAGTTTTACTTTGTTTAATATGTGAAATAAAACCAAAGAGAGGAGCCATCGTGAGACTGTTTCTATATGTCATTTTCAGTTGATTTAAATAAAATAAAATTGCCCAAAATAAAATAAAACAAAACATTCAACAGCATTCAACCACTTCCTCAAAGGCTAATATAAAAGAAAGTAATGTTAAATCCAAAATGAAAAGACGACTGCATCTAAAACTCTGTCAGTGATTTTTATTACGGCCTCATCTGTGTTACATTTTTTTCCCCAGAAAATGACTGCTTCCTGTTTTCTCCCCTGTTGCCCTGGTGAATCACAGTATCGGAGCTCCATTGATGATGGCTTTTTACTCAGAGTTAACGTACTCAGAGTCGACTTACTTAACTCAGATCAGCTGTTCTGGAACTGAAAACTCAGAGTTTCACTGCACAGGGTAAGTCAACTCAGAGTTCAGGGTTAGGCTCAGAGTTTGTTGAACCTCCTTTATGGAATAGCCCCCTAGTGAACCACTTGTGGCAGCAGACATAAACACAGAGAGCACTCTGGTAAGGGCTGACAGGGATTCTTCACATGGACATCTGCTGGGACACTAAACACTGCAAGCCACAGCAGAGGCAGAATGATGGCACACAGGTGCCTTTATAGTTTGCTGGAAGGTGATTGATTAACCTGCGAAGTGATAAAAAAACAAAAAAAAAAAAAACAAAGAGGATTGTTCAGATCTGAGAGCACGTCCCTTTGCTACGTGTCACTCCCCCTCTCTCTCACCCTGTTTCCTGTCACACTCTTCAGCTATACTATCAATAAAGCCATAAAGGCCAAAAAAAAAGAACCAGAAACAACTTGATCAATTTATTGTCAATTCCTGAATAACTGTTATTCAAGGACTATATAGTAGGTAACGATAAGTTACTAAAGAACAGACTTGGACTGGAGGATACTATGTGTATGAATCATTACGTAATTTATGATTCATACTGCATGTTTATTTATGCCACGCTAATATTATTAGCCTAATAGAGTGGTGTAGGGATGGTGTATTTTTGTAGCCTAACCTGGAAGTTAGAATTGAACTGGATTTCTCATTATTGCCGAAAATAAGCTCTGTGTCTTTAGTCCTCTGCTTTAAGTTCATAATACTAAAACGTTTTGTTCAGCACGATAGTCTGAAAACATGAACACCACTTCTGTGATTTTCGAAGTTTAAGCTAAATCACCAGAAGTAAAAAGCTAATGTTAGCTGCAGTGCTTAAATGTCACCACCACTAGGCATCTTATGCCACAATAACTATACAAATTTTAGATAAACTGGTCAATGTACAAGTTGAAAAATTAGAGTTAGTATAGCTGGTAACTGAAGTCGGCCTGTAAAGACAGACTAGTGAGTAGATGAGTCTCTGTCTTTGGTGTGATGACATTTAATATCTAATATATTATGACGTTTAATATGACAACTTCTCTCGTCTCATTTAGTCACTTGCTTGTAACCGCTGTTTTAATGACACGTGTAATTTATGATTAAATTGTGGGACATTCAGTTATGTAATTCATGTCGTTAAACAAAACATGTAAATATCTTAGTAACCAGTAGTAACCACAGACCATATTTCAGGAAACTCATTGGTTTTGAGACGGTGGAACTGCAAACATAAAAATGCTAACTGATTTCTTGGTACAGACTACACCACTCTGTGATGCCACATGTGTACAACACTACCGGGCCTATTAAGAATAATGACACATAATCCTGGACTACTGAGTAACCAGAGCAAACAAAAGAAGTGACACATTTTTGTCACTTTCTGACACTGATCTTGGATGTATTACCAGAATTGGATACAGTGTTGTCCAGTGATGGTCCATCAGTATTTTTTTAATACTTTAATTTTTTACATACCCTCTTCACATATGTCGTAGTCAGTTGTAGTCTTATATATTCATATATCCACATAGATATACACATACATATACAATATAAATAATAATATTCCTACCTAATGTTGGGGTTCAGGATTTTATCTTGACTGAGACTGCTGGTACAAGAACAATAGATTGGATGTGTTATTATTATTATTATTATTATTATTATTATTATTGTTGTTGTTGTTGTTATTCATGTATTTATTTATTTTGTTATCTATTTATTTATTTATTTAACAATTCTTCATCATCTTACAGCTATTTACAAAGAAATGTTTGTGTATGATAAAAGTCTTTACCGAGCAGAGCAGGTTACATTAACTCTCAGTGACTGTGACACAAGGTGTGAGGGTGGGGATCAGTATCTGGAGCACAATTCCCAAGGAATCATTTCAGGACCTGAGAGGCTTTTCTACCGAAGCATACAGGCTCTCATGCGGAGTGTTGGTTCTAGCCTCAGTGGATCTCCTGGGTCCAGTATGAGGCCCCACCAAGCTGTAGACAGATGTTGGAGAAGAAGAATCACTGGTTGGATCCAGAGGTTGGGCTGCAGCTCCCACCTGGTAAATAAATCAGATAAAACATTTTCAGCAAAAGCTGTTTCCAATTTTTACTTTAAACTTTACACTTTTTCTAAAGGTGTTGTTATACTGTATTAACATGTGACCAAATCTAAATGTCATATGTCTATGGCTGTAAAACACATTTTTAGGTGTTTTCCTTCAACAGCAGAGGGGGGTGTGGGACATGGTTTCACTGTGTCTAACAACACCCTGCAACTGAAACACATACACACATAAAGAAAGCACTGCTTTGGCAACACATACATTACAGAAAGTAAAAGCACTGCAAATTAAAATGTGTTTGTTCTTAGACTGAAAAACAAGATTTCTGGTTCTTGGTGAACAGTTTTCTTTGCTGAACTTTTCACTAAAATATCCCATAGATAGAAGTACAAACTTTTGTTGAGGTATGAAGTCACATGCAGCCAAATGCTGGAATTACAGTGACAACAATGTGATTTGAAGTATTTTAAGATCTGGTCCACTCTTCACCGTCAGCACGGCCACAATAACGGAACTAAGCAGCTGCATCTTTTAACATGTTTGTACTACACTGAAGTTATTTATCTTTACATTTTCCAGTATATAGCTCAATAGTTAATAGTTTAATGGCGGTCATCAAAGTTTCCACTATATACATTTAGTGCAACAGTTCTTTCCAAACTTGTGGTTTATTATCCCCCATAATAGTAAAATTAACTATCCATCCTTGCATGTTGCTTAGATTATGAAGAGTGCCAACAAACAGAAGCAAAGGGAGGAGAAAATACATGATGTAAAATACCTAAAATACCTAATGTAAATGTAAATGCATTGTTGCAGTGTTGTCTCTTTGTGACTTTTAAAAATGATTATTATTGTTCAGAGTTTTGAGAACATAACACCATCTGGAACATTTGTCCAATGCTTCATAAACTAGAATACCATTTTGGAGTTTGTGTCACCTATGATGTTTGCAGAAATGGACCCTTTGTTTCTAATATTGCATTTAACTGATGGGGAAAAAACTATAATGAAACACAGGCAAACAACACATAAGCAGCCTGAAGCATACAATGAAACATGCAGCAGTTTTAGTGGACTACTTGCGAGACCTCTTCAGCAGGTTTGGATAGATGGATCGTAGCATCTGTCTGGAGATTCATCAGGCTCATTGGATCCAAAGAAAACATTTAAACACAAGCTAGCAGCACAACCAGTGACATGGCAGACAGGAAGCAAGCAGCAGGACCTGGAACAGCAGATTAATGCAGGAGATATTAGCAAGAAGTCTCAGGCTACTTTGTCAGGTAAATGTATAGTGACAGGTGTGCATAGGGAAATTAAATAGAATATGTGAGGCTCCACTTTTTGACTTTAAAAACATTCTTTATTTTGCTAATTTCCCTTAAAGGTCCACTTCATAAAACAGTTAATCTCATTCCCAACTTGTCAAAATTGAAGCTTGTAGATTTTAGGTCGAGTCGACCGCAACCCCAAAGCATTGAGTTGTGAGACTGAGACTCAAAAATTAACTTTCTTACAAACTGGACCTTTAAACTCAGTCTCGGTTGTTAAGTGACTCAGAATCTGAAATTCTGTCATTTGGTTTGTTTGTCTTTGTTTTTGTTGTTTTTGAGAGAGAGAACACACGCACACACAAAAAAAACCCCACTCACCTCAGGAACTGCATACACTGTATTGTCGATGCTCTCTGTTTTTTCTGCAAGTCAGTCATAAAAAATACATGTTGCTTTAATTTTTTATTTTTTAAATAATTTAAGATCTTTAGCTTTTCTGCTACTTAATTGAATTACATTTACATTTCTTGAGGTGCATCCACACTGAATCTGACTACACATGAACAACAGCAAATTTAAAAGCCTCTATGTGTAGGATTTTATATTGTACGATTTTGTTGACTAACTTGGGATCTGATGCTGAGGATAACTGACAAGGACAAGTGTAATTCTGAGACTGTCTCTTTTTTCTACACTGAAAATCACTTCTGGTAATATAATTATTCAAAAGATGCAATAATTTCTTCTATTACTAAATCTTTAAATAAGGACTTTAAGTTAGACAGAAGTTTGTTACAACACTGGTAAAGAATAAACAGTTGTGGATTCTAATCATACAGTGTGAACGGCCTGTGATACTGTGGATTATATATCTGTTGTAATTACACTGCCTACAGACACAAAGGGGGTTTATGTGGACAGCAGCTATAGGATACTGTAAACAAGCAGTGTTATGTAGATTTTACTTTGCAATTCCGTGTTAAAATGCACACTTGGACTTACGTTTTCTTCTCCATAGAAGATAACCAAAACCTGCTGCTGCAATTATGATGAGAAACAAAATGGTGATGGACACAGACACAGCGACGTTAACGTTGTGAGCTTTAGGATCTGTAAAGATAAACAAAACCAGTTTAGAAAATGATACCACATCTTACTAGTCTCCCTTTTTAACAGTTTGTAATGGATATAAGTTATGTGACTTTAACTGCATCAGTAAAAAAGTGATCTGTAAGAAGGAATAATTTAATAAAAATTAAAGTGAATCATTATAGCCTCTCTCTTTTAGATCACTCTCGTAGAGGTTAATTATGGTGGCTCCCTTTGCAAATCAAAGTCAAAATATTAGACTGAAACTGAAGATTCTTCTCTAACTTCATAACCTACTAAATACTAATAGATAAGGCTCATCATTTTATTTTGTTTCCCATGTGTTTTTAAGTTTAATGAAACTTGACTTGACTGACTTTAAAAAGAGTCTACGTTCCTCCTGTTTACAGTAGTTTACAGTTAAAGAGGTCGTCTTGAGATGAGGTCAAAGAAAGCAATTCTAAAACTGACAAAATTAAATCAAATTAATTAAGTCATTTTCATTTCCATTATTATTATATTATGTTTTTGATTGTTTTGTTTTTAGGTCTTACCATGACGTCGGGGGCAGAAATCGTGAATCTTTGTCACATTGTTGGTCCAGCTGACCTGGTTGCTATGGTTGCAGGCAATTGAGTCGTTCACCAGGTAGACTCTGAGAGAAGCACCAGAGGTTGTGACCTCTGATCTCTCTCCTCCCTCCTGACTGCAGGTTTTGGTGTCACATGTAAAAGTGCTGCTGATGTGAGAGTCCTGTGTGCTGCAGGTCACAGTGAGGTTACAGGAGTCTGAGCTGTTGGACACAGAGTCCACTGTCAGCTTAACTGGAGACACTGGATCTGAGGAGGGAACAAGGTGTGAGACGTTTTAGAAACATGACAGCAGAAACTTCATTTCAGTGTCTCAGATGTGAACAAACCCACCTTGAACTGTGACTATGTATTCAACTCTTGTTTCAAAATTATTGGCCCTCATCACTCGTGCAGTATAACGTCCACTGTCTGTCTTTTGTAGATTCTTCAGTTTCACGCAGTATTTTTTCACGGTAAACTCAATCCTTTCTTTGTAACCTGGAGAGATTTCTGGTTTAGAACCACGAAGCCAATTGACTATGAGTGAATCATTATTACTAGTTTTATTATTGAAATTCCAAAAAACAAGTCTGTTCTCCAGAACATCAGCTTCTGTGAGATTCAGCATCACATCGTCTCCCTTCTGCAAAAACACAGGAGTCACAGCACTGGACCCTGTAACAACAGTAAACACATGATACAATAAACATCACAAACTATATATGGTTATTTGGTCTACAGGCTGAATGTTACTTAATTCCTATATTTCCAACACATTAAAATGTTTCAAACTGACATTGTTGTGACACGGTTTGTATGGATGGAGGATTTTAACTTGTCAAACTGAGCTCAATGAGAGTAAGATGTTAGTCAAAGTGTTTCTCATTTCAACATCACAGTCTTTCCTCTCTGTCCCTTTAGAAAACAGCACACAAAAATTCCCAAACAACTAAAGGAGGAAGAAGAAGTTTTCATTTGAGGGGAAAATATACTATACTTTTTTTTCAGAATTAGTTTAATAACAAAAAAGAAACTTCACTCAAATTAAACTTTTACTTGAATTTACTGGTTCTCAGATATCGATATAGAACGACCTGAAGCAGCTGTCTGTGTACATTTCCTATTGTCATTATTGAGTTTTGCCTCATCTGTGCAACAATGATACCTGCACTGTCATGACTCTGCTTCTGTAGCTTACTGTTTTATTTTTTTACACTCATGTGTCATCTTTTGCTTTTCTTTTCCTCCCAGTTTGATTTCCCTCCATTTTCTGTGTCCACCTGTGTCTTGTCTATAACCAGCCTATATAGTATATATAGTCTCTGTTAGGGGTGGGTATTGGCAAGAACCTCACGATACGATACATATCACGATACTTTGGTCACGATACGATACGTATCACGATATCGCGATATTGCGATATAAATAAAGATGAAAACACAAGTACCTGTATATGTACATCAGATGATATTGATCAGAGGACAAATTGAGTCAAAACTATTTCATTCAAAACAGCCTCTCCATTTTATTAATTCCCATGAAATTTCCGGGCAGTAATATTCTCTTTGTCCAGCTCGTTGTTCTTGCTATCTCTCTGAACTTTGAAGCCAAAGATCTTCCACACGTCAACTTTAAGTTGCGGAGGCGTTGTTAACTTGCCATCCATTTTGCAAAGACCTCAGCCACTCTCTCTACTACAGAAATACACCCACCGCACAGCAGAGTCACTGTTTGGCGATATATCGATATTTGGAATTGAAAAATCGATATTGTATTGGGCGGCAAAGTATCACGATATATTGCCGTATCGATATTTTTGCCCACCCCTAGTCTGTGTGCTTCTCCTTGTCTTTGTTAGTTTGTCTGTTATCTACTTCGAGATCTCGAGATAACGAAACTTTGTTTTCCCGAGATAACGATATAATAAGGTGTGTGTGTGTGTGTGTGTGTGTGTGTGTGTGTGTGTGTAAATGAGTCAGTCAGTTAGTGTACGACTGTAAATAACCTTTAATGTGATAACTGTTAATAAGAACATCTTGTTTTCATTTAGTTAACTGATATTCTTTGAAGCCAGGTTATTATTTCATTAATTATATTAGACACTAAATGCGGGACTTTTATTTTGAAAGCGTCTCGCTGTGAACCGAGAACATCTGTGTTCCTGTGAATCGTGTGTGTGCGTGTTTGAAGTGTGCCTGCATGATTTTTGCTGAACGTGATGAAATGATTTTCTGTGCACCTGGCTGATAAAGGGCACAAGCTCTAACGGTGTGTCTGAAGGTGTGTTCGAGTGTACAAGGTTCCTGTAATAAACACTTTGGACCATCAGTTAGAGAGTCTGACCATCATTCAGCGGGGATGCTACAACGACATCAGGCTCACTTAGATTGTGCCACCGATATAGCTGAAGCCTTGCTAACCGTCTTCTTAGATTACGCACATTAATGTGAATATTATCTATAATAGCAAGGCATAATGCTATGTCAGCCTGTGTCAGATTGATTGAAAATATATGTGACACAGTGATCGATATGCTCCTGCTCCTCTGACATTGCTACACTGAATGATGTTTCCTGCACTGATTTAATACACTACACTATCGTTTTGTTTTCTGGAGATCTCAAATTGATTATGTCGTTATCTCGGGAAAACAAACTTTCGTTATCACGAGATCTCGAGAAAATTATCCCGTTATCTCGGGAAAACGGAGGAAATTAACTCGTTATCACGAGAAAACGGAGGAAATAAAATATATGAATACATTGCCGTTTAGGGCTTCCGTAGTTATCTTCTCCAGTGTGTGTCACCGGTGTTGTCTACCTGAGTGTCTTCTCCGTGCTGGTTTGTGTGTGGTTTTTTTGCTCCTTGTGGTTTTCCTGATTTCATAAGTGATAAGTGATTTGTTTTTAATATTGTCATGGATTCAGAGTGAACAACTATTGATCTTCTATATCATAGACTAATCATTATTTTGACAAAATTAATTACTGTCATTTGAATTTCTAGTTTCTTTATTATGGTGGCAGCAGCAGCTGTTTGCCAGTATTTCCATTATGTTCTTTTTATGTTCTACATTATTCGACAACTTTGCAGCTCTTCAAAATACTTAATGCATTCAGAGCATCTTTCTCAATAATGCTGCCACTACGTCCAGTCTCATCAGCATTATGAGTCTCAAGTTGAGTCTCACAGCATACAGACAGCTCTCGGTTTCACTTCTTCTTATTCTATACTAATTCTGGAACAGACAGGGCAGAGGACAACTGCTCATGATTCAAGACTTTCCCTCATTTTTCAGGATGTCTGCTTACTCTAGTGCTGAATCACAACAAGGTGCTATCCTTGTTGTCAGACACGCCTGGGGCCAAATGTATACAACTTTCTGCACGTTCAGATGTAGAAATCATTGTTAATAACAGGAAACATGCAAACGCTGTCTTTTCTTCAGATTTATCAAAAATTCTCTCTATCTCAACTCACATCTCTATTCACCTGTTTACCAATCACCATTTAGTTAAGGAGAAATGCTGAGGGCAACTAAGAAGCAGTGGAAGAAAAAGAAGCGAAATTATACAGACTGTGAACTTGGAATAATGATTGATCAATTTGACAGACGAAAAAATTATATGTAAGTTCAGGTTCTGGTATCGGCAACAAAATGAAGTAAGTGAAAGGACAGAAAGTGACAGAATCTATGTGACGATCTATGCCACACAATGTCAACATTTTTCCTCTTTCGTTCTTCTTTTTCGGGCACGCAAACAATCTTGGGATATGTCACAATAGGCCACAAAGGCTAGTAGCTCTGCATCCTCCAAAAAGAGGGAAAAGACGGCCACATTTGTGGGCTGCATTTGGAGGAGCCTTCAAATTGTGACAGCCTTCGCGGCATTGTGACATAATTGGCCTTCAAATGCGGCCTTCGAAGGATGCAGACCCTGAAGTGAGACACAGCAGTTGCATGATGTGGCACAGCCATTACGCACGGCTTTATAGTGCCGACTTGTTAATAGGTCACACCTGAGGTATTCTCACTCCCCAGTAATACAGGAAAATAAACTTTATTTAAATAAAGATCATTATCATTATAACTATCATAATCACATTGACAAACATTTACAGAAGACAGTAAAAGAATAATGATAATAATAATAATAATGTGCACAGTCTTTTAAGGATTTTTATACATTCGGAAATCTGCATGGAAAGTGGCCTAAGTAAATTTTTTTCATCTGTACGCATTGTTTATACATTTGGCCCCTGCTGTATGTTCATTCACCCCACAATTTTATTTCAGCATGGGGTCCACTGATGTCTTCAGGGGCCCTGTGCAACCTAATAGTCTGCATTTAGAAAGAAACAGGTCTGCTCTGAATATTATCTCTCCCTTACCATAATAAAGAAGTTTTAGAAATCTGAATTCTTTTACACGACCATAGCACAGCTCAGAAAATGTAGCTGTTATAGGTTGTTTTTAAAGGCGCAAACAGACCTGTTACTTTTAGCATTTATGTAGAAGAAGCATCTGATATCCTGTGTGAAAATTGCCAGTTATGTATATATAACTCCAGAATAACATTGTTAGCTAAAATAAGTGAAAAAACTACAGTGGATATATGAGGAAATGAGCTGCAGAGGTTATGGTTTCCGTTCATTGTTGAGTTTCTATGTGGTAAAAGATGACAACTTCTTCTCTGTAGAATCACGATTCTTCTCACCCTAAACTCCACCCACCTCCCACACATTAAAACATGACAGTCCCTCTTTGTCAACATTACTCTGTGATATCTTGTAGTACTGTATATTTATCTAAATTTAATTACTACCTAAATTGACATAAATATCTCTATATATACAGTCATACCTGTAGTTTTACAATCATTAATGATTATGAAAAAGCCATGATACCCCGATGAAAGAATACCTGGTCACATGATCATGTCTCCTGTTGACACGGTTCAGTTTTAAAGAAGACACTTAGTACAGTGAGACTGTAACTTTGGAAGATCCTTATTTGATTGAGCTAACTCAGGCTGCTTGAGATATTTTTATTGTCATTATTGACACATTTACATTTAGGGCATTTAGCAGACGCTTTTGTCCAAAGAGACCTACAAGAAGTACATTTGTCACAAGAGAGAAACCATGACATATCACAGTCGTGGGAGTAAAAGAAATATTAAAAAATGTGTCAAGCCCTCATCTGAGGACTGTCAAAGACTGAGAGGGAGTCATGCTATGCGGGGTCGAGGTGAAGTCTGAACAAATTATTCTTGAGTCTATTACCACCATTACCACCTGCACATGGGCGGCTGGTAATGTTTCCAGTTCGTGACTCTACCATGTCTGTCATCATGGTAAAACGTGGTCCTGAAGATACCATGTTGGCGGAAACTAACACAGAAGAAGTCTTGTCATGTGGTTATATGTCTCTGTCTGTCTGTCTTTCTGTGGAAAAGACAGGGTCAGATTGTGAACGTGTTGATAGTTGTCACGGCTGCTGTGATCTCATCACAAGATGGTCTCTATTTATATTGGTAACAATTTACAGGAAAGTAGACAAACATGTGAGTAGTTACTGAGGAGTGAGTAAGGAATGAATCAGAAACAACTTGATAATTAATAAATCCTTACTGAGTAACTCCTGAGTAACTGCGATTCAAGGGCTTTAAGATAATGATGAGTTCAATCAGAAAAGACTTGGAGATACTATATTACATACATACTGACCGCTTTTTTCATCAGTAGAACTATTAACCAACTGCTGAGCGACACAAACTATCAATGACTCATTAATTACTGATTACTTAATCATTAGTTACTCTTTTTAAAGTCAGGTTTGTGATGTCAGCAGCGCCGATATGGAGAAAATAGTTCTGGTATTGTGCTCCGAGACACTTTGAAATAGTTGGTGTGCTTCAACATAAAATAGGGCCTTGTTATCATAGAGCAACAGATGTCCGGATGATTAGTGCTTTGAAATCAAGAGCCAACCAAGAAAAGAGAATATTGTTTGAAAATGTTTCAAAGTTCTAGCCTTATTCTTGATCTTTAACCACATGTTTAGCTCTGAGATACAAAAACTAGATTTTTTGAAAAACAAAAGGAGGCAATCCAAATCATGAACTATTAGTAGAATACAGTTCTTACCTTGTGACAAATATGCCATGAAAACAGTGCATACAAGTGAAATAGGTCCCATTATGACTCGTGTCACATACAGAATGAGGAAGTTTCATCGTCTTTTATGCTGTGCCAAAAGTCGGAAGTAACACCGAACTATAACGGCAACACTTACACACGCACACTTTAACCATTAGGGCACATTGCACACCCAGATTCATATTTAACAGCTGTTTAATAAACATTTCAGTCCTCACAAATTGTGATACTTGAAAATAACACTCCTCAATTAAGGTAAAAATGTGCATCTAACCCGTTTCCTATCTCCAAATGGCCACTCCCTCTATGGCAGTGCAACTGTTGAAAATCAGTGTTGACTGACCGTCTTTTGGTCAAATTTTAGCTTCATCATAATCTGATAAAGCACTGAATAGACCTTTTAGCCCAATATGCAACATTAATCTCCCAATAAGACCTTTTTATCATGGTCCTGTGCAACCATTTACATAAATGAAAGTATCTGACTGTGTTTCACAACAACAATATATTTCATGGATAAAAAGAACTAATATTTCAAAAAGTAATAATGGGTCAAATTGACTAAAACTGTTACAATATGGTAGGAAGATGCGGACCCAAATGCAGATAACACAAAGTTAAGGGAACGAAAGGTGAGCTTTAACAACTAAAGCTGAGAAATAACCAAAAGTTGAAAAGTGCAAAAATGCCTAAATACAAAGTAACAAACAAAAAAACAGCAAAAAGTACAAACCAAGAGTAAAAAGTACAAATTTAAAAGGAACGATCAAACCAGTAATCATGAGAGCAAAGTGGAAACATAAAGCCAAGAACAAAAAAACAGAAACATACCATGGGGAGTCACTGGAGATTACACAAAATGAATCACCCGATAAGTCAAACTGACAAAGACATGAGCACAAAGAGCACATCCACTACTGTGTGGAAAGGACACAAACTTTCTTCTGATCATGTGAATGATGACTGAGAGGATAAAGCCAGGGTTCTTGTTCCAGTTGTATGCGCCCCCTGCTGGAGTCCACTGGTAACTATGACTGTTGGTGTTGTGGTGAGGCAAAACAAAAAGTCTTGTTTTTCCCCCTCAGGTTCACACATGAAAACAGAAAAGCTCCTGAAAATGTTTTGCACTCTGTTTCAGAAAGGACTCTACTATTCACTTAAGTTCTAATTTTCCCTTTCAGAATTATAAAATGGATCAACAGAACAAAAAAATGTCTTCACTTGTCCCTGAGGCTTTTGCATTCCTCAATTAAGGTAATAAAATCTTTTTTACTCAATCTTTTAATATTTTCTCTTGACGGCCACTCCCTCTATGGCAGTACCACGGCTGAAAATCGGCTTGGACTGACCGTCTTTTGCTCAATTGTTTGCGTCTAAATCTGTTATTGCACTCCACAAAAAATGTGGGAAAACTCATTTTTACCCCGACAGGCCAAATGAAACCAGTCAACACAATAAAAGCATAACAATATTCACCCATAAGACTTTTTTTATCATGGTCCTGTGCGACCTTTTAAATAATTGAAAGTATCTGGGTCTGATTCACAACAACAGTGAATTTCAGGGTTGGAAAGAGAACTTATATTTCAAACAACTCCAAATAAGAAATGGGTCAACAACATGGTTAGTTACTTACACTCATATACTACATGTACAGTACAAACGCACTAAATGTAAGACAGAATCACATGAAGACAGACACAACAGTTGGCAAATTTAATAGTTTATTAGAAAACATATAAATACGGAGATCATTTCCAACTATGGCAATGGTAGCCATTTAAGATTCGGTGCTCTTAACTATTTAACATTTGCATTAAAAATGAAAGCAGTATCAATAAGAAGTAAATCATAAATAAAAAAATGTCCTTGTTCACAATCTACTATCTTACATCATGTACAGTTCTCTACGAGCTCTACAACAAATTCAAACACGTGGAATGTTTTTCAGTTTACAGTGAGCAGAACATACCTGGGTTTTTGCACTTAATTCCTGCCGTCTCCAAATAAAATCTTCGTATGACTTCTCTGCTGTGTTTGTACCTCTTATACCTTGCAGTGATCTGACTCGTCTGGTTTTATCTCAATACTGAGGCAGTTTGTCAACACAGTCAGAAAGCAGCCTCGTGTTCACCCATAATGTTGCCTTCTGTGGTGCTTGAAACCGTGTAGAATCAGCGCTTTAGGTGGGCCGGTACTGACCAGCTTGTATCCAAATCGGTCCAACAAATTTGGAAAGTCCAGATGAGCCGCAAGATTAAATCATTTTATCTCCATTCAAGTTAGCCACGCACCAAACCTGAAGTTAGTCGGTTTAGGAAGTCTATAGTGCCCACGCTCTATGTATCCCCAACACAGAAGAGCTGGGTAATTTTATAGCCGGTAAGAAATGTCAACATTCTTGACTTCTACATTTTAACGTTGTCATACCATTTTCTTTTATACCAACAGTTCTCACACTCACACATTTTTTCTGCCCACTCCATATCACAGCAGTGAGGCAAAGGCAGCATGAGTCGTACCGAAGCGCTGCAATCTGCTGTGATCGTTTCAGCATCTCAACTCTTTATTCTGCGTTCCACAAGTGAATCAGGCAAGTAAACACACTGATAATTTATCAGAGATAGTGTCACTGCTGTTTGCGATTGTGTTTTTATATAGGCCTACAGTTTATCTTCCTCACAGATGGGCAAACTCACACTCAGACAAAGAAGCTGAAACTCCTCCCAGCAGATCATCACACAATTATTTGATGCTCTTAACTTTGTCCTGCTTTTCCAGGGACATATAAAAAGCTTCATGTAATAAATTCATTAGGTTATTTCAGAGACCAGCTCTATGTGTGATTAGAAAAGAGTAGTGAAGCAGAATTGACCAGAAGAAGGCACTTGCAGGCCTCCTCGTCAGTAGCCAGCATGTAAAGGAGGGTACCGGCACTGATTTTTCCTCTCAGTCTCTGAGGGGGAAAAAGAAAATAGTTCATATTGCGTTTTATGTATAAACATGGTTGCAGGAGGCTCCAGCGTATCCTGTGTGCCAGCATGTTAAATGGCTGAGGCAGAATACAGTGTAAGCATCCAACATACATTTACATTTAGTCATGTACATCATTGTCATCCATGTTTTTCAGCTCTGGGTGTTTGTTGTTGGGGGACCTGGGGTTGGTCTTGGCAGCTCTGTTAACCTGAGCATACACGGTCTCTGGCTGAGTGTTTCTGGGGGGTTTCACCGGTCCTGTGTGAAACTCCACCAGGCAGTAGGTGGAGGTTGGAGAAAGACCTGAATCCTTGTCTGTAGGATCCTCATACAGACTTTGTGCAGCATTGACGTCCTAAAAATAAACCAGATTACCTCGTTAGGAAAATTAAATGCTTGCAATTTTTTCTTTGCCGTACATAGAATATATCCAAACTTGTGGTTCAAAGATAACTCGACCAGCAGGTTTCAATTCATGGATCACAGTGCATCTACAAATTCTCCAGATCACAACAATACAAGATAGGAGCACAGAGAGAGATCTGCATGTGAGTGTGCAGCCGGCAGCCGACTGGGTGCAGCTGCTGGCGTAGCAAGGGAATGGATGTAATTTAGGTGAGAGTGAAGTACGATAATTATGGCTGGCCAATGCATTTGGAAGGCTAGATTTAGATTTTAAAATATCACCTGTGCTTATTTCAGTGTGACCGTTTTAAAAGCTGAACTAGTGGTTGGCACATTAGTGGGATAAAAGAAGAGCAGAATAAGAGAAATAACAGAAATGTTGAGAAAGACAGATTACATTACAAGGACATAACCATAAGCAACATTTCCTCGTGAAATAGAGTAATGATTTGATAAAAGTAAGATTAAGTTAAAGGTGCACTGTGTAAGACATTTTAATCAGAAAAGATAGAAAAGATCTTCATTAACTGATCTTTAAGCCTTAACGAACTAAATGACTGAATAAACTGAAAAAACAAACTGACCTTAAAGGACAACACAATTTCATACTGTTTTACTGTTCAGATTTGGTGGACCCTGCCACCGTTCTAGCTTCAAACAGTGTTCTGGGGACCTTATTTTCCTCTGAGTACAGCTATGTACAGTTATGGAAAAGATGTATTCTTCTGTGTTAGTCTTATTACTTTATGATAATGTATGAAATGTCACATAACTATCCACCTTGAACTGTACAAACATGAGCCCACAGTAGCACTTGGACTCAACTACACCGAAGGGCACATTAATGTTTCATGTCAGGAAAAATATTTTATCTGGGCCTTTTGGACAAGACATAATTATTTCTACTTGTACTTCTGAAAAGTGAACAGAGTTAATGGGGTTTCTTAGATGCATACTTCACAAATATGATGATGAGACTTTGAGACACACTAATAATAGCACGGTGTGGTGATGGTACCTCAGCTTTAGTCTATAAGGGCTGAAATATGTCTTACAAGCCACCAGATGTCATTGTGTTACCTGAGTTTGAAACCCGGAAGCTCAGAATCTTTTTAGAAAGAAAGCCTCAAATTTTCATAAGCTATTTATTAAAATCGAGTCGTCATTATTGATCTACTCAAAATGTGAAATTCTGTTCCTCAGGTCCTCACTAGCAATGCTTAGAGAGTTACGTAAAAGAAAAAAAGGAAAAAAAGAAAATAGATAAAACTTGCTGCTTACCTGAGGAACTTCATATATTGTATTTCCGTTGCTCTTTTTATTATCTGTAGGTCAACCATAAAAAAATATGAAAAAGTTGATTTGTTGGGTAACATTTCCCTTCTCTCTTCTACAAATTCAAAAATGTTTTGATCTGTGCTGACACAGAACGGCTCCGGGTTCTCTGACTGACCCAGACTTATAGTAATGTTATTTTTCCAAGACAAGATTGGCAGGGATATAATCCGGGTATTAGAAATACCTTTGTTACATTTCCTTTATTCACTGAATCATTTCCATCTCATCTCCATTAATGCTATTTATTTTTTTTACAGCCTTCACATTGCCAGTATGTTGTCTAACTGTACAGTGAAGTGTGCGGGTGTGAAGGGTGTGCTCTGCTGAATACAGGATTTATAGCTAACTGCAGCTATTGTGAAGATTATAAATACGGCGTACTGAAAAGCATGCTGGGACTTACAATATCTGAAAAGGAAGATGGAGCAAATGATCACAAGGACAATCCCAAGGCCAGCTGCTCCACTGCCAATCCCAATCTGGATGGCTCCATTAGAAACTGTGAGGAAACCAAAGAACTGGATCAGAAATGCTGACAGATCTTAAGACGTGTTTAATTTCACAAATATTTCTAAAGAGCCAATTTTCACAGAAATCTTCTTTCAGCCTCATGTAGCTTGAACTTGACCTCTGTGGTCCTAAACAGTCCTGTCAGACTTCACTGAAATAACCCCGGCATCGTCCAATTTGATCACCAGGACACAGAAACAATGTCTCAGATCTTGGTTGATCTTGTGGTTTTTTTTTTAACAGTAAGATTGGGGTGTTGACTCCCACATTATTTAGTGGCATGATGGTGAATGACACATGACAAGGACAAAAACAAAACTTTCCCTGCACAGTGTGAATGCTGCTGTTTACGCCTTGGTTCCACGCGGCTCTGTGCGTTTATGTGAATTAACCTGCAGTCCATCCATTCTATGGGAACTTCTGTGATCTCCAATGTTTTTGTAAAACTCTTCCTCCGATTCTTTTGGGCCCAAATATGCCTTGAAGTGAGTTGAAATTGTTGTTGCCACTTTTGTGGTGAATTTCGGACATATAGTATGAACTGTGTCCAAGAGGGGTTCCAGTCTGACACTCAGATAGTGGACCTGTTTTTTAAACATCCACAGATGTCCAAGTGGTTCACTAGCAAGATGTTTAAATAATCAACCCGTGTTGCGTGTCCACAGATGTCCAAAAGTAGGCCTGGACCTGGACATTTAGAAGACATCTCCCTGATGTCACGTTTGCTGGGAATATACAGGAGATGCTTTTAGGGACCGTTCAACGAGACGACATCACTAACTCGATTGTTGACTGTGTCTTTATAACTATGCATAATTCACAGTCTTGTATTACATTAGTTTTATGACAAACTGCAACTCTGGAGTTGAAAAATTGTCTATTAAATTGAAAAACTTTCTACATGGCACAATTCAAATGGGATCATAAAAATTCTGTCTCATTCACTTCCAGACAAAGTTTTTACCAAAAAAAGTCCATTGGTGGTCCACTGGAAGGGGCGTGACTCTGGCTCTCGATAGGCTGATCGAAAGAAACACTGCTGCGCATATTCAGTTAGCTGCATTACCAGGAAGTAAACCAGACGCCAGAAAACTTTTGTGTTACAGGTAAACAATTCTTATTGGACTGAATGGGCGGTAGCATTCACAGTTTTACTCTACTTAAAATCTATGCTTATTGGACACAACAAAACTGTGCAGAAATAAGCTGTTCGAGAAGAGGGAGAGTGTGATTGGCTGGATTCATCAAATGCATTCATGAGGAAAACAGCATGTGAACACTTGTGGACATTCTTTGAAAAGCTTATAGTATTTTCTGAAAATAACTTAAAAAAAACTTTCATGGGGCTTCTTTGGACGGAATAATTTTGCTAACTGGAAAGAAAATGCACTCAACCGTCTCATCTGTGCCGAGATCAATATCGTAAGTGTTGAGAGCACAGAGAGAATATAATTAATAGAAGCAAATAAGATGTTAACACATTAGGATCACTGACTGACTTTGTTTTTACATGACTCTCCATTGTGTCTGAACTGAACCAACCAGCCTCTAGAGAACTTTGTCTAGTGAAATGTTTGAATGGTTATGAGTAAATTTTAGATGTTGATCACTATTTGCTATAGTGTCTTTTAATCTTACCCGAAGGTTGCTCACAGTGATGTTTAATCTCCTGCTTGACGTGTTCCCAGCTGACCTGGTTGCTATGGTTACAGATGATGACACCTTGCTTCAGGTAGACGTTCATGGAAAAAGGATAAGGTGTGACCTCTGACCTCTCCCCTCCCTCCGGACTGCAAGTTTTGTTGTGACACAGGAAAGTCCTGCTGATGAGAGAGTCCAGTGTGCTGCAGGTCACAGTGAAGTTACAGTCTGAGCTGTTGGACTTCACTGTCAGATTAACTGGAGACACTGGATCTGGAAGGCAAATGAACATGTGTGAGTGTTTTGAAACAGGGTGTTGCTGTGGAGCAACATTTAAATCGTTAAAAAACTTACCCAGAACTGTGACCTTGTATTCAGCTACAACTTGTTCTTTATTACCACTCACAACTGCTTTGTAATTTCCACTGTCGACCTTTTGTACATTCTTCAAGCATAAAGTGTAATTTTGTACATAGATTTCACTTCTTTTCTTGTAATCCTTAAAAGTAAATGGTTTGTTATTATAATCTACTTTTACAATATTTGTACTGCCATTGAATTGCCATTTAAAATCACTGCCTTCTTCCAGAGCAACACGTTCCTTGACGTGCAGAAGTAAATCCTTTCCTGTCTGCTCAAACACAGGATTCACAGAGCTGGTACCTGCAAGAAGAACAGACATCAAATTCATCTTTCTGTTTAAGCAGCTGTAACCAAGATGTCTACATTAACAATGTTTGACTTAACTGTCTGTACATGACAGTTGTCGCTCATAGCGAAAAAACCCAAACAAAATAATCTCCCTTCAGCTCTACGGAAGTCTACACAAATTGTCTGTCAGCTCGTTATTTGTTTCATGCAGCTGTTTTCAGCAAGAAAAGCTCTGAAAGCATCTTGTATGCTTTCTGCTCAGCAGCCAACAGCAGTCTGGAAAAGTTTATAACCAGCTGATGAGGATAATGAAGCACTTTGCCGCTGAAGACTTAACATTAAGCCTGGTCTCCTTTCCGGGTTTTCAAATACGGACTTACGGTCGAGCTTCTAAAGCATAAAGACGCAAAAGCTACCCTTCAGCATCCGTGTGTGACGAGCCAGGCTTTCCACTAATTCTGTTAATTCATTAACGCAGATATGAGCCACTCAAAGTAACTACTCCTGCTGAATGTGGTACACAGAGACATAGTCCTCAAGATAAGCAGGCTAGGACTCAATCCACATTTCTAGACTGTGTAGAACTAGTGTAGTAATTTGACACCATTTACACCAACAACATTAATCAAACATCAGCAGTGAAATGTTAAAATTTTGATTGTCTCAACAGTGCTGCAGTACTGCTTTTAGAAAAGTCATACAACAGAAATACATATAAAATAGTCTTGTTACCTTGTGCTTCACATGATTGCAGCAGGGACACAGCAAAGAGCAGCGCGACAGGCGTCATCGTGGTGATTATGTGAAAAAGAGGAAGGCGAGGCGCTTTATTCTACACAGCCAGTTCGCGGAAGTGCATTCTAACTGAAACGTAACTGAAAGCTCCCTTGCTCGATATCCTACCAGAGCCATGTTCCTCATTTATGTTTAGAATCTTTAATTCTGTCATCCACATTGTGATTTCTATGTTGGTCTTTTTTGTACACTAAACATCAAGAGGGAGAGCTTTTTTAAAAGACTTCATTGAACAGGTTCTCTTGGTCTAAGGCTTTTGTACACCAAGCATGCTTTTTCATCCAAAATTGCAGCAAGTTTGAAAAACGATACAACCTCAACCAATCATATTTACTCTCCGATCTTGAAACTTTCGTCCGTCGGCATTTTATTCAAAACAGGTTCGATGTTCTGTGTTTTGTGTGTGCATGTGTGTCATTACTCCCTACTAGGGTTGGTTAATCAGCCCAATTTCCCATTCGATTCGATTCCGATTATTGAAGTCTCGATTCGATTACAAATCGATTTTTTTATTGATCTTCCATTTAACTTGAATTATTTTACTTCTCTTTTGAGTAACACCTCACAGCACCTTCAATACTGTATAGCGTAACTGTAATATCCAAATTATTATGTTTTACTTTGTTTAAATGTAGTCTTTCACTGTTAAAAGCAAGTTGCCAAGCTCAGCAGCCGGACTCATGTTAGAAGCATTGTCAATGACAAGAACCAGGTCGTGTTTCTCTATTTCCCACTCGTCTGCCATTGCTTTAAGAAACTCACACATATTTGCGCTTGTGTGGCTATCAACCATAGCTCTCGTCTGAAGTTCGAGGACATTAGCTTCAATTAACTGCTGACATAATGAGCTGTAACGGTCACATATGAGACTGTAGCTCTGGATGTCCAGGCATCTCACATTGTTGCTACCCTGTGAGCAGAGTTGAGGGACTCTTGCTCACAGGGTTTGTCTCCTTGTAAGGATTTGGAATCAATTTAAGCGTGAAAAAGATCCGGGATGAAATAGCATATCTTGGCTGCAGACTGTGGACCATGTAGCGGAAGCCAGTAAGAGAAGGACTCCGGTTTAGATTACAATTAAAAACATGTAAATAATCGATCTTTGGAAATGTAATAATCGACTCATAATCGTCAATATTATAATCACGATTAATCAATAATCGATTTTTTTCACCACCCCTACTCCCCACCTCGACAGGATGAACTATTTTCGGGAAAATTAGTGATCTTCTTTTAGTGTGTGGTTTCGGTATAGCTCCCAGCAACTCAAACTGGATCACTGACATCCTGATATTTACCTCGAAGTGACCAAGTAGGCTACTGTCTTTTCCTTTTCTTAGGAAGTGAAGACCAAAAATCATCTTCACTGCTTGACAACTCTTTCTTGTCATCGTCTTGTGAGTTTTTGCAACAAATAGGGTAATTAAATAATCGGATTCATTGTGCATAATGTTTTTTATCGCGTGATTAAAAAAACACAAATGGAAAACAGCCTGGGTGTACAAAGACCTTTGGATAGAATACAAATTTTAGCATGTTAATATAGGAACATTCTATAAATGTTAAAGTAATGCAGATTCATTGCAGTAAAATTAGGCTTCAAGTACATCAGTGAAGCATACAGAGGTCGCAGAGGTCCTTCTGTCGGGCCACAGTGTTCAGCTTTCCAGCCAGAATGAAACTGTTCATGAAATGAAACATAATGTGGCTTTTAATAGCTTTATTAAATCACCTTTTTATAGAGAATTTGTCTTATTTTAATCTCACCGTCTGCACTTTAAACACTATTAACATTCCATAGCTTGGTGTTAATTAAGAAAATGCTACAAATACATGCAATTTCCAACAAATACATATTCATACACATCTTTACATCTTCTGTCATCCCTTATCCATCATTAGCCATGTTTCCAGCCGTGCTGTTCGCAAACAACCTATTAACCTCAAATAAGAAGGAGTTAACAAGTTGTCCCGGCCATATATGAGAGAAAAATGTGGAGAAATCATCAGTAATTTCTTTCAGTTGGGTAAGTTGTAATAATTCTTTCATGTCAGCTAGTATTGGCCGTGTTTTATGCTGTCTGGAGGCAGCTGATCAGTCATTTGAGTAAAATGTTCAAGAAAACAGAACTTATCTGGGAAAAGTATTTCCAACACCCATTAACTTATTTTCCACAAAGGCAAAAACCATCTCAAGCAAGCAGAAAAACATTCTTGCAGAATAGATCGTTTGCAGTCACGTGATTCTGATGATACGTGAAATTCAGATGAAGTGCGGAGGTGATAAACAGAATGGATGGGATGGAGGAAAAGTTTGTTATTGTTGCAGCTCAGTCGCCATAATATAATGTTAGCAGTTAGCATTCCTGCAAACCACAGATATGTGACACTTGTATAAAATGTTGCATATCACGTTCACATTATATGCTTATTACCTGACTTTCACATCATAAGGTGGAGGTGACGTTATAATTGCAGTTCGAGTCTCACCAGTGGATATTTGAAGGGACACTGACCATCTCCTTCCATGATTGTAGCGACCAGAACAGATGCGTTAAGCCAAACAATGATGTACTCTTAAACCTAACCCAGCAATTTTGGTGCTTCAACCTGAAGAGACCATAAGCAGAGCGCTGTGAGAAGGGAACATAGAATAATCAACCTAAACAAACATAAAGTTGCAACATAAAGAAAGACCCAGTGTTAACTTATCTGTTGTTTAGCAGAAATGTATTGTCTAACATTTGTCCTGGAGACCGGGTTGATCGTTGCTACGTATTGTTGTTCAGTGAGATTGGTTCACACTCCAAGAAAGGAAACAGTCAGCTTCATAGTAGCCACAAAGTTTCCTTTGACCAAGTGGTCACTGCACAAACAAGCATCATCCGACTCAAATAAAGGTTTGGGAAATGTTCAGTGATTGACTTGTGATCATGATTCGTATGTTTCACTTCAAATTGCGTCCCTTTCATCAACATTTTCTCAGACGAAACTTGATAATGCACCTAAGGGTATGCTGACAGAAACACGGCTAATGGCTCAACATCACTTTCACTTTCTCAACACTGAGCCCTCAAGCGCAGTCTAGTTTCGTCTTCTTATGTCATTGAGTAAAAGGGGCTTCAACAAAATGTTTGTTGTTAATTTGACGATGTTAGTAAGTGCGGGAGGCTCCCACAGCGAGGAGAGCTTCCTCTGTGTTGTGTTCCAGTAACATTTGCAACCCACAATTACCAAATGGGCAGTTACATCCATGAATGTACAGTATCTGTTAGTGATGATCTCAGCACATTAGCTCACTTGTATCAGTCACTTTAGCTTTTACAGGAAGGAAACATCTGTTTAAGAGTTTATCCTAACTTCTTTAAATGTTTAAGTGCTTTTAGTAATGTCTTAAGGCTCCGAACGTAAGCAGCTAACCTTCCTAAGGTGCACACGTACATCATGTACTTACATAAAGTGCTAACAGCAAAAAGTCACAACATGACAGAAAAAATGAAATACCAACACCATCAAGAGATACAGTACAGAGCACCTTGAACACACTATATATTCAGTCTGACGTCCGTCTACATTCCAGGTGTAGTGCTACATTAATTTAAAAGAGTCTCCAAAGTGCTTTGTCTCACATATTACAGTGCGTTGCCATGTACAATACACTTAACAGATATTGTGTGTCTGTGTATTTAACTGCTGCGCTTGTGTCAGGAAACAGGAAATGTAAAAATATCACAACGAGAGCGGTGGGGGAGGGGGTCTGTGAGTTTGACAAACTGCATTAGCATGAATTATTAAATAGGTGTTTTTACTGTAATAGAAGTCACGTGACCTTTGTAAACCACACATTTGTATGTTTATTTTAGAGGAAGTATAAAGGGTGTCTCATGTCTGGGTTTTTCCTCCTCCACTTTGACATCACCCACCCATCACCACCACTATCTCGATGATGCTGCTCTTGGAAATTACAGTCTCGCACTGACTCACACGCTCTACTGAGGGAAGAACCCAAACAAGCCCACCAGGGTTTCCGTACTCTCCACCGCTATTTATGTTTTCAGGATGATTTTTCTGTGTGAATAAATTAACAAAATGTTATTTTTGTAGTTACGAAAATTTCCTCAGTGTATGATACAAAATTCATACAGCAGCTGCAGTTAGACAGTATGTTGTGTCATCATGTGAACACAGTCCAACCAGTGTAAAACATGTATTACCCCAGCAAACGTACGATGAGGACAAACCCCAAAGTTGAGTCTGCTGTCCTCCGTATTTGCTTTCTGCATCATTTGGCTCTACTTGGACCTACAATAGATACCTTTCTGATATATATTTTTTTAAAAACAGTCTCCCATGCTGTGTTGATATGATGTTTCACTGATTCGCTGTTGACATTGGATGCAAATCTTCTGCGCTTTTCTTGCCATCAGACACTCCCATCTCAGCCGGTTTATCTGTTCACACGTTGCTGATGCGAACACTGAGAGCGCGGCCACGTTCCTCCCCTCTCTCCCTGTAGCTCTGCTCCAGACGAATCTTGTCTGGATCGGACACATCGGGCACAGTCCCGCCCCCGTTGCTCTGGTATCCGTGCTGGGGGCTGGACGGTTTGAAGACGGGCGTGGTCTTCGTCTTGGCCACTTTGTCAAAGAAGGCGAAGTCTGCTACGTATTTGCCCGATGGAGACAGAGAGACCACGGGGGGGAACTCGTAGCCCCAGAGAATCTCGTCAGGCAGGTAGGAGGTGCGGACCTGACAGGTGGCGGAGGTCGGCTCAATCGTAGCGCTCATGATCACCAGCAGCTCGAAGTCTGCCAACTCTGGATCTGTCCAGCCCCCACCTGGTGGAGGTTAATCAGATGGGAGGAGAAGCACATTAAAGAGAAGTGTAGAAAGAAGAGACAGAAGAGGAAAAGGATAAATAGGAAAGAGGAGGAGAACATTTTTTTAAATTCTGATTTGGCACAGTTGCTGTGTTATTGCTAGCACTGCTGGCTCAGGCATGTGAGGTCTGACCAATCAGAGCAGACTGGGGGCCTTAAAGAGACATGAGCTAAACCAGAGTGTCTCAGGTGAGTTTTTTAAACACCAAAGCATGTAAACGTAATAAAATGTCTCCTTTAACAGGTGAAACACAAGCTTACCCTTGGCTGCCCACGCTCGCAGGGGGCTGGTGTCATCAATGAGGTGGTAGAAGGTGAGGGGCAGGATGAGGAAGGGGCTGTCACTGGACGTGTCCACTTGGAAGGGCACATTCCTCTGGTCCAGACGAACCGTCTCACCTTCCTTAGTCAGGGATGTCTGGAGCAGTTTTCCAGTCACCTGTGGAGGAACCATGTGCACAAGTCGTTGTAGCTAAATTGGTTCATAGATTTAAAAAATGTTTCTACACATGAAATTCATAATTTACTTCACAGCTGTGGAAAATCTCTCGACTCTAAGATCGCGATGCATACATGAATGATATCAAAACGATATTTTTGTAGATTACAGCACACTTTTAATGCACTGCAGAAGCCGGATTTATATATTTTGTTGTTATTTGTATGTAATGTTTATGTCTTCAGCAGTTTGTTCAGACTAACTCATAGAATTTACAGCAATAGTGGAAATATCTGATATATTTTCTCTGCAAACACACCTGACAGCCAAGAAGAAGACTCTTGCGCATATTGGCCACCCTGATCATCAGGCAGGGTCGACCTTCGTTGGTCGACACCACTGCGTGTTGGCTAAACTTTACTGTCTCACCTCGCTTCTTTGGCCGAGCAACCTGAGTGGAGAAGATTCAATCAGTTCTGTAACAAATGCATGCAAACTATAGGGAAATGTACACAGTTGTGCTTGAGTTATTCAAAGTAGAAGTGCACATATCTGTTTTTACCTTAAAAAGTTTTAAAAAACATCAATTGTCTTTAATATAACAACTCCACTATGAAAACAACATGGATCTATGTAAAAAGAAGTCCTCTGTTTTCATTGTATGTCACTTTGCAGCTGGATATTGCATGTATTGGCTACCTTGGCCAGGAAGGTACCAGTGATGAAGATCTCCATCAGCATGGTGATGACCAGCTGTACGATGAGGAGGATGACGGCAGCTGGACATTCCTCGGTGATGCAACGAAAACCGTAACCAATGGTCGTCTGGGACTCCAGGGAGAAGAGGAAAGCCCCCGTCAGAGTCTGCATCTGCATCACACAGGGGGTGTGGTTTGATGGAGGGTTGAACTCTGAAAGAACATTGATTGAAAAAGCAACAGAATCAGATGAAAGCCTGTCCGATCTTATCGTGTGATGCTGATCGTTTTAATTTCTCAGAAACTACGAAATTCTAGAGCAGAACAGCTGAGTGACAAGTGAAAATGTCTTATCACTCTGCAACACTACACAGGATTTCCTGAAAATGTGTTATTAACACTCTGTTGAGCAAACACTGTGAACATGAGACATTTGAGTACGTTTGTAGAGAGCAGGCACACCATGGAAGACATTAAGTTGTTTCCTAACCACACAAATGTTAAAATTTTTCTGTGTCATTTTAAGTTTAGGTTCAGCAAACACCAACATCTTCACTTCTTCACAACACTGCTCTCACTGAAAGTGTACATGTGTTTGATTTAAGACGATTTAAGATGTAGTTTGTCATGGCTGTAGCAGGGTGCTTCAGCCACCTCTGAAGCACCCCGCTACAGCCATGAGAAACTACATCACACCACCCTGTTGAGGTCATATTCTCACTCACTTGGTTTTTCAACTGTGCTGTAATTATTTTAAAGTCTGTTGTTTGTGGTGCGAGGGATGCTGAAGATGTTTTTTCATTCGTCATCATGCTCAACTGCACGTACATGATGGTGTGAAAGCATTAGCAGAGGTTTGACCACAAGTCATCCTGTGTAACAGACAAAAGATTTCAACAGTTAAGCCTGACGACCTGTCTTTAAAACTTAAGCATTTGTGACAATGAATATAATCATGTATTATTACTTTTCAAAGAAATTATTAAGAACACTCAAAACGACAGTGGTTTGAAATACATTATTTTGTTGTGTCAAATAATTAAAGTTGATATAAAGTCAATTCAATGTTACACTACTCACAGTAAGACAATTACAAGTAAGTAATTGAGAGAATACTACTTTGTGCATAATTATCTTCTCTAACATGGTGTATCAACAAAGGCCACAGGAACTCTGTCAGACACTGGGCCAAAAAGACCCCAGACAAAAGGAAAGGCTGTAAAATCGTGAATCTCTGTGTGCCACAAAACCCGACAAGACTCGTGGGAGTATCAGAATTTCACCTCAATAGAAATGTAAACTCTTTGCAGAACAGATGAATAATTTTGTGTCCTTTATGCGTGCATGAAGCCAGCAGATAGTCATCTGTGTCAGCTCAGTGGAAGACTTTAATGCTCATTCGCTAACAGTGTAGAAAAAAAAGGTCACACAGGAAATGCTGAAAACTTTTTTGGCCAGTGAGCGTCTATCATTGCTTTGAGTGGGGTGCCATTTTGTGACCGCTTTGTTGTGTATCCAGTTTTTTTGAATACATCTGTGGTTTGAACTAGTGAAGACAAAATGCACAAGGCATTTTATCTAAGAATGCTATGTCTTTTGGCTATTTGATTAAATAACCGAATATTTGGGTATACTGGGGATGTTAATGGGCTCTAGCAACACATTCCTGGAATTTAGACTTCATTCGAGCTTGTGATGTTATCACCCACCTCTTAATACCTAGAAAAAACTTTGTTTTGAATCATTTCCTGTTGACTTGTGTGCTATACTGCAGAACTCAGATATTTCTCGTAATGAAAAAAGAACAAACAACTTGAAGAGAAATTTAACACCCAGTTAAAGCTTGAACACGCAAACTTCACACTTGTGCACAAAGTGCATTCTGACGCAAATACCATCTCAAACTTTCTGTACTGTGCACACTACTGACAGCTGTTCAATGAGGGGAGATCATATACTTTTAAAGTGAAAAGAATTATTTATTTATTTTTGCCAGAAAAATTACCATTTTCTGTTTTAAATTAACTCCACAAAAGAGGTCCAGAGTTGGTAGAGTAATAACGGCACTGACTCTACATCTAATTTATCAACAAAAAATAATTTTAGTATTGAGCAACTCTTTAAATGCACAAAGTGTCATTTCTGCCACTAGGGGTCTTTCAATCAAAACAAAACTAAAGATGTTTGTCGAGAGTTGAGTATGGTGGGCCAGTCGGAGCCATGGGGCAACGTTTTCCATGTGTCCTGTGTAGATTGAGGTGTAGATCCAGACCTCCTGGAGTAATAAACACTAAGTCACATCAGATTCTGCTCTGATCCGGAGAGCTCAGACATGACTTTTCAACTTTTTGGATTAAAAACTGGCATTTTCTTCACTCCTGTTTATCAGCCTGACTGCAGCACTGATCAGCGGAGTTGACCGCCATTGCCAGGTGTTTATGTTCATAAAATTGACTGCCAACTGGAGCTGGAGAGAAATGTTCTTAACTTTATGAGTGTAAAATTAAAGAGAGGGGAGGGGAAAAAGAAGAGAGAGAACCAGGCATTCTGGTGAGTGCTGAGCTGAGTGAGAGGTTGACCTAAATCAAAAAATGCGCAGATACGAATGTCTTCCATGCGTGCTGTTGCTCACTAATTTACAGCAGTAAATCTTGGGGTAAATCATCGCAAGTAACGCATCGTGAAAACCATGAACCTACGAGCCGTGCTTTCTCACCGAGCAGGTCTCCGTGCACCAGTGCCACAAGATACCACAACACCCCAAACAGGAACCAGGTACCCACAAACGTGGCCGTGAACAGGAAGAACTTGTAGCGCCACTGCATGTCCAGAAATGTTGTCCAGAGGTCACGCATGTATAGAGCGCTCCGCCCGCTGACGTGCTCGATGCGCACGTTGCTCCGCCCATCTTTGGACAGGACACGCCTCCTCTTCCTCAGAGTCCCGCCCCCACCGGATATGCCACCACCCAGTAAGGGTTTTAAAACGTCTGTCTGGGTCTGGGAGTGGCAAACCTTCTGAGGGGAGGAGCTGCGAGAGGAAGGAGGTGTGGCAGATGTCATCTGGTGAATGAAGAAGAAAGAAGAGTTAAATCATCTCTCTGATAGTTATTCGGCCATTTCGGTTAAAAGATAGGTTTGAGATTAGTTTGGGGTGGACTGAGAGTCATTATTTAAACTTAACTGATAAAAGTTGGACTGATTGATATTTTTTATATATTTATATGTATATATATATATCTTGCAGCATTTCACATCAGCAGCACCTCGTGACCTGATTAAATTTACGGTGACTTTCTGCAGCATACGGAAAACATTTAGAAACTTCCCATTCTAACTGTAGGTTGAGGTAATTTCCCCTGCAGCTGCTCTCATTTTCAGGGGGAATTTATCTCAAGTGAGACTAATAATACTTGAAACTAGATCTGTGATGATTGTATTCAAAATAGGTAGAAAAATAAAATGACACAACCAGTAGAGAGACAGATCAGAAAAAAACTGGAACCTTGAATTACAAAGCAGAACAGCACAGTTTTAATCAGCAGAAGAAACCGGAAAGGCCGTGCACACCCACGAAAGAGTAAGCGGGAGTTTTCTGAGATTGTCACACTCAAAAAAATCAAATTATGCTGTGCTTCAATGCAGGGAGGTGTGCTCATGGACTGGACATGAGTCACAACCACATGAGGTTGAATCAGATTTATGTCAAAATCACACTTTTTAAAAAGGCTGGGTAATACCGGGTATTTTTACCAGGAATTTGAAGTAAATTTTGCCAGGTTTCTCAAGTGTTCAGATTTCAAGTATAGTCCGTAGACCTGAGTCCACAACAGGTAAAAACAACTGAGTGAGTGTGCTGTGTGTGTGGTTCTTAAGCTTATGGCTCGTATTGTGTTTGTCTAAAACCCTGCTGGTTTCAGGATTTATATTAAACGCCATCTTTTCAGGACTCGCACGTTAACCTGATCTTGTCATGCGCTTGTGAACAAACTGAAGTGACTTGGACCAATCAGCATCCTGAGGAACTACTGGCAGATACAATTATGTGTGATGACCAGCGAAAGAAGCACCTGTTCGTTTGAAAACATCAGTGGCCACTCCTGAGGAGGTTAGCGTGGATGCTATTGCTCCAGTTATTATGAGAGCTGGAGAGTTTATTTGATTGAAAGAGAGCGAAGAACAGCACTGAAGTTTTTTCTCAATTGAAAAGATATTCGCTCTTCACTTGACTGGCTTGAATGGAGTTTGAATAACCGACCAGCTACAGTGGTGATAGAGTTCTCCTACTGCTGATCTGATTGGTTGAATCTAGCCTGTGATCGACAGCGATGGACAGATGGGTCATCCAGTCACCATCCAACTATTGCGAAAGCAGCAAAACCAGAACCAAAAGCAAAACTGGTGGGTCGAGTGCAACTGCCACAGCTACATCTAACAGCCCACGAATGTGGGTATATTTGGAAACTGTTGTTTTGTTTTTTTTCTTTCTTTTATCAATCATTGTCCAAGAAAGCATTTTTATCAACCTGGAACAGGAAACAGACTTTATACTCTCTATGATCAGTGATTGAGTGTGGCAGTGAAACGTGAGCGCTCTCCACAGAATCCTCTTTGATACTTTGGCAGAAAACATATGCAGCCTTCTTTGCCTCTCTTTTCCATTACTGTATTATCAATGATGGAATTCACAACCGTTTGCGTCCAATCTCCAAAATCCAATCTGTCATCGTACAAACTCAAATACTCCAATATCAGAACACATACTCCAAGTTCCCATTTGCCAATTATGCCGCAAACACTGATAAATGTGTGCGTCTGCGTCTTCATGTCTGCCCATACAGAACGCCAAGATGCATTGAAAAAGCATGAACAATAACTGAGGATGTATGTGGACAGAGCCTGGTCAAGAGAAGTGAGAACAAGCAAAGTTCTCAGACACGGTTTCAAAGGCAATTAGTCTGAGTCTGGGGCTCTTAGTTTGACATCAGTGAAAAGATCATTAAAAGACACACTAGAAGAAGTAACATTAGATACGCAGGGACAAACTTGTAATTCCGGGAACGTTTTTTCTCAACTTGTTTCTACATTTTGCTGTAAACCACAGTTCTAAGAGGAAGAACAGCCCCATTGGTTTCTTCACTGATTGCAACATCGTCAGACGTTTCCTTTTTGAGTCGTACAAATATGAAGCAATTACAGTCCAGTTTGTGCAGAATGTACGGGGAATAGTAAGACTTCTTTTTCTTTTTCTTTCTGGCACACTACAGTGCTCAAGTAATTTTTCAAATAGGTTGGAGGCCAGAGAAATTCATTGAAAAGCAGATTCAGACAACAATAATAACCACGACGATTTAAAGCGTATTAACATGCTGCATGTGCACCAGTGACACATTTTTGTTACTCGTTGCAGCTTGTGTGAACGATCAGCCTGGGAACCACCGAACCAAACTTGCAGACCAAAACCACACAAGATATCGGTTGAAGTGAAACACTGAGGTGCAACAAGTTGTAAGATTTTAATAAGAACCAGTCGTCATGTGAGGGGGAGGAGGCGATGGGGTGGTGTGACAGCTAGACTAGCTCACTGTTTGTTCAACATATGTGAGCAAAAAAAATAATAGATACTAGATATGTTAAACAAGACATCTAGACATTTTCCAGCTGCTTTTTGGCAACAAAATTTCATATTTTTGACGAGAGACTGGGACAAGTTGCAGCCGGCAACATGGTATTTTTAGTAGGATAAGTATCAGCATTTTTGCATTTGCATGACTGTGATTGCTAACGACAAAGCAAAAAACTAAACAAAACTTTTGTCCATCTTGCAAACTTTATTTTTTATTTATTTATTTTTTTAAAAGAAGAGTTTCAGTTCCACACATCTGCAAACATGTCTGTAGATTCTTGTGGGCCTGACAAAAACAGTTCCTGTTAAGTTGATTGAACTTTAATAGCCTATTTGGACAGGAGAGTTAACTGGTCTTAACCTTTGTACAGATAGAGAAATTCTCAGCTCTTTCCACAGGATAAATTCAATTGTTTTATTGTCTAAATGGAAAGAAAATTAACTACAAATATCCCCAACCTGCACAGTTATATGTATGTTACAGTAATATCTGTGTTTTTAGTGCTTCGCATAGTGAGATATTTGCACAAATGCAGTCCACCCCCGTCACACACACACACACAGACAGACAGACAGTTACTGTTTCTCCACACATTTCACACACTGACTTACGTCCAACATGTCATGCAGGCCAGCAGGGAGAATATAGCCCACAAAGGAAGAAGATAAGGAAGAGGGAAGAGAAAAGAAGGAAGAGTAGAATTAGGATGAAGATGTACTGCATCAACCAAACAAACCATCCACACAGAGTCTCATTTGTCAGCTGGAGGAGAGATGAGAAACCTGAATGAATCAATTAAGGTGAAACGTCTTTGTCTGAAACTTGGACGTTTATCTAGATGAAGGTTTTTTTTAAAGCTTTACTGTTGGTTCCACCTAGAGAGGCCTTTAGTGGACAAAGAGTGAACTTCTGACTGGTAACTGGAGACGACGGTAAAGGTTTTTTCGGAAGATGGCCAGAGTTTTGCTTTCTAGATGCCCCGCTCAGTGCTGTTTCTGTAGCCTGGCTCAGGAGTCCTTTTGCAATCTTTCTCGCTGGTGTTTTTTGTTTTGTTTTGTTTTTTGCTGCTTTATACTCTGAATCCTCACATGGTCTCTCTGTTCCTCTTTCTCACACAAATAAATGCCAATGGTACAATTCCACTGAATTGACAGTGCACTTTATGGCCAGAAGTCTGTGGACACCCTCACATCAAACTTGTTTAATATCTGGTTTCAGGCTTTCCAAGATGTTCGAAGCATTATGGACAGCACACAGGCCAGGAGCAGCCAACCATAGGTTGCTGGCAATGCTTTTCTAGCGATGCATTTTGGTGTGATCAGCCTTATTTCGTGAACATCTTAAGTGTGACAAGGAACCCCAACCAGCCACTGCTTTTGTTGCAAGAGGTCACTCGGCAAAATTAATGAATTTACTTGAAAGAAAACTTCCAAAATACACATTTCAGTGTTTATTTTTGTTCAGATTTTTGCTCTGGAATTGCATGCAAATTAGATGCATATTTAATATATATTAATATTTAATTAGATATGGTCTCATTTGCATACGTATACACAAAACATCAGAATACGTGTTACACAAAATATGATTGATTAATTTCAGTAGTCAACTGGGGTAGTTCCAAGATCACACCTTTAGGTTAAAAGTTTGGTCGAAGGCGTTGGATGGGATTGAGGTGCAGTCATGTTCTCCAGCACACACGATGAAAAACCTCCCTTTATGAATCCCTCTTTGTGCATTTCTGCAAAAGTATTCTTCAAACATTGCTGATTTGGACCAAAATGGACCCATACCAAACTATGGCAAAGCAGCTCCAATTTGAAAGTACACCGACATAAAAAGAGGGGTGTCCGTATACTTCTGGCCATGTAGTGTAAATCAAAACAGCCTGCAGGATGCTGATCATGGATTACATAACCAATCAGCTTTAATTACATCGCACTTTTGTGATTATGCAAGGGTGAGCCCCTCAAAAGCTTCACAATTACAATGACACCATTCAAATCTTCACTCTTTCAACTCTGCGTCGCCTCTCACCCAATTTTCTCTGGACTCGGAGACACACTCACATGTCCCCAGAAGTAAAAAGCACACAAATTCCAACACAGGTATGTATCAGATGACTAACAGAGCAAATGGGAGTAAAAGAGGGAAGTAATTCTTTTTGACCAACCTCTCCAGTAGGATGTATTCCATCTCCATGGCAGCACGACAGCTTTACTTTACTGTACCGCCCTGCCTCAGTGAGCCCAGTCCAAAAACTGAATCAAAACTTTTTCTTTTTGCCAAACAAAGGAGCGCTGAATGTTTTCCTGATCTCTCTCCCTCTCTCTCTTTTCTCTTTCCCTGTCCTTCCTTCTCTCTCTCCTCTGTGTACACAGGAATGCTTTGTTTGGGGCCGAGATAAAAGAAACAAAAGACACTGTGTCCATCAGTGTGTGTGTGTGTGTGTGTGTGTGTGTGTGTGTGTGTGTGTGTGTGTGTGTGTGTGTGTGTGTGTGTGTGGTTATGTGAGAGTGGGATTGCAATTACATGTGCATTGCTGTATATGCGTGTGTGACTGTAGGCGTACATGTGTGATTTTGCATGCATGTTTGAGTGTGTGAGTGCGTGTGTGTGTAATTACTTGAAGAGTGGACAATTATATGCGTATTTCTGCGTGTGTGTGTGTGTGAGATGAGTGAAAGGAAAAACGAGAGAACGGAAGAGAGGAAGAGAGAGAGAAAGAGATCTGTGACAAAAGGCCCTCGTTAGTATTCTGGAGTGAGGAGTAATCCCCCTCCATCTCTCCCTCTCTGTCTCCCCCTCACACTCACACACTTTTTCTTTCTCTCCCCCATCAGTTATTTTTTCTCTTACCTTTTTTTCTTTCTTTCTTTCTTTCTTTCTTTCTTTCTTTCTTTCTTTCTGTTTCTTAAAGGGGCTCTATGCAATTTAGGAGAAGAAATGAAAACTCAGAATTTTTATATTTACAATATCAATGAGGTCCTCGGAACACTGGTTGAAAATAACTCTTCTGTATCCTTCATCACCTTGTTTCCCTCTCGTTACTTTTCTTTTTTACAGTTCTTAAATCTGTTTTTTTTCCTCCTGGTACCAGATCTGAAAGTTATGTGGATGTAGTGAAGTTAAACTGATTCAAACAGGTCTGTTAAAGTGCCAACAATGGTTCAAAAAGGAAAGTAATCTGAGTTACAAGGGACATCTTGATTGACTCATTGATTACTTTGAAGACTAACACACTAATTATGCACACAATCATTGGGGTTAAAAACAATGAATCCTAAAGAGTTATCCATCGTCCTCTAACTTATCAGAAATAAAACATCTTTTTGATAATGTTTGGTGATTATTTCCCGCTGTCTTTCACTCACTTTATACTGCTGCGAGCAGCACGATGAGGGTGCTAAACCAAGCGTTAAATAAATGTCAGACTTCACTCACCATCTGACTCATGTTGTGAACTGAGTTGAACTTCAATTTCTCATTTCAACCAGAACTTTTAAAAACTTTGTTCCATCACAGGATAAAGAACTGACCATGTTTGTCAAATGTGGTGCTCTAAAGTCAGATGATCTGATTGGATGTTACCTCCACATGGGCTGTTATCTCATTTTGACGAGCATCCTGTGAAACTCTGCATCAAATAACATCCAACGGTTACTTAGAAGACAGCTTTACGCTTTTAAAACTCAAAGGGCCATCATGAGGAAAACAACCAACAACCAAGATCTGTTTTTTTCATTAGTTAATATGCGTGCAGCTAACATCATTCCAATGCAACTGTCAACTGTCATGTCATTTTCTTATTAAAGATTCTCATCATTGTTGAGGTCATGTGGAGTCTGTAAGGGGAATTAAGCATTTATTCAAAACTAAAATTAGTAAGAATTATACATTTCATATTTTTTTATGATAACCTTTTGGTTACCAGTGAAATATAATTAATTGTTAATACATATCTAATTGCATTTATAAGCTGACAATCACTGAAACATAACATATATTAACAAATCAGAGATTGATCACAATGTCCACTTTCCTTGCTGGATACATCCTATCCCAGTAGGAACAAATGAGAGACTTACCTGAATGGTGGTAGAATGATTTTTCATTTCTCAGTTTAAGGAACAAATACATTTTATTTCCATACAAAATTCTTTATTTCTTGGTATTCTCATTGCACTCTGCTGAGAAATGTTTTTGCTTACCTTTTCAGCTGGGAGTGCAATCTAAGTGACCCGTGCAGAGAGGAGTTGGGAGTTAGGAGCCCGGAGCCTCAGCCTCTCGTCCACATGTCTGCTTTGTTGTCGTGCTCACGCGACACAGCTGGGACCCTAACTCTGCAGGAAGAGTAACTTCAGCAGCCTGCGTCCGCCGACACTGATACACCATCGAGGAGAGTTATGGAGACGGTCATTGGCTCGGCGGGCTCCTGTTTCTGACCCAAAGCACCGAAGAGACAGGACTTGGCTTTATAACAGGCATCTCTCTCGCTCTCTCTCTCCCTCTCTCTCACCCTCACTCACTCCTGAATTCCTGCTGTGTCCTGCTTACGTCTGTGTAATTGCTGTAATAATTGATCGACACTCCCTTCAGTCTCAATTCAGCACCAGAATGACACAAATGCATCACACTGTGGCCTTGAACTTTGGCCTGACATAATCTGATTCACAATATCACTTTATTTTTATTTTTTTAAATCATGTTTTGTTGCACTTGTTGTTGCACCGCCTCCGAATGTCCACAAATGTGCACACACACACACACACACACACACACACACACACACACACACACACACACACACACACACACACACACACAGATGGATGCACATGTTTGGGGCCTCACATGCACCGGAGCACACGCCAACGAGCGGCCTCAACAGACCACCCCCTGCAGCACTCACACACACACACACACACACACACACACACACACCCACACAAACACTCTTTTTCGGGGGCACCACAGAGCCCCCTATTCATAACTTGTGTGCCCGGCGTTTGCTGTGTCCAAGAGCGTCTGTACGAAGCGTCCTGTTAAGCTCACACACATAAAGAGGGACATCCGTGAGGTGAATACCATCCGTTATTCTCCCTGAGGAGAGGGTGACAAAGCATTATTTAATTGAAAGAGTGTTGGTGGAAGGAGTCGATGAGGACCATTGGTCAAATGTGCTGAGAAGTTCCTGTTGGTCCGCCTGATACAAAGTTCAGGAAAGACTTTTATTTTAATACTTTGTGGTACTTTTGTGTTTTTAAATAGCCATGAACTTACAAGACAGATGAAGAAGGATGTTAGAAAAGACCGAGGTGATTCTGCTGTGTAACAGAACATCATGCTCGGAGCTGAAAAGGACTCAGCTTCCTGAGTTGAGTGCTTGTGTAATTGCATGTCAACATGAAGAACTTTGATCCAAGTCTCGGGGCCTGGACCACTGGTGCCAGAATACGGGGACAACTGCACTTTTTGTCACCCCGCTTTCAGGTTTTACGGTATAAAAGTGGTAACGCCGAGGCCGGGTATTATGGTCATTGTATGATGGTGAAGAAATGCTGTAAGTTGTAATTGTAAGTAAAGTTATGCTACGCTTTACATTACTATATTGCTTTTACATAGGTAATATCGCTATGATCTAACTTACCCAACAACAAGCTTCATTAGATCTTAAAACCACATAATGTCCCTTATCTCATCCTCCATCCTTCAACTTTCTGGCTAGCAGCTGACGTGACCTAACGCACATCGACGTCATCATAACTCAGCCTACTGTGGATAAAAAACAAACTGTATGGCAATGCAGTTAAAGCTGCGTTTCTTCTTAAGGTAACTTTAATGTTATCACTGATTTTTTATGCTACTGCTTTTTGGGTCGTAATAAGCCACTTTCATTTTCAACCTTTTGCTGATGAGGACAGAAAACGGTACCATATGCAATCACATTAATCAGTGGGTCAGATGATTGTTCATGTTTATTTTGCTAGCGATGCAAAACATTACCAGCAGAAACATTGGAACTCTTTCCTCCACCCTCAGGCTATTGCAGCAATAACCATCCAAAACAGCCAGAATTAAAAAGTTGGACAGTTGGGGCACACAGTTTCTTCATGAGAGGATGTCGTCAAACATTACCTACATGGTAGGGGTGGGCAAAAATATCGATACGGCAATATATCGCGAAACTTTTGCCGCCCAATAAAATATCGATTTTTCAACTCCAAATATCGATATATCGCCGAAGAGCGACTCTGCTGTGCGGCGGGTGTATTTCTGTAGTAGAGAGAGTGGCTGAGGTCTTTGAACACCTCCGCAATTTAAAGTTGACGTTTGGAAGCACTTTGGCTTCAAAGTTAAGCGAGATTGCAAGAACACCGAGCTGGACGAAGAGAATATTACTGCCCGGAAATTGAATGGGAATTAATCAAATGGAGAGGCTGTTTTGAATGAAATAGTTTTGACTCAATATGTCCTCTGATCAATATCATCTGATGTACATATACAGGTACTTGTGTTTTCATCTTTATTTATATCGCAATATCCTGATATCCTGATATCCTGATATTGTGATACGTATCGTATCATGACCAAAGTATCGTGATACGTATCGTATGGTGAGGTTCTTGCCAATGCCCACCCCTACTACATGGTTTGTGCCCCTACTGTTTAGAACATCAAGCCTATACAAGCTAATACCTATACAAGGCCTCATTCAGACCAAATTAGGCGTTATGATGAAAATGCCAGTCCAGAGTGTGGGGAGTGCTTTTAGACTGAGATGACGCTGTGCAAACCAACTACTGGAGAAACACAACCCAACATCGGCCAATAACATAAGCCGGCATTCAAATCAGCTGGTCAACAGGATGCACTAAATGACACTAAATATGGCCTACTACTATACTACCGGGAAGTTTTTTCATTTATTCTGATAAGTGCTGGTTGACGTGACGCGTTTGGGCCAAAAAAAGACACATGCACAAACATGAGGTCAGAGGTCCAACAAATTGCTCAGAGTTTCTATGATGTTGCTTGGTGCCTCAGATAACATCATGCTGCCAGCAGGCTGCACCAGCAGGGGAGGAGAGATACTCTGCACACTTGGTGTGGATTGAGAAAGGTTCTCTGGAAGACTTGTTGTTTCGAAGCTGGGAGCCGGAAGGGCGCTTTCCAGTAGGAATTCAGAGCCCAAACTCCCCTGTTAAGGTTGCATTCAAACACGCTGCAAAGACTGAAGCTGAGTGCTGTTTGATTTGTACCTGAATGTGAGGAAATGACTCACCGTGGTGGAAAGCAGTAGTATTGTCCAAAAAAGGAAAGATACAGAGGCGCAGCAACCCGGAAAGATGACTCAAAACAAACCAATCAATCATTTTCACACTTCAGCCCCCATGGGTTCTTTAACATGATCAGGGACAGTGTTCTTTGCTGCAGAGACGTGACATGGAATGCATGCATTATATTCCAATGTACCACTTTCAGCAACCTATATTTACCTCCAGTGTTGGGAAGTTACTTTCAAAATGCAATAAACTGCATATTACAAGTTGCCTTTATTTTAAGTTATGTTACAATATCACTGTCTATGTAAAGTAATACATCACTTATTACACTACTTTTGAGATACTTTCAAAAAAGGCCAAAATAATATATATACAACAATTCAATAGCCAATAAATAAATAATATAATAATAAATATTTAGTCCGCAGAACAAGGACTGCTCGGGCCTATCTGATTCAGGTATGTACATTAAGCTGTGCTCTGAGGTTTAGGTGTCTGCGTTGCTTTGGTAACAATTTTTACCTATCAGAGGAAAAGAGGGAGGCAAAAAGAAGACAAACAACAGCAAATGTGTGAAAACTGATTCAGTAAGTTCAACAGCCAATCAGAGAGCTCCCTTTACTGATCATCTGCCTGTGCCTATAAATCAGCATACTTAATCGGTTGAAGAGCCATTTTATCTTATTGTTCTGTTTTTGACAAGTTTTTTGTTTCTTGATGTCTTCAACATGCTTTTAATGTCTTTTAAATGCAATTAATGTAATTTAATGACTTTGTAAAGCACTTTGAGATTCGTTGTGTCTGAATTGTGCTATACAAATGAACATCAATACAAAAAATATATCAATTAACTAAAGAGAAAAAAAAAATCACAGCCAAAATCAAAGTAAGCACCCGCTCACGCACTCCTGACTTTCCTGTAAATTACAGGTATACAAGTATACCTCTCTTAACAGCCTGTTTGTTCCAGCTTCCCTAAACAGCATGAATAGTATACATGCTGTTTAGGGAAGCTGGAACAAACAGGCTGTTAAGAGAAGAGAACAAACACATGCGTGTGTTCCCTTTACTTTATTTGCTGATATTCCACAACACAGAAGTTCACGGTTGTATAGTTAATGATAGCTGGCCACATGTCAGCTAGTGTATTACTTTATAATTAACATTAACTTTATTTGAGCATTTTCCATTTCTGCCACTTTATACTTTTACTGCACTACAAATCTTGCACCTCATGTTTTACATTTTACCGTTGCTGGTTACTTTGTCAATTTAGATTAATAAAATAAAACATAATCCATCCATCTGTATCATTCGCTTAACTGCTCATCAATTATTTCTTATTTTGTTGTCCTGTCTACAGCAGCGTAAGAGATGTACTTTTAACTAAAACTAAAAATATTTGATTGCTGATAATATATCCTCCTAAATCCTACACACAGGACCTTCGTTCACCATTGTATTTTTCATAAACATAAATATTTTTACCACTGAAACTAAATGGCAACTATTTCAAGAGGGAGAACTATACACCAGGGATACTGATTTATGTCAACTTAATTAAAGAGTTTTTGTAGATGTTCTGATATAAAGTCAGTAAAAATGAATATGTTAAATGTCCGACAGTGAAAACACAGAGTTGGCTATGTATGGTCAAAATGTTCAGCATGCAGTAGTCTTTAGGGAAGTCGTTATGTGACCATATTTCTGAGGGGAGGTGTGACATGAGATGTAAACATGACTTTGGTGTGTTGTTCCCAGCCCTTAATGAAGAAGTTAGTTTTTTGAAGTTTTTTTTAAAACCCAAACATGTTCCACGGAGTGTGACTGACGTATCTCAAAGCATATGTGTCAACGCATCAGCTATTTACGGGAACATGTGACCTGCATTGTGGAAACTAAATCCTGAGAAAGAAGCAGCAGTTCACACCACTTCCTCTTTTTAAGATGAAGCAAGGGTGGGGAGAGAAAGAGGGGTGGGGTGTGTGTGTGTGTGTGTGTGTGTGTGTGTGTGTGTGTGTGTGTGTGTGTGTGTGTGTGTGTGTGTGTGTGTGTGTGTGTGTGTGTGTGTGTGTGTGTGAGGGTCAGTAAGTGCTTTTGGCTCATGTCTGTGGTGTTGGTGGACTTACCTCCGTTTTATTCATCCTTAGAAACTCTCTTTCTCCGTCTCTCTCTCCGCCTTTCCTCCAGCTCTCTATCCTGTCTCTTGCATATTTATTTGCAGCTTTGCTCAGTGTTTCACTTCCTTCCTGCTGGTTTCAGTGTCCCGGTTGAGGTGGAAAGACTGACAAGGGGTCAGAGAGAGTTTAGAGTCCTGCCTCCACCTTCTACCTTTTTATCACACTGAACATATTGTAATGCAGTTGATTATAAATATCAATATGTAAAATAAATGAAAAAGTATCCTTTAAAGTGTCGCTTATACTTTAATTTTTGCTTACACAGAACAATTAAGGTCTATTGCAGCAGTAGGTCTTCAGAAATACTGTCAAGCACCATTTTTTCTATACATCACATATGCATACAAGCATGAGTGTGCATGTACATGTTGCTAAAAAGGATTTGACGACTAATGGAAATGTTCTACCACCTCCTTGGCCCTCTTGGCTCCTGCATAGAAAATAAGGGGGTGGGACTCTCATCCAGCTACCATGTTTTCCAAGTTCAGCCAGCAGGTGGCGACATATCACAATTTTAGTTTTTTCATTTGCAGGAGGACTTTCACTGAGAGTGTGTATGCGTGTTGGTGTGTGTGTGCATGTTTAGTGCAAAGTCCAAGAAATTCTCAGGACTGCTGTTCTTCCATCTCGTGGGAATACAGCCTGCTCACCTGAGAGGAGACACAATAACTGGGTGAGATTTGTGATGAGAACATCAAGTAACTGCACAAAACACTGCAAAACAAGATTTGCAAATGCAAGTGACAATTTTTGTTAATCAAATTGGACCTTCAAGTGTATTCTTCCTTTCTCAAAATGTAAATACATTTACAGCCAGTCAGGGTTTTCTTTTACGAAATTTGAGCTCAACATAGTACACACTGTAAGGCACAGCAGTTTTATTTATACAGCATGATTCAGACACAAGGCCGTTCAAAGTGCTTTACAGGGCCTGAGAAATACATTAAATAATACTTAAGACAACAGAACAAAAAATTATAGAAACAAAAGCAAACAAATAAATAGCTAAAGATTAAAAGCAATAGCATTTAGAGGACAGCTAAAACACAAGCAAGCAAAAAAGTACCTACATGTTTTACCTGATTTGTCGAAAAGCCACAATAAACAAATACGTTTTAAGCTCTGATGTGAATGAGCGAACAGCAGTGTTGGATAAAGTACCAAAACTCACGTGTGAGTAAAAGTAAAAATATCCTGTTAAAATAAGTCACCCACACAAAAAGTAACTGAGTAAAATCCTTAAAGTACCTGATACTAAATGTACTTAAGTATCAAAAGTACAAGTAGAAATAAAATAAAAAAAACAAGTCGACCGATTATCGACTTCGTTGATTATTAAATCTATTATTCAGAATTTTTCTAATTGTTGGACTCAGTGTTGTGTAAATGTAAATGTACATGTAAATGTACCTCCATTCAATCATGACAAACTGTTTTAGGGAGCTTCAGGTGTTCATGATGCTTGTTCCACAGGTGAGAAGCAAGAAACTAATTTATTAATTTTTTAGTTCTGCTGCATTGATGATCATGAGTCAAAAAGGGTTACAGGAGTGCAGCCAAGGACGTGACACTAAATCTGGACACAGTGCTGGAGGCTCTTCAGGGTCTTTCCATTAAAAGCTGCTAAGTGGCATATTGAATCCAAAAAAGCTCAACTTCCCGGGTATGAAAATACCCAGATGTTCCCAAGTGGGAAAAGATTATTTAATCATGCAGCTCTTCTGGACTTTCCAAATTTAATTCTAATGATTTACTGAAATTCTGATAGTGAAACAAGTCATTTTGCAGGGGATGCATACACACCATTTCACAGACACTTCTTTCAGAATGTAAGCTTATGGGAAAAAGTATTTTTGGGCGCATCACGTGACATCACTAGCAGCAATTACATGCAGATTACATGCAGCTTCCTCTGCAACTATAAAAGGTTTTATATTACTTTTCCACATATGCATCAGTACTCCCCAAGACCTGTAAACACACTTTAATGTGTAAAATGGTGGAGTTGCCCTTTAACAAAAGAAGCAAAACCAGCAACAGACCGAACTGACAACACAAATTCACATTACAGCAATATGAATCTGAAAGATTCTGGCAGAATCTGAAAAGTATGTTGTATTTTGCAGCTCACATTCTTATGGAGGACCTCTCTCGTGTACAGTGGACGGTTTAAAAGTCCCTGCAGCACATGTAGGAGCTGTGCTCATGTGGAGGAGCTGGGCCCCTTTAGAGAGGTGACAACGTCAGAGAGGCTCGGGGCGATTCCAGTGAGGATGCCACATTCGATTGCATGACTTAAAGCTGTGGAAAAGCACAGCAGCGCCCCGAGCGACTGTAATTACATTCTGTTTACCCTCGACACACACTGCCAAGTCACGTGTGACCAGTATTTTAAAGCATGTGCTTAGGAAGCTAAAACAGCATTTTTAAAAATGTATTAACATTTCTGACATGTACATGTATTATGATAAGAAGCTAAAATGTATAATTTTGTAGGAACATGCTAATGTTTAACACATTTGTGGAATAAGTCATAAATGACACATCAGCAAATTTCATTACAATCCATAGAAAAACATTTGTGGAGATATTTGAATCTAATGGACCAACAGGCCGTCCCACCAACCGACCAAAACTTCCAACCCTGGAGCCACGATTCTAAAAATAGATTTAAAAGCTCAATGCATGGGGCTATAGTCGAAGCATCAGGTGGTGCAACACAAAAAAAGATGACCCAGTTTGTTTCCTTAACAATGGTTGAATAGCTGTTACTTGATAACAATTGAATTTGTCTGCACACTTGCACAGATACACACAGGCTTCTAGGTCAGTCTGAGGCTCAGAAATGAAGGGAAGCAACGTAAAACTGCTGTTTGATTTCTTTGTTCGAAATTGTTACAAATATTTTTTGTATAAAAACTTCATTCAGCTGTTTCCCATAATTTACAGGAAGTGGGAAAGACAAAGACAACAATTAATAAGTAAGAAAGGAAGAAAGACCACGAGTAATATAAAACTTGTTAGACTACAATGAGGCTTTAAAAGGTGTGTCTACCTGTCTGCAGGCTGCAGCTGACCTAAACGGACAAACATGGCAGTGTTCCTGAGGGCAGGAGGAGCTTTTTCACCACAAAGAGTTGTAAAAAATGACACTTGATATGCAAGAGAAATGACTGTGTTGGTGTTTTTTTATTTGTCTTTTATCAGTGCAAAACTGGTGACTAATTGATTTGGAGTTTGCAGAGTGAGAGCAGCGTATTTTGTCTGGCTCTCCTGTGAAGTCCTGACAACTGTGTGAATACCAATCAGCTGTTACATAACAGAGGGTAACCAGCAGAACACTGGCTGCTCTGTGCTGATCTCACAACAGGTACCCCCACACACACACACACACACACACACAGTATACACACTGTATAACTGTACGTATATATTTATCTAAATACTGTATTTAAATAACATTTTAAAGCACTTAAATTCCATCTAATGCACGTTGAGTCGATGTCTGGTATTTCTTGCTGGCTCCTCTGGACTGTTGCCACTCCTCTGGATTGTTGCCTTGCAACATTCTTAGGCAGAGATTGAAAAACTATTCAGGAGCCTATCAGGTTCAAGTGTTAATAACACACCGTGAACATTCTCCACTCCAAGTGAACATCCTGGATTAAAAACCTTACACAAGTAAAATGATGTATTATCAGCAAAATCTATTCAAACTATAAATGTAAAAGTACTCATTGTGCTGGGAAATGTTCCCTGTCAGTGTTGAACTATAACATCCGCTGTTTCTGGAGTAATGTTGCTGCTGCATTAACATGGATGTGTTATTTCCTGCCGTAGATAGTTTAAGGTTTAAGGTTAAAATCAATTAATGACTTATTTTTTTTCTTACACTGGACAGAAGACAAAGTTAAAAGTAGGATATTTGCAGGGATGGAATGTTTTTATATAGTTATTTATGTTGTTTATTTCGGGCATGTCAATTCATCATCATCACATTTCATCATTGTTCAAATAATACAATACACATGGCCGAAAAGGGAAAAGCGGGAGAAGCCAAAGCTTATCTAGTCCCGCCCCCATTAATGTATCTATGTATCTAATAGATAGATAGATAGATAGATAGATAGATAGACAAACTCTCTTTGTTTTCATGTCTGAATAAACTGAATGAGCAAACGTTCTCTTCTGGTGACTTCATTTTTTCACGTTTATTCATCTTTATATCAAATTTCTTGGTTTGTATCATTACCTCATTAATATGGTAACTACTAAAATTCTGGGTTTGAATTTCTTCTCTTAAACTACAAAGTGCACTTTTAATACTTAAGTACATGTCATATCAGACAGCCTACTTTAAGACTTTTACTCAAATACTATTTATTGTATGGGTGACTTTCACTTTTATCATGGTAATATTCTAACACAATATCTTTACGTTTAGTCTTTATAAAACTGGATGTTTGTCTCTGAGATGTAGTGGGGTGGAAATATTAAGTGGCATACAATGGAAATACTCAAGTCAAGTCAAGTCGTCAGATTTGTATTTAAGTAGATTAAGATTAATCAAATGTTCCAAATGTGCAAACTCAAACTTGGCCCTGCTGTGATTCTTCAACAGCTAGATATGATGATCAAACAGATTTTTTCCCCTCCTCCTCCAGCAGGGCGATTGCATCAGCACCAAAAGGCAACACGACCACGTTGTGAGAAATGCAGTATGTTGCCTTCAAGTACTGTCGGAAATTCTAAAGTTAATACGCTTAAAGTGTCATGTACAGTAACCTGCGTAATGAAACACCGGGTCTATACTTGGTTAAAAGAAAGTGAATCATCCTGATTTGTATGTTTCTGTTAAGTCACAACCATTTTTTTATAATCTATGTCTATCATATAGCTTGGCTTTTTCACTATTTTTTTCTGTTAAACTCTTTATCATCCTGTCACTTATTATCGCTTAATAAGGACGAAACAGTAAGTAATTTGTGTTTTAAAACAATGCCCCAACAAATACATGTTCTCGCATCCTGCACCAACTCTGAACATGAAATAATATTCTTCAAAAGTACACATTGGTAGTGGGCTAAAACAAAAAACGAACCGTTCAAAGCAAACTAAATTAACAGCATTTATTACATTAATCGGGTAGACATTCATAGAATACCTCTTATTAGTTATTGTATCAAAAGACTGTCAGTGTCAGATGAGATGAGATAAAATTCAATTTGGCACAGCAGCGAAAGAGTTAATTTTTTTTTCAGACAGATATAATATTATTTTTAAACCTCATGCAACTGTTAATACACTTGATGTTGAAAAATGTAAACAGTGAAAGTTGAAAATAATATCAACATATCATACTTTTATGGCAGCTTTGACATGGAACATTTGATTGTACCACAGATGGTCTGAGTATATATTTCATCAGTTGTATGAGGTTTAGCTGCACACTGCTGCTAGTTTTAGTTATAAGGAACTCTTTTATTTACATTGCTACAACAGACCCTGTTTTTAACAATAAACGTGTTTCTTTTGTCATAATGCTCATCTCGATGACTGGTTTCCGACTGGTTTGAGCTCCTCCTGAACGCACCACATGTTGCCTGGACTACGAGCACATCAGAGGTTCACCGAACAACGCCTGTGCTCTGACCAATCAGAGCCTCTGCTGTGCTGTGACGTAGGGTGAATGTGGCAGTCGCGCTTTCAGCAGTCGGGTGGGGGTGTAACCGTAAAACCGGACACTCCATCGGGAAACTCGGATAGCTCGAGTTAATTTAACGCGGAACAACCTGCCGACTGTGTCTGCCTCACGCTTCATCATGTTCTCCATGTCCGAGTATGAGTCCAGGTGAGTACATGAGTTATTACTATTATTATTTCAAGGGATGTTTGCGATTTAAAACATGTGTTGTGCTCATATTTTACCGTAATATTCCGAAATATGTCTTTAGATGTTGCCCTTAAACCATCACCGGGTTCCCATCGCTCATTTCCACAAGGGGGTGACATGTGGAGGCTGTAAATAATGCGCTGAATATCTTTAAATGTGACTACATTTGCCTGAAATCCCCCGGAGAAGCAGAAACTCTCGGGCAGTGTAATTAAAGTGATTCATTTTTTTTTTTAAAAATGTCAAAAGAGGAAGAAGAAAAAAGAAAAACGATATGTCAAGGTGACACGCTCCTGAGGATGCTGCCTCATTTTACTTCCTTGTCATGGACCACGGGAATTTAGCTCCAGGTGGTGTTGCTTGAAGGGAAAACGTGCTTTTCCGTAGTAAGCGTTTATAACTGGAAAACGCGCGGACAGACACGAGTTGTCGGGAGGAAACAACCCGTCCGGCCCATGCGTTCCGCCGTGACGCCATTCCTCCAAACCCACCGACCTCTGAGTCACAGAGGAGGCCAAGTTATTCCGCATGAACACAAACGGAGACTGTACTTAGTCATTCAGTGACTGACTGACTGAGTGTGTGTGTGTGTGTGTGTGTGTGTGTGTGTGTGTGTGTTTCACCTATGCTGCCGCTGTTGTGAGCTTCCATTTGGCCTCATAACTACAAAGTGACCCAACAAGCGACCAGCAGCATGGAGCCGGTTCCTCATTTAGCCATCCCGCGGTGGAGTTTGGCGCTCAGCAGGCGGCCACATTATTAGACCAGCAGCCGAGAAACTCTCGCTTTATTAGCAGAGAAGTGAGATTGACTCATGTTGACACTGCGCTTCCTGACAAAGTGCAAAGTGATGAGAATGTAATGATGATGAATTGAAATGAGGTAATGGGTAAAACTTAGGTGCACTATGTCGTTTCGAAGAGGAAATTTCAAATAAACACACTTTGTTTTTATGACTGGATCGAACTGACCCTGAAGACAACACAATTTCCTACTGTTTCACTCTGTATTTGGCGGACCCTGCCACCTTTTCTGGCTTCAAACAGTGTTCTCTTATTATTTATAATTTCCTCCGAGAACAGCTTGTTCATTCAGTTATGAGGAAAACAAACATATTCTACTCCAAAACTACACAGTGCTCCTTTAAGTACAATTTTGACAATTCCACCACACACAGAAGTTACACCACTGCCGCTGACGTGAAAGCCAGTGTGACCCAGAATGTCCCCTCTGTATGTGGTCTTGTATTTCACCAATTTCAATTTTAGATTGAAGATTCAAGATGTTCAGTCACTACAGTTGAAATTCTTACATTTAGAGACTCCACTACAGAAATGGTTGATGGTAAATTAGTAAATATATTATATGAAGGAAAAAATAATACACTAATAAATAAAGAGAAACAAAACCGAGTACACAGAATAAAGAGATGGACAGCAGGAATTAGGTGCATGTGTATCGTCTATACATGTATGTGCATGAGATCGCGCAAAGACAGTAAGTGTAAACATAGAAGGTATAAAAGCAGCAGTAAAAGTGACCTAGGTATACTGATTGATGACAGTGTAGCAGCGATGGTGGCAGTAAAGTGCATGATGTACATAGAGCTGATAGAAAAATAGGCAGCTACGTACTTTAAAGGGGCCGTTTCAGGCTAATATATAAGCCAGTAGTTTCAGGAACAAACTAAATAATCAAGTTTCCATGATAATGTTTTCATGACTGAATAAACAAACTGACCTTAAAGGACAACACAATTTCATAGTGTTTTACTGTGTTTATATGTGGCGGACCCTGCCAGCTTTCTATCATCAGACAGTGTTCTGGGATCTTATTTTCTTCTGAGAACAGCTTGTTTGTTCAGTTATGGGAAAGATGAATATTCTGAGTTTGTATTATTAACTCATTATTATTGTAAATATTGAAATTCAGACTTTGAATTTCTTCAAAACTGCACAGTGCCCCTTTAATCTAATCGATATTCAATTTATGCTCTACTCCGCAATCTTTATAAAAAACACTTGGCAACTGCAGAAGTATCCACTAGAGTACAAGTACTCCTGGTTGGGAAAGAAAGAGATAGAGCTTGTGTGTGTTAAGATGTGTAAAGGTCCCGGTGTTTCATCATCTGATCATGACGCACTGTTTTCACAATAAAGCCTCTCAAACCTTTAAACTCCAGAACCACAACAGGATATTCTGTGTTTGGTAACTCGTGTGTTCATGTAAATATTACACAAAGCCAGGAAAGATATTCATTGCAGCTCCGTGACTGTACAGGATGTCCCCACCTGCCTAAATCCCTCTGGTGAATCAGATGTTCCTTTTGTTTCCTGGTAACTGAATGCAGCATGACAAGGCTCAGCCCATTTTAAATAGAGTTGACTGATGTTTGTTTTCAATGACTCTCCCTCAGTGACAGCTATGAGGAGTGTCGGGCCACAGCTGATTGGCTGCTGTCCAGCACGCAAGTGCGGCCCACTGTGGGAATCGTGTGCGGTTCAGGTCTGGGAGGGCTGGCTGAGATGCTCAAGGACCCTCAAGTCTTCAAATACAGTGACATTCCCAACTTCCCCAGGAGCACAGGTATGCACAAGCAACAGCTGGTTACGATAGTGTTTGAGCATGTTTTGGCCTCTAATTAAATGAACGCTATGTGTGTGTTGCAGTGCATGGTCATGCTGGCCAGCTGGTGTTTGGAACACTAAAAGGGAAGCCGTGTGTTTGCATGCAGGGCAGGTTTCACCTGTACGAGGGTTACCCCATCCAGAAGGTGAGTAGAGGTTAACAGCAGCACCATTTCGTATTGCGCATGGGATGATATCACATTTCATGTTACAATTATCTCGTCTGACATAATTGTGATCGTGATACCATCCCAGTAATTATCAACATGTTCTTAAAACTGCACCAAAACATACTGGAATTATTTCTTGATTCTCGATTCATTAGTAGTCATTTCCATGAAAACTGCCAACAGAGAGCTCTGTCAAGTAACTGGGACATCTCTTCCAGAGACACACAGCTGTTGAGTGTTTGAAATGTAAAGCTGAGATTTCAAACACAAATAAAACCTAAACTAGCAGTATGTGTGTTTTGGGGGGACAAACCCTTCAAGTTTTGTTGATGATCTACTGTAGACTTGAATTATTTGGTGTCTGGTCACAGTCTGAACAGTTGGAGGTATCAGGGTTTGTTCCTCCACTTGGTTATTCTTGTTCAGTGAAACAACGTCAGGCAGATTATCTAATGAGGAAACCTTGAAACACCTTTACGCCTGAAAAGTGTTGTTATATTACTGTCAATCACATCACAACCCTAATACTAGCAGTGCTTATTCAAGATATAACTGTTATGATCGTCTGTGCAAGCGTTTGACATTACCTTGTGTTCTGCAGATCACGCTGCCCATGCGTGTCTTCAAGCTGATGGGCGTGGAGACGATGATCCTGACCAACGCAGCCGGAGGCCTCAACCAGGACTACAAAGTCGGAGACGTGATGATCATCAAGGACCACATCAACATGCCGGGCTTCGCCGGAATCAACCCGCTGGCTGGACCTAACGACGACAAGTAGGCAGAGGAGAGGGAGGGCTGCTGCTCATGCTATCTCTGTTTTAAACCCGGATATGGTCCAAATTTTACAGACAACTTTTTTTCTTATTTGGAGTTTCTTTCTTACAAACTGGCCCGACAGATTTCAAAGTTTAAATTTTCTTCAATCAGTTTGTGATCAGCTCGAAGAGGCCAAGTAAAAACATTTTTATTTGAATTTACCCTCCAGGGATCAATAAAGCGTCTAGCAGTTTCAAGAAGGCAGTCGCTACTTGTTCTCTGATCAAATGACTCGGCTGAACCCAGATTCCCGTATTTCTTTCTGTATTTTGGTGCATTTTTCTAGACTCCTACACAAAACTGCCACACATCAGCAACAGTAAGCTGATGTGAGTGTCGACAAAAGCACTTATTGTTCTCGATGGCTGCAGGGTAGCGGCCACCAAAACACGTCAACACAACTTCTAGCTTTAGAGCAAAGCTGTGTGTAATATCAGCATCAATGTTGAAACACTGTGATGGTTTTGTCTTTCTCGTGAGAACGTTAGGAACATTAACCAATCTCAGAAACTTGGTGTCTTGCTTCAACAGTAATTGAGTCATTTGGGGGAATTTCAGTATCATTAGGTTCCAACAGTTGGTTAAACTTGACTCAGCACCCTCTTCCACCCTCTAGGTTTGGCGTCCGCTTCCCCTGCATGTCTGACGCTTATGACCGCGAGCTGCGGCAGCTGGCCCTTGATGTGGCGTCAAAACTGGGCTACAACGACTTCCTGCGGGAGGGAGTGTACTGCGTCCTGGGAGGCCCGTCGTTCGAAACCATCGCAGAGTGCCGCATGCTGCACAAACTTGGTGCCGACGCTGTTGGTGAGTCCCACGCACACACATTCGCACTTAGAACTTGTGACATTCCCTCGAACCCAATCAGATTTATGTCCCAGTGAAGGTCATTTGAAATCTTTTACTTTTTATATGAAAACAAATCTAAAATAACTTAGATCGCCACAGTCCACTATCAGTGACTTTTCTTTTGAAAATCAAATGAAACAAACTGTTGTTCAGTCGTGTTTCTATCAGTTAAGGAGCCTCTCAAAGATCTGGTTGTTTCTCTATGAGCACTGTTTTGAAAACTCCTGAATCATTTCAAAAATTATTATTATTATAACTTGCACAACTACCTCAACAACACACTTAAGCCTGATCTTTACCTGAACCTTTACATAACTTTAACCCTTTTTCCCATATCAAGACTTAAAAATGCCCCTAATCTCAAGGTTAACATCCAGGTCATCACAAGACTGAAGTACAAGAGCACATGTACACAAACACGTTCACATAACACTCAGAAAGGAGTGTCACAGGACAAGTCATTCAAAACCTCACTGTTGAGGAAGTTAAAAGTTTTTATAGTCCCTATGTTGACATAAAAAGTCATTTGGGAAATGCATCACACCAAACACTACTCATACAAAACTGCTAGGAAATGACAGTCGGGCCTTTGAATTCGCAAAAGGAGTCAGAGGAGGAAACACAGTGCCTGCTTCTAGCTTCTCTAGTGATTTCACATTTAATCACACTGTTGCATCAACGGCAAACCCAACATTACCATAAAGTAGATCTGCTCATTGATGTGGAACATTGCTCATTATGTCCTCATACACCCAGAAACACTAAAGGGATAGCTGCCTTGACGTAGGCAGTAGAGCTGAAATGATCAATCATATAATAACAACTATGAAACTAATTGCCAGCTATTTTTATAATCAATTAATATTTTCTAGCTTCTCTATGACAGTAAACTGAATATCTCTTGGGGTTGTGGATTAAAAGACATTTAAGAATGCTATCTTCTGCTTTGGGAAACACAGGTGTACATTTTTCACCATTTTATCACATTTTTTAGACCAAACAACTCATCGATTATTCAAGAAAGTAATAGATTAACGTTTGATGTTTGAAAGGAAGTTGAGACTAGTTGACAAATCTAAAATAAAGAAAACACGCCATGACTAATATTTGAACAGCTTTCAGTCAGATATGGTAGTCCGTATAACTTCTCACCTCTTCTTTGTCTTCACTGCAGGGATGAGCACCGTCCACGAGGTCATCGTCGCCCGTCACGCAGGGATACGTTGCTTCGCCCTGTCGCTGATCAGCAACCGGGCGGTGATGGACTACGACAGCCAGGAGAAGGCCAACCACGAAGAAGTCCTTGAGACGGGCAGGCTGAGGGCAGAGCAGCTGGAGAAGCTGGTGTCCACCATGGTGGCTCAGCTGGAGCACAACAACAACACAAACTGACCATGAGACTGACGCTGCTGCACCTGTTCTCAGGTCGGCTGTCAATCTGCTTTATGGAGAAGATTTTTAAAAATGCTTTTAAGAACGCTAAAACGCTGTAGTTTTAAACCACCTGGACAGGTTTACTACTCGATCAAATCGTTTAATTAGCTCATTTTCATTTTTGTAGTTGCCATCAACTGTAACTTAAAGTCTTAATATCCTGGAAACCCTTTTTATGCACTCCTCTATCAGCAGCGTTTACATTTGAAGGTGTATCGATGAATGACGTCACTGTTCTGTACTGCAGTAGCTCAAATCCCTGCTGTAATATAGTGTACTGTATTGAGGCAAGTAGTGTTTCAGTGAAACAGCATTTGTTTTCTAACTTAATAACTTTTTAACTTAATAAAATATTAATATTTATTGTTCAAGCTCTTTTACATTCCCTGATATCAGTCAACAACCAATCAGAATACAGTCATATTCACGTT
>CAEMYA010000024.1:7993363-8007730 GCA_903131615.1 Diplodus sargus
TTTTTTTTGTTTAACGTAGAGGACCAACTCATCATGCATGTCATCATCAGATTATGGGCAAAAGAAAGAAATAATTGTTTCAAATGGTGCAAAAGATATGTAAAATGTTCTGATATATTTATACTGAATGTATTTAAGTAGTGTTTTGTTTTGTATTTGCTTTCATAGTTCATGGAGTGTTTGATGGACAGAGTTGAATAAAGGGATTATTTACTGCATGAGACAGTTACCAAAGTACTTAGATTTGATCAGAAACTCTTTCAATGTCTTATCACTGTATTAACAGGCCGGGTTTATAGATGTCTGGGCTTTTAGAGGTACTTGACTGAACATGTTCAAACTGTGCATCTACTTTTACAATAAAATGGCTCAACTTGAAAACAGTGTGGTTTCATTTTGAGATACATTTGGAACTAAAAGGTCAGATCCTTCGTTCCCGGGATGTGTGAGATCTTAGTCTTCAGTCTCATTCTTCCATGTACAAACTTGCCCCTGACCTATCTGATCGACTGCTTCTCAGGTTGTTTGTCCTTCGCCTTATCGGCCATGTTTACCCTCCCTTTTCTCTGCTGTCTGCCCGCTCTGATACTCCAGACTACACTCTGCCTTTTCTCACTTTTTTAACCAAAATAAATCCACTGCCACTTGTCCTCTTCCTCCTCCTCCTTCGAAAAGAACTCAGAAAAAATGTTTTTCCATGACGCTCGGGGACCAGCGTTTATGGCCATACAAGGTCGTGAGAATTTTATGAGCCGTCTGTTCTGCTGCAGCCAGTGTGCAGGTCCAGGTGTCCTAACTGTAATGATATACTGCAGTGTAGGGAGGCATACCCAGCACGCACAGACATCCCCGCAATAAGGTTAGATTTATGACTACACGCACAGATCTTTCACCTGTTAAAGGTTTTTTAAGGAAACTACAAAGAAAAACACAAATCATGTTTAACATGAGACTGTGGATGTAGTGGAGGTTTGAGATGCTGCTTCTTGAGGCATTTTCACACGTGGCTGTTTATAGTGACGGTAAAGTCAAAGGCCCTGACCTGTCTGGCTGTCGGCCACCAGACAGTCTGCAACTATCTGACCAGGCCGCTATAGGAATTGTGAAATTTATGCCTTATGAGGATCAAGCTCTAGATGTGTTTACATTACAGCATCATTTTGCTAAAAACCTCTGCTGTACTTCAACACCTGTAAGCAGGGAAAAAATAGGAGAGGACAGATGAGTAGACGCCTGCAACAGTCCTCAGTGATCTTACTGGGAAATCATTAAAGGAAACGTCTCAGACGTGGACTGTAGGACAAACTGTTCCACAGCAATGTTTATACTGTACTTTACTACCTGCGTAACTCTCTCAACACCAAACTAAAGCCATGTCGACCTTTAGACACATTATTAAATCATATAAACCACATGGAAACTATACATAAATGTATTACAAGGACCTTCTGAGGAAAGAAGCTGCTCTCTGGTCTGCTGGTCTGGCTCTAAAAACAAAGTTTACTTTGTTTTACCATTTTCATTTCGTGACAGTCATTAATCTGACGCAGCCACAAATACATACATAACCTCATTGCTATGCATCCTGCAAACAGCCGTGTTTAAAAATATTAAAAGTATGTTGTGTCTTTCCTTAACTAGCTTACAAAAAATTCATCAGCTAGCCCGATGAAGCTCTTTATGACGGGAGGTGGAGATGGTGCTCATACTGCTTTTCATCCACAGGGGCCGCCAGAAACAACAACAAAAAAGCTTGTAGCTGCTCGAAAACTCAAATCAGAACACAAAAACGCACGTAGGAAGTGGCTACCAACATGTTCCTGATAGAGATGTATTGATAGTGTATCCAGAAGAACCAAACCTAGCATAGCATCCCTGTTAATCCCTGTTAACTCTATGCTCTGGAGAAACAGGAGGACGATATTTTATCTAAAGGACCTTAAAGTCTGCTAGAGTCTGTATACAGCTTAAAGGATATGTTTACCCGAAAATCTGATTTGGTCATTATTTTCATCACCCCCATGCTGATGGAAAGCTGAGGTAGGTTTCGTGGTACATAAGACATTTCTTGACAGTGAAGTCCACACTGAATTGATGACAAAACTTCTCCCAGCTTTCCATCAGAATGTGGGTGAGTAGACAATGACTAAATCCTCATTCTTGGGTGAACTGTTCCTTTAAAGCAGACATCTCGGTTTTACAGGCTTCCTGCTCTGCACAGTGAGGCAGAGGATGGCATGAGTATCTGAATTAACCACATGGCAACGACAAGCATGAATGTAAAACACGTCTTTGGCAGTGACTGTATGAAAAGCTGTCGAACCACCGAAGATCACAGTCAGGCGGCTGCTTTCATTTTTTTGCACGCTTCAGCTGCAGTTCAGGCTGCAGAACTGGTACATCGCAGTTCCTTCTCTGCACAGAGACGTGTGAAACGATGAGTTACGCTGCCCTCTGGTGAAACTTCATCGACCAGAGTTTCAAAAAGATTACAGGCTACAATGAAGCTGTATTTTGATAATCAGTTTGGGTGGGGGTCAATTAAATGAATCTCATCATGTCTTGTCTTAATTTATATACATGTACATTTTTCCTTGCTGTCAGGAAAGCAAATCATTTGAAAGGGTTTCCATGCTTGTTTTTCTACAATTTTCTAAAATATTATACACTAAAAATGTTTTAGTGTCTAAAAATTACCATCAAAGATTCATCAAACATTGCTCGTTGCAGCCCTGATTTTGAACACTAAACCGTATACACATTTTCGATTAAACCAACACAATGAACGGTCAATGATGAATGAACTGAACACAGGGTGACATCCAAAACTAGAAACACTTATACAAAGTCCAGCTGCTGATTTGAACTGATCCTTTAATATAAATCATAGCAAAGGGCAAAGGATTCTGGGGGATTACATTTGATGGGGGAAAAAAAATTCAACCGGGAACAATAGTCAGGCAGGTTTTTTACCACTGTTGACATCAAAACATGAACCTGAGAGGTGCTTCACTCTGCTTGGCTCTGAATGGGACGGGGGAGAGTTTATGGGGATAACAAGCGTCTTGTGCTTTTACAGTTTCAGTGCTGAGATGAAGTAAGGCATATTTCTACACGAGAAGCTGAAACAAACGGTGTCGAAGAGTGAAGATCAGTTATGCCGGGGTCTGTAAGAGGATGCTTCTTGTAACGACGCTTCAGACCTTGTTTTTTTTTTGGATTTCTAGCTTTGGTGGTGTCTTAAAAATACTGACTGGTGGGAACTCCGTTGCATTTCAGTTTTTAATAATTATAAGACAAAGTAGTTAAAAAAAGAAGCAAACGTGTTAAAACTGGATGGATTTTGCATAGTAAAATATGCATTAATGTACAAAGTCTGTGAGCAACGCCACAAAGTTACAAATCCCAAACCGAGGAAGCTGCCGCTCACTGGCCTTTTTGATTTGTTTAATGGGTCATTTGAGTCTTTTTCACCTGAGCAACATCCCGTCACACACCTCCCCCTCAGCTGTACGTGTGGATGATTCTGTGGCGCTTCAGATGGTGCATCAGGATGAAGGTTTTCCCGCACAGCGAGCAGCTGTAGGGCCGCTCCCCGCTGTGCGTGCGCTGGTGCACCCTCAGACTGCTCTGCTGCGTGAACCTCTTCCCGCACTGCCCGCAGCCGTACGGCTTCTCGCCCGTGTGTGTCCGGTGGTGGATGCTGAGGTGGGACGAACACTGGAAGTTCTTCCCGCACACCGTGCACCAGAAAGCCCGCTTTCTCTTGTGGCTCTGCTGGTGCAGCTTGAACTGGTGCAGGCGGCTGAACGCCTTCCCGCACTGCGAGCAAACGTAGCCGCGCGCCATGCCGGAGAGAGGTCTGTGCGAGGCGTAGCTGCCTGTGGTGAAGGTGTTGTGCGAGGGAGTTACAGCCGGTCTCTCTCCAGCTGTAGTCTCCCTCTCCGGGAGATCATCCGGCTCCCTCAGATGTGAGTACATTTGTTCTTTCTGCCTGTCTTGCTGTGTCTGGTTGCCCTGATGTCTGGGCTGAAAACTGGACGACTGTGGAGCATCTTTCTGATACTCGCTGTTGTAATTCCCATTACAAGGCCTCTGCGAGGACGGCTGCTGCACACCAGCCGACTTGGCCGTGTTTGAAACCACGTGAGCGTCAGAAGGATCCGGGAACGTGTTGGAGTACTCCTCCACCACGCTGGAAAAGTCAGGAAAACCAGCATCAATGTCATTACCTTCGATTATGGACGACCACAGCTGATTCTCTCGCTCATCAATGGAAAAGTCAGCAGCGAGTTGAGTCTGCTTCCCCGCGCCGTGCTGGCATCCATCCTGACTGAATCCAGATCGGCCCTCCTCCTTCTCCGTCTTGACAGGGAACTGAAGGCCGCTGATGTCTCCCGCAAGCTGACCAGAGTTGTACAAATCACCAAACTCTGAGGCTTTTTGCCTGGCGATCTCTGAATGGTTCAGCTGACGGTTTTCTTCAAGCTGCTGGCTCTCTGGGGCATTGGGGTATTGTAAAGCAGAACCTGTAAGTGACAGGTGTGAAAAAAATCAGAAGCAGCCATGAAGTTAATGACAAGCAAAGAGTACGAACGTCTTTGGGATTTAATCCAGTTCTGTCACTCACCAATCGGTCCAGCAGAATCGGTGATCCACAGCGTCTCGTCAGGACTTTCTTCTTTAATTGTGAATGAAACATGAGCATCGTCAATCTCAGGAAACTAAACAAAGAGAGCATTTCAAAACAGGAGGCCACTGTTAGAAATAGTGTAACAGTCACATTGTGTCACAATAGAGCCTGAAACACAGATTTTATGATGTGATCAACAAGAGACGTTTGTCCACTTGGGGGCAAATTATCTGTGGATATTCTATATTAATTCTATGCATGTTTAACAGCAGTGTTTAAGGCACAACAAAGAGATGTCTTCCGTCTCTTAAGCGTAATGGAACTAGAGGGCACTCAGTTTTTGATGCTCACAGCACCTAAAAATTTGAACAACTCAACAGCAACGTCTCTTTCCAGGAATCATGACCCAGTAAGCAGTGTAGGAACTATTGTTTTCCATAGTTCACTAGCCAAGGAAAGTAGAATGGCACACCGGATAGACATCTTATCCTCTTTCTGCGCGGTGATACGGAAAGAAAATAGTTCCTAAACGAAACTGCTTATTGCCCCACTGAGGGCAATCTAATATATTTGAGATGAACGCAGGCACCTCATGGGCCGACGTTTTCAAAACTTGGAAGTTCGCACCAGAAAACAATCTGAATGGATGAATAACATTACAGGAGAGAGGAAAAATATGTATTTATTGATACTGGGGTGAACTGATCCTTTAATCGCTAATTAGGCGAAGATGATGGGATTCCCTCTTGGCAAAAAAATCTGTTGGGCCCTTTCTTACCCCCACTTATACCTTTCTCTGAACACTGTGATCAAGATATTACTACAAAGTAGTTATTGACTTGGGGGCCCCTGGTGGTCCTGGGTCCTGTTTACCTTGGTTAAGTCAGGCACATACACACTGATGTTCCTGACATAAATCACACTTAATTATGAAAATGACACAGACCTTAAGATCCCCTGTGGGATGCGGACAGTCAGTTCCTCTGTCCATGTAGTTTTCTGGTGCAGAAAAGGAAATAATACATTTTGATAATGTGAACCAAAGTGACATTAAATGCAAATTAAAGGAGGAAATGCGTCCAACTTGTATTACAATGTACATATATTTATAGACAAAATAGCAGCATTTCTGCAGCACTGCCTTAACTCGTCGCAAATGTAATCACATGTTTGACACTTCTGCATCAATATGCATGACACATTAATTTCCTGGAGTCGCTAATGAAGAGCACAAATGAAAGGAAATGGACCATCTTTACCAAAGCCTCGCTGCAGCTGTGCATTCTTGTTCTCCATCATCAGCAGTTTCCTCTTCAGCAGCTCGTTCTCGCTCTGCTTTCTGGAGATCTCGAGGTGCAAAAACGCACATTTGTCATCGACTAGTTTGGATATCTCTGTCACTGCTGCTTTCACCAAAACCTCCATTATTGAGGACAGCTGGGTTTGAAAGGGGATGCACGTCGCCATGATAATTCATGCAAAGTGACGCGTGAAGGGTAATTGCGGTTAAAAAATCTCCTTCCACGCAATGAGTCTTTCAATAATTGCGAAAAACAACGCACTAAATGTTACATCCCTGTTTGTTTCTAGCTAGCTGTGCCTCTTCTTCCGTGTAGCGGAGGGGTCTACCGTAAATACTCGAGTAGACACGCAGCGACATTACAGTCGACGAGGAAGAAGCGGACAGGCATGAGGGCTGATGGCCTTCATGTAGTTTATCAATCGTCCTAGGTGAGACTACAGGTGACTTACCTTCACTCGTCTGTCCGACAGCTGCACAGCGTTGTCAGTGGCGTGCTGCTCGAAGTCATGTATCTAATATTGAATGAAGGAGGAATCACATCTTATAACAATAAATGTAGTCAAATAAGTACAAGAAAAAATAGAAATGTATTTACATATATGTATGTATGTATGAGGTCTGGGTCGATATGAATTATTATCAAATATCGCGATATTTGCAATTATAAGTGGTATTTTTCACAAAATCAAATATCAAGAAGCGGTGTGACAAAAAGAGAAGCCGCTCTGACTGTATTCTAATGTATTACAGTGTTATTTCTCACCTGGTTGGCCCTCGATAGGCTTATAGGGAAGGGAATCAGTGACAGACTAGCTGCAAGTAATATATTTTACTGTTGCTCTCATTATATATCCAATTAAAACGTTCCTACTTATTTTGTTATTTAAAAGTGTTTTATACGTTACTTCAAAAGTAGTCGTAAAGAAGTGAACAGCACATCAACCTGTTAGTCCTTGTATTTATTCATATTACTAATTAACAAAATAAAATAAAATACTCTAATTATATATTGTAAGAAAAAACAGACCTGCTCGCCAACAGTAATAATATCATGTATCAAGATATTTGGATGGGACAATATTGTGATAAAAATGTGGATATTCCCCAAGCCCAGAATGTACAGTACATACTGCATAATATGGGTCAACCGTTTATCAGTTTAGCCACTTATCAGATTTATTATTCATCATTTTTCTGATCATTGGAATCAGTCGGTTTTATTTTCGGCTGCTGATAACATACAATTATTTAAAAATGCACTTCTTTGGCTCGGATGAAGCAATGTAACTAATTACTAAAGTTATCAAATAAATGTAGTGAAGTAGAAGAACAATATTTGACTCCAAAATGTAGTGGCGTGGTAGCAGAAAATGGAAATACTCTAACCCCATATGCAGAACAAGACAAAAGAGTGAGGAGAAGGAGGTTGTGCAGGAAAGAGTTAACATTCAACAAACATCTTTTTACACTGATCAGTATTTAAATAACCACAGTGCCCGACTCCAGAATCTGATGAACGTAGCTTTGACTTTATTTGAAAATACAAAAAGCTTAAAAGAAGTCTCTCTTTTTCTTTTCATTATAATCTTCTTTTCGAACATAATCTTACATCTTGTACAATGTGATCGACTACTACTGTGAAGGTCACACGACACCTGTGAATCATGCTACAGACTGGTGTCAGACAGATGATTATTGATCGCTGACCTTTTGTAGTAAACTACTGAATCAAAGCAGGTTGAGAAAAAAATTAAAAAAGACTATAAATTAAGAAAGAAAAAACATTTCAGGAAGTTGACTTTTGTGACACAGTTTTGAAAGGTAGGTGAAACAGCAGTGGCAGGATTCGGGATTTCGTTCCCATGTGAATAACGTAGGCACTAATCAAACTTCACTGTGAAGGGTTTTGTGTCACCCTGTTGGCCCACAGAAAGGTGCTCCTTCTGTGGGCTTACCTGGAGTGTTACTACTTGAATAACCTCTTCAACTCACTTGCAAACTGCAGAACCATTGAAAACTATCTATTCAGCCAGGTTTTTTTTTCCAATATTAGAGTTTTCCATACACAATGCTGCATACTAGACATACTACATGAAGAAATCTCCGTAAAATAAATAGCTTTTGAAGGGTGACAACATAACCAAAGAGAAGCGTCCCTTTTTCTCATTCTTGATGAGCATGGTGACCCTGTGTATCACTGAGGTATTTCACATTTCTTTAGTTATTCGTAGTGCACAAAATTCCTGCATGTGATTAAGCATCAGCGTACTGTCGTCCCTTCGCCTTTCTACGAGCAAAACATGACCGTGTTGTTTGGCCTGTTTGGTTAGTGTGCGGTCTGGTGTATTTGATATCTTGGCCCGTCGCAAAAATCACAGCATGTGATTTCAATTTGTCTTTTTCCAAGGCGATGGTAACTTGAGGTATACAGTGTGGTGTTATTTCTTCAGTTCACCTTAAAATGCAGACACTGCTGTCCAGCTTCTTTATCAAAAAGAAACCTGTGAATATAATACAAATCCAAGGTCTGTAACAATTTGTCAGATGTAATGTAGCTGCTAACCACAAACAAATCTCATTAAGTCGGAAGGATGTTATGTGTTAAGAACTTGCATCTGACGTGAACATGTGCGATCCGAGCCTCTCACTGAATGAGTAATAAATAGTAACCTCACTGCATCCTCCTCAAAAGACAAATAGACGGTTTATCTTATATATTAAAATACAGAATACTGATGTCGTACAAAATGTGTCTTAGTACTTACTGTTATATCAAAGCTTGACTAACGTGAGTGATTTCTCATTTCTTCTTAAGAATGGCACAGTAGCATTGAATAGAGAAGACGCACCTATAGTATCGATATCTCTAGTTTATATATCGTACTTTAGTGTTGTTCAAGATATAAATATATTGAGTAGGATCGATTTGAAATATGAGACGCATTTTCATTATCTGCAGTATCGATAAACAGGTACCAGCTGTACTTCTCTTGACAGCAAGGTGACACACACACACACATCATGTTTCAAGGCCTGATCTCTGATTTCTTTTCATAAAAATCAATGATGCGCTCACTTTCCCCCGCGGTATCAAAAACTGTATCAAAAATCTCTATTTTTGTTGTATCAAAGTTAGAAATTCCAGTATCGTGACAACACTACTGTAATTTGTTTTCATTCAGCCACATTTCACTAAATACTGGCAAAAAGTACATCATAATATTTCAAAACTTAATATCAATAATATTTTTGAAACTGACAAACGAAACATAAACCAACAGCATGTCCTGGATGTTTACAAGCTTGTTGATCTTTTACTCTTACCTACTTGTAATTCGAGAGATACCTTTTTTAATCAAGCAGCATTAAGTTTGACTGAATGACACTTGCAGTTCATAGTTATGACCTATCGTACTTATAGTATAGAACAAAAATGACTTGGACCTTCTGTGAGAACGTAAAGAACACAGCAAAAACCTGATTATTTCATCAAGTGTTTTCACTGCCGCTAAAGTGAAACTCTCGCCAAAAAGCAACCTAGGCTCTCTACACACAGCTCAACTGAACCACATACACTTCACCCAGACGTGAGTAGTTCAACGTGAGTAGTTCAAAAACCTTCTTTTTAGTAAACTCTGTGTACACAACTAATGTTCTCAATGCTCGTGTTCATGAGACCCTGGTGATACTACGAGCAAAGTTTCATGTTGTGTCGAGCCTTCTTAGGGTTTTAAAAATAGCGATTTTGACTCATGAACATTCACAAAAAAAGCCTTGGTTGCATTTTGGCGAGAGTTTCACTTGAAGATAAGTGAAACTCTTAATCAGTCAGAATAAAGACTTTGGCTGCTGACCAGAAAATCGGACAGCTTCACACGCCACTTAAAACACTCAATACTGTTTGGTTTCTACTTAAAGTCATTCAGTCCTCATTAAAGCCACTCCTGAGGCCAGATCTGGCCAATTTCGATTACACAAAAAACAACTGAGTTGACTGTTGATGCCAAAATGAGTGGATGGAGTCGGTCAAGGTAACAGGACAACGTTTTGTGCAAAGAACTTGAAATGTGACGGACGGTCAAAAAGCTTTTTTTTTTTTTTTGGCTGCGATAAAGATTGTGCTTCAGTGTTTTTCCAGATATAAAAAAACAATGCTTTTTCTTCCTCTGCTTTAGCTTTCGGAACATTCAATCAATGAGACAGTAACTTGTGAACTTTTTGTTGACGTGATTGAAACTCGTACAGCACATCTGCCCCAATTTTACTCCACGTGCAGTTTAAGGTGCAGTTTCAGGACGCTCATCTGATTGAACATCTTACCACATATGGTGCAGCCGTAGGATTGCTCTGTGATATTCTGACACTGGTGCCTCTGAAATAAACTGAAGCTATCAAAGCTTTGCCCGCAGGTTGAGCAAATGAAGCAATTTTGCCTGTTGGGGTCCCCGCCACAGCTGTCCTCTCGGTCGCCTGAACCGCTCATATTAAAGTCAAACACACCTCCCTCGTGAGTCCCGTCACTCACTGCTGTGTACTCATTCACAGCCACCTCTTGTGTCATATGCTGATCTTGCAGCTCAGGTGCTAGAGACATATCGGAGCTTCTCGACTGCATTCCCATCAGTGAATACTGATCGCTGTGCATCATTTCGTCCTTTTCTTTGTGGTTCAGAAAAGGCAGGTCCTTGATGGGTGAGGTATATCCCTGCTGCTCATTGGCCGCCCCAACAGCAGGACTGAGCGGATACTTGACGTCATGTAAGAGTACACAGACATTCTGATCAGTAGCATCTTCATTCTTCTCTATCCCAGATGTCCACAGCTGACTTTGGTCTGATGCTCCTGTGCCGTTATCAGTCCCCGTCTCGCTAAGAGTCTGGAACTCCTCCCCATTGGGCTCCAGTTTTACCATCACAGTCTGCTCGCCAACTCTTTCGTTGTACGTGGAACCCGGTAACTGTTCTTCTAAACCTGTCAGTCCGGTCGTTGGCTCTGCCAGGTTCTTCAATGGTTGATTATCAGGCATAGAGAACATCAGGTGATGTCCCTCCAGCATGTCTGTGTTCTCACCTTTTTAGGAAGGAAAAAAAGCAACAGCAGTGAATGGGCAAAAAGTACTAACACGTGAACTCTTCCTGAGCTTTTAGAGCCTGTGCAGACCTGGTATTAACATCCAACCTGGGTGACAGCTCTTAGTCCGTCTATACACACCTGTCATATTAATGTGTCTCAAGTGACCACTTGAATTAATTGATCGGATCTCACTTCCCTGCTCCGTATGCAAATACACATGTGACTACTGGGATTAACAGACACAACGTTTTTGACACAAAGAAAGAATGAACTAAGTGTGACATTTGCCGAATTCACCAGAGGGCCAGAATAGTTACGAATTTGTAATAGAAAGTGTTTCACAGGGTTTATAAAGTTTCTCCCAAATCAACAACTCGCAAAATTCAGGGATTTTTTAAAGGGAGTCTGGCAACCTCCCCCACAAAGAAATAGCCTTTATTGGTTACTAATTCATAAAATGACATTTTAACCACCATTAAAATAGAAATAATTTGAAACGTTTCTTTTTTTTTTAAGTTTCTCCTCAGTTCACCATCCACAAAACTGCCCAATTTGTTAAGGGAGTTTGGGGATAGAGCCCGGGCTAATAGAGTCCAAACACCTAATTACATTCCAGTGAAATACATCAGACATGTAATGTAAATGTAAATATTCTGCCTGTTTTGGCTTCTCCTTGTTTCACAGAGGACGTCAGGTGAGTAGGCGGTCCTTCAGTGTGGCCCAGGACTACATGTGCATACACAAGACTTAAAGAATGTGGTCGCATATGGCCAAGATCACCTCTGAATGTGGTCTGAGTGATTTGATCTCAAATGCTCCCTCAGTGCCTCTCGGGGACGTTCACACCTTTTCACAGAGCTTGTGATCAGATCACTCAGGGAGGAGATTACTTACAGGGCCTTATATGAAGGAGTGGTGCTTGTGTGTAAAACATAGATTTAGTAGTAATGGATCAAATGACTGATGAAAATAATCAATAGATGCAGCTGTAGTCAGTATCTTATTGTGAATGACACCATGCTCTTACCGTTTCTGTGCGTCTTCATGTGGCCCTTGAGGCTGCTCTTCTGATTGAAGCACCTGCCGCAGATATGACACCCGTACGGCTTCTCACCGGTGTGAATTCGTAAATGTCTCTCCAGGTGGCCGACGCGTTTGAAGATCTTGCCACAGTACGAGCAGGCGAAGGATTTCTTTGGCTTGATCACCTGAAAAGACCTGCTCCTTCTCTGCTGGGGTGGGTGGTGGTGATTCAGCGAGGCTCCCGTCATACCGTGCAGGCCCGCTTCGCTCGATATCATCAGTGGGTCTGAGGATCCGTAGGGGGTTTGGGATATCATGCTGTTTTTCAGCTCTCCGTATGGTTTCCCTGGAAAGGAGAACGTGCTGCAGGAAGGTTCGACGGGTGGCGGCAGCATCTGAGCGAGCCCCGCGTAGGATGTCATACTCTGCGCTGAGCCGCTGAGAAACTCCGTGCTGCTGATCTCCGTGCTGTTTTGACCTGGTAATCTGGACATCCACTGCTGGCTGTCTCTCTCAAATGTTGTGAAGTTCTCACTGAGGTTGTCCATTCCTTCCATTGTCTGCTCACTTCCTCCATGAAACAGTGGCTGGGTTATATTCTCCTCTGCAGGCTCAGATTTTACATGCACAGGTGTTGCGAGGATGTCCTCATTCTTAGGCAGGCCGTCCTCGGTCTTTATCTGGCTCTCTTCCTCTGGCCGATGACTTTCAGTGCAAGGATTCACCTCCAGAATCGGCTTCTGTTCGCCCACCTGGATCTCTACGGCACCGGGCTCAATACCTGTTTAAGTAGAAAGAATCAGTCCCACATCTACAGTAAGACGTCACGTAAGTCATCACTTTTTACCATTGAACTTTTGAGCATGGTGTGGTCATACACAGTCTGGAGGTCAGATGAGGGTTGACATCCAAATGAAACATTCTCCAATGCTCCTCATATAAGAGCTGCAACTAATGTTTTTTGGGGGTTTTTTTTCCCAGTATCAATTGATCTGGCAATTATTTCCACGATTAATTAAATAATCCTTTAGTCAATAAAATGAAACAAATAGAATTCAAAAATGCTTGTCACAATTTCTTTTTGTGTTTAAATTGCTTCTTTTGTCACCAACAGTCCAACGACTCTTTATTTACCGTCATAAATGACAAAGAAAGCACCAAATCCTCACATTTAAGAAGCTGGAATCAAACTTCAGCCTCTTAATTGAACACAGAATCTGTCACTTTCTGAGAAATAGTTCCATAGATCGATATATTTTGTTCAATCTGCTTGCGTACATAGAAGGGTGTTTTATTGACAGGTAGAGGGCCTCCGCTAGTTCGGCACAAATGGCTCTTCATGTAGCTTCCTGATATGCTAAGATCAGCAGATCTAAAGATTCATAAAGCACCTGAAGGTGATCTGTTTCACTGCTACATGGACATGAGCTGAGATGGGACCTCAGCTAGTAAAGGGTATATTTGCCGTATTCTATGTGGATGTCCGGTCAGTGTTGATTGTAGATGTAGTCAACAGAAGCTACAAATTCCTCAGTGTGTGCATGTTGACGGAGAAAGCCGAGTTCTCTTGCTGCAGAATCTTGTTCTTCTTCAGACACCAGTCACGTAGTCGGTGTGAAGGAACACCTTCAAGCTGTTTTCAGCCTGGATTCAGCCTCAGGGCGGCCTGCGAGCGTTCTGATGCTCATTAACCAAATTTATTCTCTCGCTTGTAAACTAGCTCCATTTGCAACGGAGAGAATGGCATCCCAGAATATATGTGAGGTGCACGTTATGGACTAAGATCTACTTTTGAGCACATTGCATACTGGTACATGTAGGCACTGCCGGCAAATGGAGAGCTTAGCTCCAATTTGTTGCTCCAGCTGACCACATTTACCATCAACAGTGATTGGACACAGACAGAATGTGGCACATTTCCAAATGGGTCTTTTCGTGGGAAGCTGGGAGGATATAAAAGGCCAGCCTCTTGAAGACATCTGTCAGGGGGGCACTTTAAAGTCCCCATCCCCCATCGACTGTCGTCTTACTGCCTAAATCACATACTGTAGTTTTTCTCTGCTCGCTGTGACACAGAGGAATGTCACAGCCAGAGACTTCCTACTGTGACTTCAACCGGGACAAAAAGAACAAGAAGAAATACATCTAGTTTGCTATGTGTCAGGTAGAGTTGTAGGACCTTCAAATTAAGAGATTAAGATTTTCCTTGTCATTGATGACATTAAATGAGAAGTCTTTGGGTTTTGGACTGTTGGTTGGACGAAAAGAAGCAAACTGAAGATGTCTCTTTGGTCTGTGAGAAACTGTTATGAGCATTTTTCACTTTTTTTTTTTT
>CAEMYA010000024.1:8007742-8059961 GCA_903131615.1 Diplodus sargus
TTTTTTTTTGTCATTTTGTTGACTAAGCTATTAATCATGAAAATGACTGCAGATTCATCAATAATACCAACATTAACTAGCACTTAACAAACAGACAAAAACAACGCTTTCTTTGAGCTTTAAAGGGAGAATCACGCGACTTGGTTTTCCCATCTGGCTTAAAGGAACAAGTCGCCCAAAAATGTATCGTTATCTATTCTCCTCAACAGCTGAAGTGGGTCTGGCATAATCAAGTCTCCGTAACCCCCTCAATCCATGAAATTCATTTGTAAAGACAATATTTACACAATCTTTTACAGCATTAATCTTCCCTGTAGCTGCTAAACTAAATCGTTTGACATCAAGGATGGAAATAATATTTTTTCCAAATCAAGTTTGGATCTTGGGGTTTCCAAATACTTGGGTTATGCCAGAAATGCTGTACGGGCTGTTTGTTTGAACATCTAAACACCTCCCGGTCTACTTCAGCTGGAGAATGCTGGGACGCCGTTTTGCCGTAGGTGAGTAGATAACGGCTGAGTCTTCTTCTTTTTGAGTGGCCTGTTCCTTTAAGGATCTAAACCTTAGGTACTTCACTTACATCTTCTGTGAATCTTGGTGTGTTCCTTTAAGCTGCATTTCTGGTTGAAACGTCTCCCACAGATCTCGCAGCGATACGGTTTCTCACCAGTGTGAATCCTCTTGTGCCTCTCGAGGTGCCCGGCACGCTCGAAACATTTGCCGCAGTACGGACAGATGAAGCCCTTCTTGAACATTAACCTCTTCACCGTCCTCCTCCGCACCGTGTTGTACGAGTTACGGTACTGACTGTAACCCAGCAGCCCGCGGCTGAACGGGCTATGCTGGAAGCCGCCGGAGCTGCCGCCGGGCGCAGACAGTCCGCTGTCCAGAGAAGGTTCAGTGAGACACAACAAGGAGTTCTGCCCTAAATTCAAATAATCTGAGCTGTTGCCTCCTGATGGAGTTTGTGTGCTCGGTCTCCACTGTGCGCTGTCTCTTTCATACAAGGCCGGCTGGTCAGGTTGTCCTCGGGCCTGTTCGCCGCCTTCTTCCACAGGCTCACATTTCACCTGCACCTCAGGCGCGGACAGGCTGTTTGGGTCCTTATCCGCGTGCACCTTCTCAAGCAAAGGCCTCTCATCAACAGCGTCACTCTGACCATCTGCGGAAAGAAGATAATACAATTGAAGAGCAGTGTCTTAAATAGAAAAGCCTCATTCAAAATGTTTTGACACATACATCCAAATCAAAACGTGTATGAAAACTGGTGAGTCACTTTTGGAAGGAGGAGACAACAACAGCAAAGACCACCCACAACTTTAACACTGTGTTTATGGTCCTCAGTTGAGTACCTCACACCTTAATGTCTCCCTGTTCAGGTTCTGAAACCATCCGCTGACCAACTCCACAAAACTCCTACAAAAAGTTTTTATCGGAAGTGATTCTTTTCTTGTCAGATTTTAAAACCAGAAATGACTGTTAGAAGTAAAACATTGTACTGTCATTTTAATGTCTGAAACCCAGATTTTAAGACAATCATCCATTCATCAGTGAATCAAACCTTCATTAACTGATATTTTGGGCAACTTGGGCGCACCAGAAACAAGCCGTGAAAACAACACTGACGTGTCATCGAGAGCTACAACGATTAATCTCCCAACTATTGCTAATCAAGTTAATTTTTACTACAAAATATAAATATTTTCTGATTTCTTTACTCCTCCTTGAGCTAAATCAGCTAAAAGTCCCTGTAAAGCAGAGAAGCAGGTTCAGGAGATGGTTCTCGGTTGGCTGTAAATCGAAAATGAATCAAAACGAGTAATCTCACGGAAAAATCACCAATACTTATAATTGGAAAAAGCAGAATATCGTCCCGGTCATTGGGCAGGGCTGATAATCAATCCAGCACTCCTCCACTGAGCCCCTTCAACAAACTGTTGCTGTTCTATCTTTGTTGTAACAGATGACATGACATCTGTGGAACAGTCCCTGCTAGACTTCTTTTACAGCTGATACATTACTGCTGGGATTCAAGCAGATTTGTACCAGTGACCAAAAAATGTCACTGAGTTCATTCACTTTGAAAGTCCTGCTCAACAAGGCATCTATTGTGTAGTCGACCCCCCCTGACAGGCAGAGACTTGCAGAGATGTTCAGGTGATAAGTCAGTTAAATGCTCAGAGGAGCGAACACCCCGGTCACACAGGTGTCAAGAGAAACAGAGATTCGGGTGATCGGAGTGTGTTCAGGTATGTTGGAGTCAGGTCTCACCTTCTCGCCCGTGGTTGTCAGGACGCAGGCTCACCCTCTCCTGCGCTGACCTCAGCTCGGTGTGCAGGACCTCGATGTTGCTCTTCAGCTTCTTGATCTCGTTCTCGCGCTGGCACATCTCCAGCCGCAGCACCACCATGCCGTCCTCCACAACTTTGGCGATTTCTGCCACGGCCGCTTTGGACAAGGCATCGACAACAGAGGCGATCTGAGCCCGCAGAGCGACGCTGCTCAGCATCGTTAAAAATAAAATAAAAAACAAGTATCCGGCAGGCTGAACTTTGTGGCGAGAAAAGTGTCCCGGCCGAGGCTGTAACTGAGCCGCTTCAGCTAACCGAGACAGGCCATCGCTGAAGCCGCGGAACGAGCACAAACTGCAGGTTTGGATTAGCCGAGTGTTGTTTTTAGCGTGTGCTGCTTTCAGCTAGCAGCTAATGAATACAAAGAACACACAGGAACACGGCTGTCAGTCAACGGAAGTGACGACACGGATACCGTAAGAACTGAGTTAAAAGCGCAATTCATTTAGCCAGTTATTTATTATAATTTTTATAGATTTATTCAGATAAACCCTAACCCTGATTTTTTTAATATTATCATTTTCCATACTTATTTTATATGGTACACTACAAAAGTTTGGCATATTGCGATTGTTTACTATTTCACTTGATTGTTTATTCCGTGACAATACCTGAGCTTTTATATTGTGTTTTGTGAATGTTTTTGGCCCCAAAAATAATGCGTCACATTTCATTTCACTTTTATTGCATATCCATGCACGTACACTTATGCACCCACACCCCAATATCCCTACCTGAATTATGAGCATCGTACTACATAAAAACCCTGCAAATTATTCTAAAAGATACAGGAAATAATCAGCAACAGTAACTTATAAAATGAGTTATAATAAGTTGTAATTTATAAGACAAAACACAGCATTATAACTCTGCAGCTAAAGAAAAAACTGTCTTTAAGCAGTTCTACACAGTTTTTTAAAAGAAGTATAATTTTAAATGATTTTCAATAGCTGTAAACATAGGAGTGAAAGCAATTTGTGGATTGCATTTTGTAAAATGTTGTCCAATGTTGGCACCCCCACTGTTTCTGAGTGCCACACCGCTGTTGTTAATAAAAGTCCAAGGTCTGTAATAATTTGTCAGAAAAAGTTACACAACGTTGCTTTAACATTCAAGCGTAGCAGTAAGTGAAGATTGTTTTGTCAATTGCTGTATCAAAGGTCAACAATGAAAAGTTGAACTTTTAAGCCAACTTGAACAAAACGTCCTAAAAATGCTCAAAATATGGATAGTATGAAATCTACAGTCCTATTATGGCACCGTGTAAAACCTTCACTTTCACGCCACTTTTAACCAACAGTATGATGAAGTGACTTACGTATGAAAAGTCGCCTGACACTGAAACACAATGGATGTGACTTGACAACCATTAACTTACTTCATTATCTTTTATCCTTCCATTTTACTCCAACAAAATATTATTGAGTACATACAACCATATTCACAACTCGTAATTTAGAAAGCTCATAATCAAAACAAAGACAAGCAAGGAAAAACGAAAATAAATTAGAGAAACAGTCATTTCAACTAATAAATACAAACGTTTAAAGTACATGTTAAATAGTTAGTTTTGAAAAACAGCGTGTCAATTATACAGTAGATTAGACATTTTTTATGTACATATACAAATATCCAGCAGGGGTAATATGAAACATGAAATTAAAGTTAGAACCTAAGATCTTAAGATAAGGTATTTTTTGAAAGGCAAAGTGTTGCATAGACACACTTACGCACCCCTTTAGTTGAATAAACATCAGTTGTGTGTACTCAAGGTGTGATAAGTGGATACCAGAAACTTTCTAAGGCACTGAGTACAGATTATGACAAAAGTGGAAATATCAGGGATGCGTTGATCGCATTTAGGGTATGGCGGGGAAATATGACAATGTTTCTTTTGAGTAGATTAAAAAGAAACTGTTACCGTCTTTTTTTGCCACCACATTTTCTAATCATTTTACCATGAGTCATGAGTCATCTGGAGCCCTATTTTATTTGTATCGCACTGTTAAAACAAGACTTTCTTCATGCATGTTTTGAACACTGTCATCCTTGCAAATCTCTACCCACAAACCAAAACCCTTTGAACCAAACCAGCAAAACACTGTTGGGGAAATCTTCCGCGGGATTCAAGAAGTGGAAGTAATGGGGGAGACTGTGGACCACAGCCGCCCGGTGGAGAAAACTCCTCGTGTCCACAAATGTGACAATATGTGCAGTGTTGTTCAGGCTCGGAGTGCATGATGGTGAAGGAAGATTGTTTTTGCTGATATCCATTAACATTATTATTATTATTGCCACCTGGTAATCCCGTTGATAATGGTAAGGTGTCCAATGACGTTTCTGCTGCAGGCCCTTGTTTATGTAACGTTGAAACTTGCCTCGTCATGGTAAATCAGCACATGAAGCACTGGAATGACTCCATTACACTTTAGCACAGTAGGAAAAGACAATGATCAGTCAATATGATGCAGCACCATACATATTCCGATCCTTGCTTGTATATAAAGATGGACGACGCGTCTCCACTTCCTGCCCCCAGCCCCAGTGTGTGAGTGCTATCTTCCCTGCAGGTGGATCTCTTGATGTATTTTGAGGTTTCCCTGCACTGTGAAGCTTTTACCACACTGTCCACAGCTGTACGGTCTCAGCCCGCTGTGGAAGCGCTCGTGTCTCTGACAGTTGTCCTGCCTCGAAAACCTCTTGCCGCAGATTTTGCAGCTGAATGGCCTCTCGCCCGTGTGCACACTTTGGTGCGTCTTCAGTCGGGTCTTCTGGGTGAAAGACTTGCCGCATTCGAGGCACCTGTAAGGTTTAAAGGTTTGGTGGGCGGTCTTGTGCTCCTCCAGCTGAGACAAGCGGGGGAAACCCCTGTTGCAAACCGAGCAGATGAAGAGTTTCTGATTTGTTCTCCATACATTCATCAGTCGCTTTGCTCTCAGGTTGTTTCTGCTGAGGATGTGATCTCTTATGTTTGGTGCGGCCGTATCCGCTGTAGACCTCTGTGCATGAGGGAGGACTAGTGATGGACCAGCCTGTCGTGAAGCAGAAAGCAAGCCCTGGTCCTGACTGACTGCAGGGTGTGAAGCATGTCTGAACTGTTCAACCTGAACAGGCTCTAAAGCGTTACTTCCCATGCACACAGGTCGAATCTCCACCTCTACTTTTATCGGCACACTTAAGGAATCATCTGCGATTTCCGCTGCGCCAGTTGCTATAGAGTTATAGGAACTTTCTGTACTTCTGTGAGTGGCATATTGCTCAGTGTGAGCGGCGAAAAGCTGCACGTGCTGCTGTGTTGCAACGGGGCTTTTATCAAACATGCTACAAGCAGGAGGAGGCCAGATGGGGTCATCTCGCTCGCTCGCCTCAAAGCAAACGTCTGCTGTTGCAGTGTTGTCTGCCGTTTCCTGGGCGGTGAGTTCATACGCCGACTCGTGTTTCACCACTGGCCCCGTGTCACAGCTCTCCCCTGTTTCATGTCGAGGCTCATGGAGTGAATCAGCAGTTATTGGTTCCTGATACACTACACATGTTTCCTGGTCTTCTTTTTCATCTGAAATTGACACAAGGAAAACACGAATTTGACTCCACAAATGCAAATGCAAGTCAACAAAGCTAAAAAAGGCGTTTCCATCCACCTGTTTCAATCATATGCAATTTTAATATTAGTATAAAAACAGCTGGATGGAAAGGCAGAAAAATTCAGAAACTTTTAATATTGCAAAAAAAAGAAAAGGACGCTTGGCTGAGGTGAAAAAGTTGATGCATTGAAAAAAGCAAAATGCAAGTAAGTGTAACAGAAACTGATTTATTTCTTAACTGTAGAAACAAAAAAAAACAGCAGCAGACAAAAACATCAGAGCCGTGCAGAGATGAAGAGATTTCATTTGCCCAATTTCAACTAATCTCGTTGTGGCCCCTCCTTTTCTGGGTACTTGCACAATGTTTGCATGGAAACTTGAATAGACATTAACTGGAACTGTACAACGCCATGGTCTGTTTACCTACCCTGTTCACTGAAAGGTGTCCATGACTGGAGGAGAATAATGTTACTTTTTTTGAACTAAAGATCGTTTCAACATCAACTCTCATTCTACTTAAATCAAGAGCTGAGATGATAAATCAATTGATTGACTAAAATAATTTTTTTGTTTAGTTTATCCAATTTAGTCATTTTTAGGTTTATTGTACAAAATGTATCTTATTAAACTGCAATTATTTGCAGCTTTCTTGGCCTTTAATGAAGCTGAATTGGTTTCTGTGTTGAACTGTTGCTCTGACGAAACAAGTCATTTTAAAAAGGATGTCATGTTGGACCAATTATCCATTTTTCAAAATTGTCTGAGATTTTATTATCTACAAGATTGGCAGGTTAAATAATAATGTAAATATCAACTTATTTGCTTTTCAGTTGGTTGAATAGGATGCTAATCTGCATGTTATGGACTGTTGGTCAGATAGAAAAAGCAGTTTAAGGATGTCATCTTATAATTTTCGAAATTGTGAGGGACTTTTTCACAGTTCTATAACATTTTATAATCAAACACATGCGGCCCTGATCATCTAAGTAAGTCTTCTTGAATTAAATGGTCACTGCTTCCAAATTTCCTTGTTTCTTTCATCTTTACCCAAAATGTTATACTTTGGCAATTTGAGTGGACAAAGTGTCTAACAGCAATAATTTGATCATTAATCTTCAAGCCGAATTTAACAGGAGACCACAAACAATCGCCAAGGATCTTAAATTATGTTCTACCAAGCATGAAAATGTGTGTACAAAAGAGCGAAATCTAAATTTCAGAGTTTTTGATTTTGGTCTCGCTTCTCACCTTTTTGGGGGACCTGATTTCCGGCTGCTGTTTGCTGCATTGTGTCCACAGTGTTTCGGCTCGTAGCTGCTTCTCGAGCTTTGTAGAGTTCAACCTCCATCAGCTTCAAACTTCTTTTGAGCTCCTGAATCTCACTGTCCCTCTGGCACATCTCCAGGCGGAGGACCACAGTCCCGTCCTCCACCAGCTTCGTTATTTCGGCCACCGCAGCCTTCGCCAACACGTCCATGATGGCTGCGACCTGCGTGCCGAAAGAGGAAGGGAACGACATCCCGCTGAGAGAGAAAAAACACTCAAGAGGAGTTTATTTCCAGCTTTAACAAACAGCTAAAGCTTCAGTACTGAGGCGACACATATTCCAAGCAGTTTTATTTTGGTTTACTTCCGGGAATATTAGACGGCGGATGTGACGTAAGGGCAACTCACGTAACTCTTCTAATAAACGTGAATTGCAAATCTTTCACTTGAGCTCTCCTGCCCATTTTGGTTTTTAACAAGAAAATATCTGATAACAGACACAGTGCAATTCATTTCTGTTTAAGAATAGCATAAATATACTTCCTCACATTTACGTATTCACAAACGCAAATTGCCAAACATAAAGCCTGTATATTCAAAGTCTGAATGAGTATTTATCTGGATACCAACTAATTATCCTGCCATGAAAACGATATATAATTAAATAATTAGCTTATTTCTGGTGTATTCTTGACTTTTCTGTTTGATTTGTTTAACAGGCAATACTTTTATAACACAAGCACAAGCAAGCAATGAAACAGTCTGACTACCTCTGATTCTGTGACCTACATCAGTGTAATTCACCTGAAATAAAGACCTACTGGTACGTTCAGCACATTAGATGTTAGTTAAATATCAGCAATGTAATATATTAAATATGAGTAATGTGTTAACATAATAATAAAGCAATGGATGTTCTACAATATATATGATAAGTGTTGGAATAAAGTTTTAAATGCATAAACATGAGAAGGCAAAAACAAAGTTGTGTTGTTAATAATAATAATAATAATAATAATAATAATAATAATAATAATAATAATAGGACAGGCACTTGGAAACATCTTTTATTCACATAATCCAAATAAAAGTTAGACTTCTGCAGACTTTGTATACATTCCTTTCATCAGGCCGGTTCTTTGAAAAACATTTTCATCCACATAATAAAATACATAGACTGTATACATACATATACTTTATATAATTACAAAGTATTGTATAATTATACTAGTGCAAACAAAAGTAAGCTCAATTTCAGGCTCATCTATTTAATTTTGCACAAGACTGGATAGTTTTCAAATGATGGGGTGTTTTGTTTTACAGACCTGGAAGTTGTGAAAGTTCTGGGTCTATATAGAATACATCAGTTTATCCCGATGGATTGTCAAATAGTTCATAATCACAACGTCTCAGCAGCAGTTCACCTTTAATCCCATCTCTAAATTTGGTTTCAGTTTTAATAACTTCAAAGCAAGAAGCGCAATTGTAGCTATGTATAAGCTTCCTGATCAACGTCTTGAACCCAGACATTTTTCAAAATGAATCAGCTCTGCTTCCAGTTATCCCCGGGAACTTTGTTGCATGTTATTCCCCCGTCTGTTCTCCCTCACTTTCTGTTAGCTCTCTCCAGTTCTCTGCCTAACAAGAGAGAGATCTTCTGAAAAATACTGTAAAAAAACTAATATTTCCTGTCTGCACGTCATGTTTGCGCACCTAAACATATGTAACAGCACTGCATAAACAATTCTGTTACCCTGCTGTCATTTACTATATCCTTAAAGTACAACGAAACCCTTTATGCTACAAATAGACAAATAGTTTGTACAGTCGAATCAGTTTAAATCAATACATAGACAAATAAAAACCTCACTGCACTTCATTCCCCCACTCCCTCTGCCTCTCCTTCTCCTTCTCGCACTCTTTCTCCTTCCCCCGCCTCATGGTTGCTATGGCAACAGCCTCATCGAAACACATGCTGAGGGGACTGTTTCTGCTCGCTTCCCTCGCGGCGCTCTCGTCCCCGTCCCTCCTCCTCTCCCTGAGTGTTGGCTTCTCCTTATTCGCCCTGCCCTCGTCTAAGTCGCTCCCCTGATCTACTGCGAAAACTTTCTCCTGCTCGGTGGAGTTCTCTCTCCCTCTGTCAGCGTCTCTCCTGTCTCTCTGCTGCTGCTGCTGTCGGAGGGTCAGGGCAGTGATTTTGCAGTGCTGCGGCTTCGGCGGCACCACCGGCACGGCTTTAACTTGGTAAACTTTCGGGTGCTTGGAGACGACCAGCTTCCTTCCCACTCCTCCTGGGCTGCCGTCACTTTCCTCACACTTTCTGCCCTCTTTTGATTCCTTCACCTCAAGCCTGACCGGATCTACACTTGGCGGTTGCTCATCGTTTCTCTCTTTGTTCTGTTTGTCTTTTGAAACCGCTTCTCCTCCATCGCGATGCTGTGCCTCGTCATCGATGGCGTACTTCCCTTGCGTTGCCTCACTCATCTTTGGTAAGTTTGTCTCTTTTTCCGCCAACTCTTGCTGCATCTCCGTTTCTACAGTCTGTTCTTCAGTCTCCGTTGATTCCTCCACTGAGTCGTCTGTCCCCCCGCCATCCGCTTCCAGCATTTCGTCTACTGAAACTCTTGCTGTCTGCTCTTCCTCCTCTACAACTTTTACATCTTCGATCGTGTCTCCCTCCCCGGCAATGCTTTCTCTTGCAGCCCCCCTCTCAACCTGCTCATTTTCCTCGTCCTCTATCACTTCACATACAACCTCCTCATATTCGCGCCAAATGTCCCTGCTTGTCCCACAAATTCCCTGCTCTTCGTCACCTTCCTGCATATTCTCTTCATGTTTTATGTCTGCTAACGCTTCACGGCCTTCCTCAGTGCTTTGTTCGCACATGCTCTCATCATATTCTGCCATTTCCAGATCCATTTCATGGCACATGTCCTCTATCTCTTTGTATAAATCCCTGTCTTCTCCTTCACCACTGTCTCTCTCGTTCACATCCTCTCTAACACGGGCGCTGGGCCGCTCTGTTTCGTCTTTGAGCTCCTCATGCGTGACACAAGCAACTGCATGACAAGGTGGAAGATCAACCACTTCCTCTTCCTCCTCCACCGTCATCTCAGTCACAGTGCTTGATTCATCGTTGCTCGGCAGGGGATCGTCAGCGCAGCAGCAGCAGCGCGTCGATTCATCTGAAGTGAGAGGTTCTTCGCTGTCACATCGAGCCTCTTCCACGACACTTTGCCCTTCCTCTGTCGCTTCGCTGCGGACGGGTGGCAGATAGGAACAGTTATAAATACGCTGAAGAAATACATTATGTTGCTTGAGGCAACTGGTTGAAGATATGTAAAACATAGTTAATAATCAGTTTTGATTATATAATGAAGTATTTCATTTATGTGATCGTAGAGAAACAACTTTATTATTTGAAAGAACTATTTCCTCGTGGTCAGCTAAACATTCAACTACATTCTTCACTGATTGGACTCTATTTATATTACTACTTTTTGTGTGATGATACGGTCTTTCAAATGATTCTAATGGCTTAATGTTTTCTCTCTGATGAGGGGATAGTTGCTGGAACCCTTTTTAATAACCTATCGTGGTAATGAAACAGGGTTTGCTTTTTTCTTTTTGCCTGGGCATGTTTTATTTTAGAATATAAATGAATTACAAACAAGCAATGGTGCCACACATTGCACATGCAGCTTAGGCCAGCTGTGGAACAGAAAGGCATCAAGTTCCTTCTCCCCACATAAAGTAAGATATGACAAAAGCCCACATAACGTAGAATTGTTCAAACCAGGATGTAAGGAAAAGGTTCAACTGGGCATCCGATCACACAGAGATGTCAACATGTCAACACCTCTCGTTTCTTATGTGCGTCAGGTTTTTCTTGTCACGCTCTTTGGACTCACGTTAAAGTTCAAATATTCTTACATTTTACACTTTGCCCAGGCAACTTACATACACCATTGGGACATGAAATGGTGGATGGAATAGACAAAACTTTCTGTACCATTTGTGAGCGGGCAGGTGAGACAAACCATAGCAGATCATAGAGATGTTTTAAATGTGGCTTTTCAAAACATGTGGCCTGCAGTTTCTCTATACGGCCTTCAAAAACTACTAGAAATGCACTTGCATGACAGCTGATGTTAACAGCTGAGTTGATAATCGGATTGTTATACACATTGTGTTCTATGTTAAAATGTCAAACAGGAATCATGTTCACCTTTGCTTCTTGTTTTCCAGTTCGTCTCGTCTCTGGAGACGCGCTGTATCTTCCTCTTCCTCTTCAGTCTTTGTTATCTCCTTTTCTTCCAGTCCGTCTTCATCTTTTTCGTCTTTCACTTCTACCTGCTCCTCATCTCCAGCAGTTGTTACTTTGCAAGCAGTAAATTCAAGGTTCATTGAGTTGCATTCCCCATCCTCTGAGATCTGTACTAGCTGTGCAGGAACTCCATCAAGCGTGTAACCTACTTGTTCATCAGAGTTTGCCTCAAACTCGGGCAAATGGCTTAAAAAGAAATCAGGAGGGAGGCTTTTAACAAACATGCACTCATCTTCGTCACTGCTGTAATCGTCGACATCGCTGTCGTCCCCCACCAGGTCCTCTTCGGAGCAAGACTCCTCCGGTCCGTGCACAGGCGAGGTCATGTAAGGCAAGCTGAGGGATTTAGTGTGTCGGCTGTTTATGTCGAGGCTGAGCGGCCTGTGTGGTTTTAACTCAGGGTCGGGCCGCAGGTGTGTGTGGACCTCTGCAGGATGAAAGGAAGGCTGAGCTTGCGCCATGACTTCATACTCATCGTCTGAGTGACCAGGAGGTTCAACGGAGAACTCGTTCACCTGACGGGTAAAGAGAGGGAGAGTGTTGCTGTATTTATCCTCTACAAACCTAGAATTTATTCCCAAAATGAAATGTGTTAACAAATGTTTTCCATCACCAAAAGCTGTTCAAACACAACACACACCTGGTAGGAGACACTGCAGTCCATGTGGTCCATAGCGCTGCAGTCCATCTGGTCGAGGAATTCAAAGTTATCTTGAACGTAGCCAGACAGCCCCAGGTCGTCCGCCTCCACCTCAGTTGAGTTGAGAATGTCTGAAGCATCGAACACGCGGTCATCGACGGGCTCAGTCGCCTCCGGCTTCAAATCCGCTGGCGCCACCCCTTTCATATCTGTAAATGAGGCAATATTTTGTTAAAGTTTCAATATTCATCCATACAATATTGTTTTGATATCAATGTCAAGGTATTTTTTTCAAAAACATTGTAAACATTTGATTTTGCTGCCCAGTCCTAGCAATTATGAATTGTTTGTGTGGCGATTTTAAAATATCGAGATACATACAACGTATCGCAATCTTTTTGTAAGGTGTGTTATTACAAATGGAAACAAATGTGTTAAGAGGAAAAACAGCAAAGATGCTGAAAAGACTCTCTTCAGGGAACCACAGATTTATGTCATTGAACAAATATTCAAAACTTCCACTGGTTGCAGCAACTTAAACACGAGGATTTGCTTTTTTATTTTAATTATTTGTAAACTTCATCGAGTAAATCATTCGTTCCAGACTTTTTTGGCTTGTGACCATTTAAAATGAAGCCAAGTCTACACGTGGCCCCTCTTAAAGTACATGTCCTGACTGTGAGCGGTTAGCTGTGAAACAGTACTTCCTTTTTCTGTTTAATATGTATCCCTGAGTGGGAAAATACACCTGTCTGTGTAACAAGAGCGCATTTTATCTTTTGTCCCTTTAATTACCTTTTTAATTATCTTTAATTAGCCCTCAGATTTACCCATGACCCAGATATAATAAATGATAATTAACAAAATAATTGATATTGAAAAGAATCATTGGTTAAAACTCTAGTGTTTATATTAAAGGAGAGAACTGTTATGAAACAGGTGTTTTTACCCATGTATTCATCAATGTCCTTGTCATCATCGACAGCGTCTTCACCATTATCTTCCTCGGTGTTGGAGCTTTTGACTCGTTGCTCTCTGGACGCACATCCACCTCCCGCCAGCTCTGGCGATCTGCATTCCTCCCTGACTTCCTCCTCCTCTTCCTCCTCCTTCTTTTCTTCACCTTCCTTCTCCTCACCACCACCTGCCACTGTGCTCCCTTCTGCCTCCCTCTCCGTCACTTTCCCGCAGGGATTCTTCTCCTCTTCCTCCACCTCTCTGCTTTCTTCCACCTTCGCCTCCTTCCCTCTGCTTTCGCTCCTCTCCACCTTCTCTCCTCCCTCCTTACCTTCCACCCTGTCCCCTCCATCCTTATCCCTGCTGCGATGGATGACCCTGTCACTACCGCCCCCTTGCAGCAGCCCTAATGCCAGGTTGGAGGTGATGTGCAGGGGCACAGTGACCATGGTGGGTCCTGTGATGTGCATGGCTGCCCTCCGGCCAACTTTAGTGGAGATTCCGGGAGATCTGGACTGGACAGTCTCGGTGCCTGTGAGTCCTAAACCTTCGGGGTCGAGGGCGGTGTATGTGCCCTGGGTCCCCGCACCCCCGCTCACTAACCCCGTTCCCCTGCGGTAGGTCACAGCATATTCACTGACACCGATCGCACCGGAAGATACCGAGACGTCGGCGCCAGGCTGAGGGGACGAGGTGGCGAGTGGGGACGGTGTGGAGTTATGGGTGGAAGGAGGACGCTGGGCAGATCGTCTGGGACCTGGAATAAAACAGGACCCGATAAGACCCAATGCTGCATTCACCCATTCAAGAGACTAACGTATTCACACGGGAGAAGAAACAAACAGTCCAAAGAGATTACTGAGTCATAGCAATAGCAATAAGCTCTTCTTTTCTTGAAATGTTTACAGTAATTCTATATCGTTCTGAGAAAATCTGATGACAAGAGCAGCACCTTCATTTGGAAAGGATGGAGTGCTGAGGGAGTCCATGCTCCTGGCTGGTCTCAAAACAGGCCGGTCTTTCTCTGAAATAAAGAACCAATAAGTTAAGACAAAATCGACAGAAAAATTAAGTGAAGATTAAACACAAAGTACACACAAAGTGTAAACCACTCGGTCATACAGGGGTTGGTTTTTTTTGTCATAATTTTCACCAAACAATCTGGTTACAAATCAAACTGACACAGAAACAGTTTTCTTCCCAAATACACGTGTATGAACTTGAATCAGAGGGTTTTTTACTGTTTATCTATTTATCTATTACTGTACAATGTAGCAAAACAACAGACACAGAGGGAAACACTGCAATCAATTGTAAATGTTATATCAAGTTTCAGAGCAATTACCTGCACTAACAACCATAATGAGGTTTTGTACCTTTGGCTGAGTGTTTGTGTCTCCGGCGCGGGTCGGGAAATCTTCCTCCGATGTTGAAGATGGACATCCACTTCCTGCCTTTGAGAGATCCTTTCCTCCTGAACGAGACAGAGATTCAGTCATCAGTTTCCTAAGATTCAGCTATTCAGTTTAATGTCATCGTGGCAGCAAACACTGCAATTATACGGCATTTATCTCACCGCAGATAAATGTACACTTAAATCAAGCCTGACATGAGATAAGGTTCTCAGAATGTCTGCTTCAGTCAGACTTCCAGAGGATGTGCCAGCTGATAATTATGACCTCTGTATGAAAAAAAAAACGTCCTGTCAGATAAATGAATGCGTCCACTCACTTGTCTGTGCCTTCGATGATAGCATGGTAGGGTCTGATAGGTAGAGGACCGTCTCCTGGGCTGATGTTACCAAAGTTTAGGACGGGCTGAGTAGGAGCGGGTTTGAAAAATCCTTCCTCCTGATTGGACTCTGCAGAGGGGGAGGGGAGGGACTTCCTTCTCTCAGTTGATACACCTGAATAGAGTGAAGTGAATCAGTGATACGGTGTGACTTCTGAATTTGAATGAAGTAAGCAAAATAGAATGATCATTATCAGGCCGGTGTGCTACCGTGTTCAGGAAACAGCTGAGGGACGTGAGTGAGGATGAACTCCACCACGATGGACTGAACCCTGACCTCCATGAAGGCTGCTGTACCGTTGAAACCAGACGCCTCGATGTCCTTTGACCTTAACATACGGATTGATTGATAAATAAATGAATGGATGAGTGAATGAAGGAATAAATGCTGGTAAAAATGAAGAAAGAGAGTGAACATTTGGACCACATATTGATGTATGTGGCTGATATGAGCTCACCTGAGCAGATTGGGGGCCCAGACGATGGCCAAGTTCCTGGCGTGCATGTTGGTCTCTGAAGAATACGAGGCCATCCTGACGAGATGGCGCATCAGAAACTCCAGAGTCCTGACAGAGAGGAAGTGAAGAGTTAAAAAGATTTCAAATAGAGTGAAGTGAGTGAGTGAAAACCAAAGAAAAAGCATTCAAAAGCAGTGGATACATCACATCAATTACTATTACAACCAAAAACAATATCATACTGGTCTTCTCAGGACATGTTGGGAGATCTACTGTGTATTTCTTTTAGCTGTGCTACCCAAACTGACAGAATATTTACCAACCAACCTTTCCTTACCTGGGTATCTGGTGACAAACCTCTAAAATCTACATATTCAGGAAGTTGACAAACCCTCAACTCTGTCCTCTTTATCCTAAATGAAATGGATCAGCAAAACTAATCCTCAAGTAAAAATAATGTAACAAAAGTTTATAAGTTCTCGTTTCTGCAAGCAGTAAAGACAAGCTTTTATCCAGGCTTAGTTGGGAAAACTGTATGAGATGAGTGTAAGAGGCCCTCAGAGCAGCAGAGGTGCGTACCTGTAATGTGGTCTTGGCAGTTCTTTCAACACATCTCTGATCTTTACCAGCCTCTCCTCCTCCAGCTGGATGGCCACAGCCTCCTGAAACACACACATGTCAATCAATATGTCGATACAACGATGACAGATGTGTGTATCAGTAAATGATTTGCACGTCTTTGCAATTTTGACAAACTTGTACTTAATTTGAGTATTTCCATTTCATGCTACTCTGTATTCCTACGCTGGTACACCTCAGAAGATAATTTGACACTTGTAGTTCCTGGTTAGGTTTACATTAAAACATACAACAGGCTTGTATGATCTGAAGCAGTACTATAGTTTACCCAGTGGTATATATAAAGTATCTAAAAGTGGTTCCACATTGACAAACAACAATATCAAAATGCTCATAGATGATGACACTTTGAGTACAATTTGCTGACAAGACTTATAAGACTATATAAAACTTATAAAGAAGTATTTTCAGACTACGGTATTTCTGTCTTTATTTAATTTAAGGATCTTGATTCTTCTTCCATCCAGGAATTATTGCATATATACTGTAATCTATTTCTTTCATTGCATTTAGAGAGCCATACTTCTCTTTAATCATTGGTAGATCCAGATTTATCTTGATTTATACTTGACTTTATACTACCTTATACCTTGCTAGAAAGGAACTCCCAACCCCTGTGGTCAAGCAAGAGGGGCTAAATTGTGTGAAATGTTTGTGTGTCTGAGCTACTCACAGCAAACTTGTCATACAGCTGGTATGTGAGCAGGGGGTTGGGCAGCTCTCTGAAATAAGCTTTGCACAGAGAGCTGATGCAGTGGATGTCCTGCAGGTACACATCTTTGTTCAGATCTGGAGTCGCGTCGTTCTCAAACTCGCCCCTGGACGTACATCAACACAACACACAGACCTCATGGAGCACACAGCGCTTTTACAGATATAGGTTCAAAAGAGTTGCACAGACGCACACATGAACCTACCTGAGTTTCTGTATGTTGGACGACACTCCCGACAACCTGTAGATTCCATCCACGATTCCATGTGTCTCCACAAACTCACTGCAGCTGCGCAGGACCAGAGGAACTGAGGGGAACGGTGGCAGACTCAGATTGGTGAATGGGCAATTACGAGGGAACAACATGCAAAATGTTCAGTTGGGTTTGTTAATGCTGAATATGTACATTATTATTTGATGTATTTTGTTGTTATGTTTCATATATGGCATTAACCTTTATATGTTTGGTTGACACATATGTCATCATCTGTTTCTACAGGGGCTCGTGAGGAAAAATAGTTGTGGTAGAAACGTCATGTCACGTCAGAATATAAGAAGCACCCAAGGTGAGATAAAGAGGACCTTTGTGGTATTAAAATATATTCACAAAAACACACTTCTGTTTTACCAGATTAATGAGGGCATCTACCCGTATCTATACACATTTTGTTGAATAAACATTGTACGGTTGTTCAGATGTCTCTGGTTGTTTCTGGCAATGTGACACACATGTTGGTATTAACCTGTACTGTAATGAAGACAACGGTGAGAGAAATAAGTCTGTGCACTCACTCTCTTGCGATGAGGCGTTCAGGTGCTCCAGCAGATCGCATCCAAACACCTTCTCTTTGTTCCCCCCTTTTCTCCGAACTCTCCTCATCTCTTCCTGTCAGCTGTTTTCACCTCACATTCAGACCGGCCCGAGTTGCTCTGTTTGTGCCGGTCAGACTGACTGACCGATTGTCTGTGCGGCTGCTGGATGTGTTGACCAACTCTGTTAATGTGGGTCTGTAGAGGCGCTGCACATTTCAGAGACTTCGCCGTGCTGCTGCTGCTGTTGCTTCTGTTTCCTTTGCTTCACTGCATGTTGTCGGGTGCAGGTTGTTTCCTCTGTGAGCTGCGTTGCATTAGAGTTGTCATGGAGCGTTAGGACATAGTTTGGTTGATCTTCCACCCTGCAAAAGCAGAAATGTCAAAAAGGTTTTGGAACTCCAGCTTCACTTTACAGACAACAATCTCTCCTAAAATCAAACAACAAACTGCATTGAATCCTCAGCGTGCATATGCGGCTCTCCACTTCCCCCTGATGTAGTCAATCTTTTTTTTTTCTTTTCGAATGGAAGGCCACACCCTTGCCTCTGTACTTCTCCAATTCAATGAAGTGAGACTTTGAACGTTTCACTCAAATCACATCAGAATATCTCCCCGGGCATGATGGACCTACAGAAACCTCCGGACCCGGCTCCAGCCTGAGGGCCGTGTTTAGTACAGACCGGCTCTATCCTCACTGAACGCATGTCACGGCCATTGCGGCCCCTTTTTCACTGCAGCGGAAGTCATGATCAGAACATACAGACTCGCACAGACGTTCAAACTCACTCCCCACCTCCTCCATCTCCCTGACACCTGCCACTGCTCTCTTCTGGTCCACCACCCGTCCCTCGCTGTCCACTTTTAGAGAGAGTTTCGGAGAAGAAAGGTGGGAAACAAACAAGTTAAAAAGCGAGTGTTCCTACCTTCACTCTGCATCGGCACACAAGTAGCAGCATAAAATGATGACGCAAGAAACCACTAAACTTCCCCTGTTAACTTCCTGAGTGTCTCTCCTTCTCTTGTGCTTTCTCTCTGTATGTGGCCCACGGTTTCTCCGCCTCTGCTGATTGAGTAGGGAAATCAGTTCAGTGTATCTGTACAGTGCATCTATTTCCCTTTACGTGATGTGTTTGTCACTACATAGAGCGAGCTACATGTGTGCTCCTCACCCTGACAGGAAGAAACGGACAGTCAATGTGCATAAAGGGCAAATTCAACCAATTTCAACCCGTTTCATTTGATTGTGTCAGTTGTACATCAGTGCTACAAACCAGCAGTGATAGAGGACACAGAGCCTCAGTGAGTACTGCAGAGATGCCCACAAAATACAACCAAAATCTCCATATTATGTGTCACACGTTACTGCCACAAAATGCAACAAACTACAACAAAACATAATCAAACAATAACATAAGCAGTGTTGTAAAAAGTACCAAAAATCATACTGGAGTAAAAGTAAAGATCTGAAAGTCACCCATGCAAACAGTACTCAAGTAAATGTCTTAAAGTACCTCATAGTAATTGTACTTAAGCATCAAAAGTACAAGTAAAATTGAATTTTACATATATTTACGGCCTCTCTGGTTGTCAATTTTGATATTCAGCATTTTTCCTAATCATCAGAATCAGTGTTTTTTTCTTTTAATCCATACACTACTTTGGCTCTGATGCAGTAAGTAATCTGCAAAGTCACTAGCAGCTAAAGTTATCAAATAAATGTAGTGGAGAAGAAAAGTGCAACGTCTGCACATGAAATCTAGTGCAGTGCAAGTATTAAGTAGCTGAAAATGTAAGTAAAAGTACCTCAAGTTTACTTAGTTACATTACATCACTTATCATTAAAATACTAGAAATGATCATGAAGACCCAGAAATCACACCACAACAGAAACTAAAACTACCACATGATCACCACTGATTTACCAAGAAGAAGAAAGGGCAGCTTAAATTTACTGCAAGCAACCACGAAGCATATCTGAATGTACCACAACATGCCAATTTAGTATAATTTACTGCAAAGAATACAAATTGGATTAACCTAAAGTACTCCACTCTTCAACAAACTACTAGAACAAATTACATCAAAGTACCACAATACCACATGTTAATACAGTCCTACCCTTTGTCAGTTGTGAACTAAAAGTATTACTCATGTAAAGACAACAAAATGTACTTTAAGTATCAATAGTCAAATTACTCTATATGTAGCATAATGATCCCAGCAGTATCATATTATTACAATATATTATTGGATTCTTAATATAAAAGCTGTATGCTGCAACTGATTGAAAGGTCCCCTTTTATTTGACCTTTATTCAACTAGGAAGTTACACCGAGATTAAAATTTCTTCCCATCCAAGATCAACCTGGCAAGAAAGGGTCAAAATAGCAGAGTCAAGGACATGACAAGACAACAACATCAATTAAAGGATGGAGTTTGTAGTTTGTAACTGACATTTACTTCCTAAAATGATCATATGTTTCATAAGGCTAATCTTCAAAGTAAACAAGGAAGATAGATCTAGAGGAACAGAAGTCGGACGTAGCATGTAATGGAAATGATAACAGATTATTTCACAAAAACAATGTGGCATTATGTGATAATCTTTCGTAATGTGGCTCTGTATTGTTTGTGACACCTCTGCCCTGGCCTTATGTCACAAAAGGCTTTAATAATGTTATCATCACTGATTTCATGAAAAATACTTTTCATACTTTCTAATGCAGATGTAAACTTCTGCAAACCATTAATGCATGCTCATGGATTCCAACTTCCTCATATGCCATCAAGTCTGTGGTCAAAGTTTTTTTTTAGGCTACACATTTTTAAATACATTGATTTTGGTATTGATACTCCTGAGGATAAGGGCACCGTTAGTGTCTTCTTTCAAACCTGGCAATTAAACCTAATTAAATCTTATAACTGATATATACTTTAGTAGTTAATTAGTTATCAGTTGCAATGCAATAATTACTTTATAAAGCTACTGGCTTAACTGGCAGTTAACTGGCTGCTCTAAATGTCTGTTTCTTAAGCACGAGCCAATTATTATTTTACGTATAACTACAATAAAACAAAAATCATTCGGTTTATCAGAAATGTGTTATATTTTCCAACATGTCATCATGCATTCACCGAGTAGAGTTCCGACTTCCACCGCTGGGGTCAAAAATGCGGATGTAGTCGAATATTTACGGTAATTCACCTGTAGCTATAAGTGACGCTGTTATGGTAACTTCGTTTCTGATTCCAGTACGTCCCTTAGTGGCGGGAGTAGCGCTGAACTATCAACCTCACTGTCGTTAAAAGAATGCATAATAAATCTCCAGTGTGTTTAATTGGTATGGCACAAGATGTAAAAGTACATAAAATGAAAACAAAGAATTGCCATTTTGAAGTGAGCGGGAGTGACACCGCCCGTTTGAACCCCGGGGTAATCAAAACGAGCGACCCTCTCCAACTGACATCCGCGAAAGAAATTCACAGCCTCTTACTTCACAACAATATTCCGAGCAGATATTTATTCATTCACCCTTAAAGTTGGTGACACACGGCACGCACAGGCGCGTGCAGGTGAGCGTATTTATTTGTGTTTGTGTAAGAGACGGAAATCTGTCGAAGAGATGGAGAACTGCAGCTTCCACAGCCAGCTGCTGTCCGTCATGGAGGTCCTGGCCAAGGCAGCTGTGGCGGAGATAAACCGGCGCGTGGACGACAGCTGCGCGGTGCTCCGGCTGGAGGTGAGCCAGAGCCGGCGAGACATCGACCTGCTGCAGAGGAAGTGTGAGGCGATGGAGGCAGAGCTGAGGAGGAGCAGGATGAGAGCCAGGAGGAAAAGTGAGGGGCATGGGTCGGGTCATGTCATGTTACTGTCTGTAAGTTTGTGCGTTTAAAAACCCGGTGAAATGTGTGTTTCTGCTCCTCTTCCTCAGTGTTTTATCCTCCAGCAGCAGATAGATTCTCTCCTCTGGTCAAAATAGTGTTGAACAGAGACAGACAGAGCACAGACTGGGACAGGCAGATGGATGCTGAGGCTCAAAATCAACCTCAACAGGTAACAATACTAGAAAATGTGTTTTTACTACAGTAATTACTTTACTAATGCATATTTTTAAAATTTAATCCATAAATTGCCAAAATATAATGAAAAAAATGCCTTTAATTTCAGTTTTTTGATGACCAACAATTAAAAACCTGAAAAATTCAATGCAAAATGATATTAAACAGAAAAGGCAAATCCTCTAATTTGAGATGCTGCATCCAGGGCTGACGTGTTTTTAATTTTTTCATGGTAAATAACTTAAAGGTGCCAAACATAAGAGCTGGCCACCTTTCAAAATCATACTCCAAACAAATAGGGGGCAGCGTATCACCAGAGTGAGCGCTAAATGCTGCTAACTGTAGCTGCCGTTAGCTAGTTAGCTCAGTTAGCCGTGCTGCTAACGGTCTGGACTGGGAGCTCAGGGTGGTAATGTGAAAAAGGAATGTCTGGGGCTAACTGGTTAGCATGCTAACTTAAGTAGATATCTTTGGCACACATTATATTGACATCTTTGATTTAATATGAAAACTCTGTTATCTAGTTTTTTCTATTCAGTAACCATTATGGTAAGTCAGTTGTACTTCATCATCGTGATCGACAACAATTGTTTATTCAGGGGAAATTGACTGAGCATTAAGCTCTTTTACGGCAATGCTCTTGATTCACATTCATACAGGCTAGATGAAACAGATACAGTAGTAACCATGGTAACAACAAAAATAAATTATTGTCAAACCTAAATGAGAGCAAATAGATTAAACTACTAGAAAACATGTCTGGCACAGTCATAGGCACAGATAATTGTGTAATAAATGTAACCTGACCGTAGACAGGTTTTCCCTTTACTTGCACAACTTGTAAGTATTAATGGTGTGAGTATTAATATTGGTGTTGCAGTGTGCTGATGAAGCTGAACACATACTGATCAAAGAGGAGCGAGCAGAGGAGGACGTGTGGAAGAGTGACCCTGGGGACAAACTGAGTAAGTTCAAACGAACGCATCACACTTAGTTTCAGACACGCACGCAAACATCCTCCGCTCGTCACATGATCAGCAACAGGTGCGTAATAGCGTGTGTACAATTGCAGAATATGTCACAGAAAATGCCTACTGTTTTTAGGGTTAGGGTTAGGATTTGTCATATGTTTAGTGTCGTAGGGTCATATTCATAGATTTGTGCCTCCCAGACAGCAAAGGTCAAATTGTGTTCCTCCAGCTTGTTAACCTTCACTTTATCTCATACAAGACACACCTGCACATGATAGAACAAACTCCATAGTCTCTCATCCAGTGCTACATGACTTAGGTGTGCACGTTTCCATGGAGACTATGGACAAGAACCTCATTTAACCACACATCAAAATACCTGAACTCTCACTTTAATATTTAGGGACTGCAGCTACAACTACACATCGCTGTGCTGTTTTAATGGCTGATGAGTTAGTTGCTCTTTAGTAATAAAAGGTGATCTTAGATTTGAGAAGACATTTGTCAGATTTAGAGCTGGAGAATGATGTGTCCCTCCTGTGCTTTCTTTAGTCCCTGAGGCCGAGCAGCCGCAGTGTTTCGAAGCCTCGCAGCCTGCCCAGACCAACAGCTTTGTGGAGTGTCACCCCTCAGCTGAGAACCCGGCCGACCCTGGATCTTTGGTTTCCCCAACAGACGGGTACAACAGAAACCAAATCGGGGCAGAGCTCGTAGTGAAACACGAGAGAGAGGAAGAGCCGGATGAGAACGCGGCACCTCTTGATTCAGCCCAGAGGTTCGTGATAGAGGAAGGTGACGGACAGCAGTGGACGTCCAGTCTGTGCAGAGAAACCATTGATGCAAACTTCTCGTACGCTGAGCAAGAGTTCGAGTCGGTTCCCTCCGTGTTCCCATCTCAAAGTGGATCGCATTCAGTCACGGTGAGCGCAGCGCGAGCAAAAAGACGAGCCAGAACTTTTGGATGTAAGAGACCGCAACCAGATGAAGCACTCAACGCTTTATCTCAGATCAACACCATGGATCAGTGCCCGATTCCTCAGCAGTCACAGCATCAGTACAGAGACTCTGCGGCTCACATGAGGAACCCACACGACGATCCACCAAACACAGCGGCCTCTTCCTTCTGCCGCAGCAGCTTCAGCCTGGCGAGAAGGATGAGGACGCCCTGGAGGTCCGGCATCGGCGAGAAGAGGTTCAGCTGCACGTACTGCGACAAAAGCTTCATGAGGTTCAGTCAGCTCAAAGAGCACCTGAGGAGCCACACGGGGGAGAAACCGTTCAGCTGCCAGCAGTGCGGCAGGAGCTTCACCAAGCAGTGCAACCTCATCAGACACGCGGTGGTCCACAGCGGGGAGAAGCCCTACGAGTGCTCGCTGTGCGGGAAGTGCTTCACCCAGCGCTCGAGCCTCAAGTCCCATCAGAAGACAGCACACTGACTTTACAGAGCTTTATTTTACATTAAACAAGAAACATTCCCTCTGTTTTCATAAAAGGAATTTGACTTGAGGAACGAGATACAGTATATTGATAAAATGTTTTCATTTTTTACTGTACGTTTTTGTGTTTAAGACAGTTTTATTTTACAATATTTAATATAATATTGATATATTGACTTGTTCTAAGTTGTTATACCATGATTAAGCTACAAGAGCCATACTGGTGTGGTTGACAGTGTAACTACTAATCATATATATGTCAAACTATTGCTACTTCTTCTTGTATTTTTCCTTGGCAGCCATTAATTTCCATCATTTTCCTGAAAGTATGAAAAACAGGCAGTGGACTCGTGAACCATCACACTGAGTGACCAACTCTTGACCTTGTTATCCCTCAACAAGTATATATAGGATATTGTATTATATTATATTATATATAATATATATTATATATAAGTATAGCGATGGCTGCCTGAAATTGCAACAAAAATAAATTTAAACCTGTAAACTAAGTGGTCTGGTACATGGTCAGTGTATCTGATCTGTAATGGGTCAAAACATGCACATTCAGGTATGGTCCTTTAAATGTGCATCATCCTGCTCTGAAAGGTTTGTTTGAGGTTATTGTTGTCATGTTGCTGTAACCTTCAATGACGCACGAGATTATATTATTTCTCCTGCGATACACTAACTAAAGAAATTAGAGATTAAAAACGTAGTTTTATTCTGCAGCAGACAGATGTTTTTTCATCCGGATTGACAGAAGCAATTTTGGAAATACGTTCTGGAAATACAGCAGTTTCATCAAATTACCTCTTATGCTCATGTCGAGCTGTGTTAACATGGACCCCAATATTCCACTAATAATCAGAATAGTAGTCCATTTTTAATAAAAATGCCTTTTGTAACAACCTCAGTTGGACAAGACTGACAGAAAGACATTTTAAATGACATTTAATGGTCGTTTCTCTCTGATTGCAAGCGATATATTGTTTCTGCGCATGTTACCCTCCACGTGGGGGCGACGGAGGAAACATGGCAACCGTACTGTATAAAATCACAACACTTGTATAATTCACCTGAAGTTATTCATAATTTCTGCGTAAAGAAGAAGTATTGCAACAATAAAATATCATAACATAATCCACAACAGTATTTGGATGGGTGGTGCATGTAGCATTCACATGAATGTCAGCACCCAAGGTTTCCTGGCAGAACATCGCATGGTGATGAGATGATCAATGTTATGTCAGTGGTTTTAATATTGTGGCTGATCGGTCTATGTGCATGTACTGAGAAGCCAGGAAATATAAAATTACAAGACTTAAAAGGGCATTTGGCATAACATGGTCCCCTTGTATCTGAACAAACCAAATTCCCTTTAAAAAATCTGTCAGTTTATTGATGTGCCTTATTGGCCATTGTATGTTGGCCGATTAGATACTTACAACCACTTTGTGCAAGTCAACAAAGTTATATTCTGATTAAATGCTTTTTTATCTGATTATTTTATTAGGCGTCCATGCAAACAGTTCAGTTGGAATCTCTAGGTCCAGGTTGAAGAAATATTGTAGATGTAACGCAGCTTTTTTTTAAAAAAAGCCTGTGTGAGAATGAGAGACAAACACAAGGAAGACTCAGAGAAGCTTTGTTAATCGATCAGCAAAAACATCTCAATCTGTATTCATCAGGTCAGGAAAACACAAACTTTGTACACAAATATACAAATGTAAGACATTAAAAATGCTTTCTCATAAATATCAAATCCTTTAGTCTGTAAAACACTGTCATCAAAGTTACACTGGTTGCATAGAAAAGTAGTGATAAGTAGTTCAGAGGGGATCACTGGTTATTTCACTGTACAAGTGCATTTTAGTTCCTATTGAAGTGATCATCATCATCAGACTGTAACAAGAGCATCGTGAGGAAGTGCTGGAGCGGAGACAAACACTGTTCCACAATATAAATCTACATTTTTAACAGTCGTTTAGTTTGTACGCTGAAAACATTCAGACCAACACTGAAAGCAGCTTCCATGTCAAACAAACAATTCCAAACAAGGAGAGCCTTTACTCCAACCCGTGGCATCTTCTCTCATCTCACCCGGAATCTGTGACGCGTTTAAATGAAAGTAGAAAATGTCAGGAGAACAATTTAGTAAGACAAAGTGAAACCACAAGTTAGCGGCTACGACATGAGGCAGTGTGTCTGAGAATCCTGCCGTGAGTCATTCAGCTTCACATTAGAAGGAAGTCTCAATTCACAGGAAATGTGCCTCGAATAAAAGAGAAAATATAAACACTGAATTTTAAAGTGTTATTTCGCCACTTGAACTTAGGTTGTACCAACTTTTGAAGGAAGATTCAAGAATAATTTACTCCAAAGTAAATGTATTGAGAGAACAAACATTTTCAGATGTTTTGGTGTTTTATACTGGGCTCAGATATCTGTCTGTGTTTGGATATTTTCCTCACACCAAAGCAGAAAACTCAACATCAAGCTACATCTGAATGTAAAAGAAACTGAAAGACCAGGTTGTTCTGTTTCCCTCAAATCAAAAGATGATTCATTCAACCTGCTTTGCCATGTGCTCCTTTTAAGTAAAACTGAGGTTTCATTTGAGTCCTTTAAGATGCTCGGGTTGAGACGGAATTAAATCTCGGGGAGTTTGTGTGAAATTTTACTTAAATTACTGCTTAAAGAAATTCATTAACATTTTACACTCATTTTAAAATGTCGGCGTCCTCTTATACATGCCACAGTACAAAGTGATGGCAGCAGGGTGCGAACACGTCACAGTCATACCGGGAAACACTCGCCTCAACAAACAATGAGCTCACAGCAACATTTGAAAAAAAGAAAAAAGGTTTAAAACACTTTCAGGACGTATTTGCAGATTTCTGACACAGTGAATTATCTTGTTTTTTTCAGTGTAATTAAAATGGCTATTTGTCTTTAGTCAAGTATGGCTTAACATACCATTTTTTTCATTTCAGGAAGCTTTTCATACATTTTAGTTTTGACTTTAAAGGGAGACTATGTAACTTTTGCAAAACAGCGGCCACTGTGGGCCATAGGTGGTAATGACACAGACGTTACGTGGAGCATTTATCAGCGATTGCAGGTCTGCCATTGTGGCCTGGAGAGGATTTATGTGTATTTGCCTACTTACTTGTAGCAATGCTGTTTTTTATGTACAGTATTCCCCTTGTTTTGTATTCTTATAAAGGTCCGCTATTCAGTTTAATGCGAGATTCGAGTGAAAGGCAAAAGAGCAACTGTTTGTAGGATCCTTTGATCTCGCAAACCTAGCCGTCTCAACAATATCAACAAAAACAGGAATAAAAACATCCTCCCTTTTCCGAAAATATGTTCATCCCGAGTCTGGTTTGATTCATGGACGCAACACTGACATCAGCCATCAAAATCGAGGCTGCAGCAGCTGAGTCCCTGAGGTATTAAAGTGAGTAAAGGGGCTCTTCTTGTTTATGAATGCATCTTTTTTTGTAAGAGGAAAATTGCAGATTTTGTCTTTCAATAGTTAAATAGTCTGGATTTAAAATAGTTTCAGAGAGTGTTAACTCAAAATGGGGGAAAAAAGTATATCGGCTCTATTTTTTGACAATTTCATTGCCATTTTCATTTAAACGGTCGCTTTTGAGCAACAACTTGCCAGGTCCTTTTTCACAACGTACGCATTTCCCTACAGAGTGTGTTCTGGATTGCAGTGCTTATGAATTATCTGCTTTGAGTGTAAATGGTGTTAGATCCGCAAAACAGACATGGATGCTGTTTCATTAAGGGGCTACAAGACTGTTGTAGTTTTAACAAAAGGGCTAAAAGATGGAAAATAACCAGTACCTTTTAGGACAAAAAGAAATGTGGATTTTTAGATTGAAAGTAAAGGACTAGATAAAACCATAAACTTGTCCTATCTCCTCTCTAAATTCATGTTTGCTGTTGCCTTGGTTCCCTGTGAAATAGCTGGAGGAGGCTAGTTGTGTAGTTCAGGTAGCCTGGACGGTTTGAGTTAAAACACCTGTCTAATGAGTGCTGTTTCAGGCACCATACATCTTATTTTCACTTCTGAATATCAGTCTAGTTAATCAGGAAAATATGAGAATTTTTTTTGATTTAGTAAAATCATATGTCTAACAACATACACGGGGAAAAGTATCAAAACACAAGCTCTGTCTTTTAAACACTCACACATACACAACACTCCTCGTCACAGACAAAGACCCCTAAAAGAAACGCTTATGGAAAAAAAATCTACATCATCTCACAACATTAAATATAAACAACCTTTTCAAAAAAATAATCTCTATGCCGAGTGTCCACTGTGCTGATAAAAGCTTTGTTTGTGTGCTAAATGAAGACTTGTTCTGTCACACCTGGATGAGTTATTTCTCAAAATTGGGTGTGCTTGATTTATTAATCAACATGTGATACATTCACTTGAACGATAAAAATCAAGTTCTTTTTCTTTATCCAAAATCTTTGAAATGTGTCCACCAGTCCGTCAGTCAACCAAAAAATCAGTTCCCACGGCCCCCATGAGAACAATCCAGGGGTAAAACTCTTCCTCTCCAACCCAAATCCACCAACTCCTCCATGTTTGTGTGTGTGTGTGTGTATTAACATGTGTGTTACATGTGGCAGGTGTTTGTCCCTCTCTGTGGTTCCTCCTCTTCCTCAAGGCTGCTGGAGCAGTCCATCGCCTCCCCACTGTCTCTCTCACTGCTGGGGACCATCGGAGACCAGCTCTCCCCAAATTCCTCCTCATACTCCTCCTCGTCACCCTCGTTCTTCCCGTCTACCTCTCCATCGTCGTCCCCTCCTCTCTGCCTGCAGTAAGGTGGGATCTCAACCACGACGTATTTCTTTGCCCAGCCGCTCAGCAGTGCCTTCTGTCGGACGTCACTTCCCGCCAGGCCTGCGTCCGACCTGGAGTTAGCTGCAGAGAGAAAAAAAAAAGGCAGGGCAAGAGAGAAAACGAAAGGAAAAGAGAGAGGGAAAGTGAAGGGTGAGACGAGAAACAGGCAGAGAGGATGAAGGGTTAAGAGGAGAGGAAGAAAAAAGAAAAAAAAAACATTGAGTATCTAGTTGGTTGATATACTAAACATTCTACTTCACAAAGGAAATAAAACCAATAAAATACACATACAAATGTATACAGTTAGAGAAATGCTTTAAGAATAGGGTGTTCACCCAGTCCCTAATGAGCTGGCAACATTGGATGCTTGAAGAAAAAAAAACTGCCCTCCACCTGTTGTGTGTATTCTCTTCATGTCTGTGACATATTCTACAGATACAGACATTAAAACTGGTGTCTTGTCTAGATGAGGTTGGTTTCAGGTCCTCCTTTTGGCGGGGAGCCGCGCACGAGTCGCGGTAAAAATAGACGATTATATATTATAAATATTTAGATGAACTACTGCTGCAGAGAAGAGCCTGTGAGAGTGGCTGAAAACCGGAAGCTGACATCATGAACTTGAAAATGCAAACATGCATGACTGATGGGTAACACGGTGTAGGTTGGAGTTTCACCAATTTTCAAGAAACTAAACAGGAAAAACTTTTACTTCAAAAATGTTAGAAGAACTCCCCCTTCAGACACCTCACCTGGCAGCGTTGTAGAGAGCTGGCTGGAGTTACAGGTAACAGAACCGTTGTTAGTGGAGCTGCCGGCAGCAGCGAGGTGGAAGATCTCGGAGCGCGGCAGCTGGGGTGACACTGGTAAGGAGTGACACTGTCTCCCTGGCAGCTGCTGCCAGTAGTAAGATGTCTCTTGCTGAGGTCCTCCAGGTCCATGAGCAGGCGGCTGGTTACTGAAGACACTCCCCGGAGGTGAGTGGAGGTCAAACACCAGTGAGAAAACAGACTTGCTGGGCACATCAAAAAACTTGATCTTGCCCCCACATAGGTCCTCTCTGGCGGTGAACGGGTTGATCTTGCGGGCTTTAGATGCTCGCTTAGCGGTAGGTGGGTTGTAATATGGGTCCTGGACATTGACTTTTCTTCCTGGTTTGCAGGAGAAGACGTCCGATTGGCTGCGACTGAGCCAGATGTTTCGTCGCGGGCGGGGTGATTTCGGAGGAATTTTATCATCCTGGAAACCGAGAGGGTTCAGTCGCTTGAAGCCCTGGATTTTCTCACCTTGAAGAATCAGATATGAAAAAAAGAAATCGTCATTTGGTTTCTTGATTCATTGATCACTTGTTTAGTCTACGAAATGTCAGAAGAGGGTGAAAAATATTAATCTGTGTTTCATAAAACTCGAGACATCCATGAATGCCTTGTTTTGTCCACAACCCAAAGATATTCAGTTTACTGACACAGAGGAGTAAAGAAAACAGGAGTCATAGCAGTAACTTTTTCTTTCTGAAAAACTAACCCAATTCAAATCAAATAAATCATTATCATCATTATAGTTTTAAAACTTTTCCTAAACAAAAATAATATCGATAGTAAGTTTTACAAGTTGTACATTGTAAAACATTTGTCATATTTTTTTTATAAGTACTGTGAAAGTAAAAAAGAGTATCTTAGTAACCACTAGGTGGCAATACAGGCTAAATCCTGCCTGGAGTACACAGCCATTAATTGATTCCGTCTTCTTCAAATGTTTCCAAAAACTCTGGATGAGTGATGATTTTTAAAGACAGAAACGTCCTCTGAAGTGGGGTTGGATTGTAATATTCTCATAAAATTTAAAAGATGAGATTGTAAGTGACAGATACAGGGATAAAAAAGTCCCAGTTTTTAGAGATCACAAGAACGACAACGTCCATAAAATAACTTAAATAGTAACTTCCCTTGTTTACAAATTAGTTATTCAAAAAGATGACTCGTATAAACACATGAGCTAATCAAGAAAACATCTAAAATTAACTTTATAGTATTTTCTTTTTTTACCTCTGAGGGATCGGGTATCTCTTTCAAGACAGGAAATACCTGAAGGAATTACTCATGCCACTCATGAGGACCAAAAAAGCTTCTCTACAAAAATATTTGGATAAAAGGCTATTATGCAACAGAAAGATGTCCTACTATGAGGATAATCCTGGTTTTCAGGAAATGCTGATGCTATCAGGCAAACAGAGAGAGATTGAGCTAGAGGATGAGGACAGAGAGAGAGAGAGGGAGTGAGACCTGTCAGATCCAGGCCATGTTCTAACATAATCACAGCCACATAACAGATATTTCTTATGTCAACAGGCCCAGACTGTTTTATAAACCTTGTTAGCCAGATTTTACAACACAACACCAGATGTAAGAAACCACTTAAGTCACCAGTATGAATCAGTTCTGCTCCTGTGATGTCAGATGTTGATGTCATATGTTTGCGCTCTTCTTCTTCATGAACTGTAGTACTGAGGAGGAGGAGCAGTTTGACTGACTTAACAAAAACATTACTGCCTCCTGACTTAAAGGTGGTCAGACATGCAGGCAGCTGTACGCTGGACCAAATTAGAAGTGAAACCTGGCTTGCATGGATCAAGTATCTCAAAATAGGAATGTTGATCTCAGACCAGTTTTCCTTCCGAGTCATGATGAAGTTTGTACTATTACTAAGGACTCTGAAGCGTGATACAGACAGATGCATTTTTGGACTTGTTTAACTTTGAACTTGAATTACCTACTGGGGTGCAAAGAACAGAGTATACGGATATTATTATTACCTATTTGATCAAAGTGACAAAAGGTTCAACTTCTTTGATGAAGTAATTAAAATACCTACATTACATTACATTTTTATCAAGATAACTAGTAATCTGAAACTTAACTGTGCTATCCATCTGTGTTGGATACTGACGACCTGCTACTGCTGTACGTTGCAGAGAAATCCAACACTGTTTTGAGCGTAAATTTTATTCATACTTTTCAAGTCAGAATGAATTATTCTGCTGATCGTCAAGAGGACATATAAGGACAAAACGAACTCCAGAGCTGCTATCTGTGGCAAAGACCTTATGGCAGCATGTCTCAGGTAAAATGGCATTTTTTTAAATGTAACTTGCAGCCCAGTATATGTTTTATAAGTCTATCATGTGTTTTGTAAATAACCAAGACTGAGCAACTAGCGCCATAGAAAGTCATAAAGTGTTTCCAAAAAGCCTTTAATTAGCTTACATAAACGAGGTCGGCTACAGTTAGAAACCAACATCATAAGGATTCCTAAGATATCACTTTGAGTCAAACTAAGTGATGGCCCTGTTGATTCAGATGGATTTTTATCAACTGTCAGTGTCTCTATCGTTCATCAAATCGCTCTGACAGTGATCATAACTACAGTACATCATTCCCCACAGCGTTGTCATTACAGCTGTGATCGGGTCTACACCATCCACTCAAGTTAGAGTGATTATAGTATTGTTAGCCCTTTACTCTCCTGACAAACTTACTGTGGGGCCAAACAGTAAATTAAGCACAGATCTGGCCTGAACAAACGTGGTTGTATGTTTGGGTGAGGAGAGGAGAGAGTAAACAGTATCATAGCTGACTGGACAAACAGGGAACAAACAGTGTGCTTTTAAAGAGGAACTGTCATTAGGAGAGGAGGGAAGCTTCTGTCAGGCTAAACACTTATTGGAGTGGATTGGAGTGTAGTACAAGCAGAGCCTGTAAGCAGTGGTAAAGAGGGGTGAAAGGATGGAATAGAAGAATATAAAATAGGTGGCCTTGCTTTGATTACAGCTCCCCTTCCTACTTCTGTCTATTACAGGCAGCTTCTTGTAAACAAAGGGAGGTGATTTTTTGTGACTGGAAAGCTGACGCTGAAATGAGCTGAAGCTGAAGTGCTGTTACCTTTGGGTATGGTCTTCTTTTCAATGTCACCACTGAGTGGGACACACTCGTGCTCCATCTCTTCAACTTTAAGGCGTGCGAGAATCTCCTCCAGGTTCCTGACGATGTCTGGGAAGGATGGACGGAGTTTAGGGTCCATCTGAAGACAAGAATAAATGGTGGTGGATGAGATTTAAATACAGTAGCATGGTACAGAAGCGAGGATGGATTGCAATCATCAGTTTATTCTGACAGAAAAGGAAATCACACACCAACAAGATTGCTGTTAAATGTGCTACAGGTCAAATTTAAACATCAAAACAACATTCTAACAATTTAAATGAGGATATATGACCCACTGTGCCTCTTCAAGCATTTAAATCATATCTGAGAAGTTAGTTTTCCAGGAAATCTTCTATATTGCTTTATGGCATAAATGGGCTATTGCTTTACGGCCTTAGTTGGTCTTTTACTTCGAAAAAGTGCAGTTTCCCAACAGAAAGTGGTACAAAAGAAAAGCCTATGGAAGACAATCACTTAACATGTTTGAATAAGGAAGCAAATGTCTGCTTTGCAACTGGAAGCAGTGAGGAAGTTTGAAAGAAAAATTGTGGACTGAAGTTAAAGATAAAGGAAAGTGGAAGCAAAAAAAACACTTGTGAGGAATAAGGAGAGGTAGACACTGTGGGAGTGAGAGAAGGTGAAGCATTTAAATCATATCTGAGAAGTTAGTTTTCCAAGAAATCTTTGAACTGACGAAAAAAACAAGATGGGGGACTAAAGACAGACTATAAAACTGACTGTTAAGAAAATGAAATTCCACATTGAGGGAGACAAGGATGATAAAAATGAGACAATCAAGGATGAGAGGGGATGGAGGGAGCCAATACAGGATCAATCAGCAGGGTGCTCCAAAATCTTTAATGCCCTCATCCTCTGTGGTTTGTAAGTATGACAGAGGGGGAAAAAAAGCCATTCAATTCTCCTCCAGTGATTATAGTGTGGGTAAAGCTAAACTCATGAAAATCTATTTTTGATTCGTTTCATTAAATATTCTTTCTCATTTCACTAAATTTAACAACACATCAATTTTACATTATAAGTCTGGCACGTATCCAGCTTTAAGTGAACAGAAGACCCCCTGGACAGTGAGTTTAATCAGATTATTCAGATAATCAGATTGACTGAACAAGGGCATTACAGTTACTTAAGAAATTAAAAAAATGAAACTGGAAACCAAGATAACCCAGTTCAGAAGTTCTCTCTGCAACACAGTGAGAAGACTGCCGTAAACACCTCAATGTTGTAGAGTATATCAACTTAAAGGGACAGTTCACCCCAAAATCAAAAATAAATGTTTTTCCTCTTACCTGTAGTGCTATTTATCTATCTAGATATCTGCCATAAACATGCCGGCCTTCTCTTGAATACAATGAAACTAGATGGCACTTGGCTAGTGGTGCTGTGGAGTCAAATAAATACATTTGAAAAACTCATCATCAAATGTCTCCTTTCAGAAATCATGACCTGGTTACTCAAGATAATCCACAGACCTTGTTGTGAGCAGCTTCGTGTCAGAACTATTTTCTTCACCCACCAACCGAATCACCGCACAGAAGGAAGCCTGCATCTTCTCATGGACCAGAGGCTCTTGCTCTTGACAGTGCAGGACGTTGACAGTAATGGCATCTGTGATGTTAGCTAGCTTAGTTGGCAGAGTTTGCAACCCTGTAGCACATGAGAAGATCAACGCTTCCTTCTTCATACAGTAGCCGGTTGAAGATCAGTAGAAAGAAATTAGTTCCTTCGTGAAACTGCTCACAAATGTATTACTTTGGCTCTTTGAACACCACAAGCCAAGTGCCATCTAGCCAAGTTTTATTGGAGAGAAGGCAGACATCTCAACGGCTGATTTCTCCAAAACTCTGCAACTCAAACCAAAACAGTCTGGACGGATTATAAGCACTAAAGACAGGCAAGAGAAAACATATTTGACCATAGACTGAACTGTCCCTATTAACATTACAATCGTGACCATGCACAATTTTTTGCAGACACACAACTGCTGCTGTCGCTCTTTAGCTCTATTACAAATGAACACAGATTGTTACAAGACATTAACATCTTAATTGACAGAGACTGAGAAAGACTGGATTGGACAGGAGTGGTGGTGGCCTCACATTGCAGCAGTTGAAAGCCAGCTGTAGGAAATCAGGCGGACAGTCTCCCACCATGTGCTGGAACGTGTGATAGTCCAGGCCAAAGTTCTGGTCAGGTGGTGGAGAGAAGACAGAGACAAAAAGATTTAGATAAGTGAAAGTTAAACAGGAAATTCTTATTTATTATTCCAAAAGTGGGATAAAGACCAAGACAGAAAGCTGTTTGACATACAGCAAATCTTCTGCCAAAACCAGCTTCATGTCAAACTAATCCCTCTGATACAGTACTGCTGACTGCCAAGTTTGCATTTGGCTCTATCAGTAGACTGAGATGTAAAATAACACAGAGTGGGTGATAGAAAAGAAGGTCTATGCAGGTTTCAAAATGTAAATCTCTTATTAAATTATGTAAATTACGGAAAAATATATACTGTCCTCTGACTTCCTTCTTTGCATATTAAATAATAAACATGCAATGTCATACTAGGCATGAACAGAGCAACAGTCAGTCCTCTCTGGTGGATATCATTTTCGCAGATACCACTATATATGTGCTGAGTTATAATTGGTCAGTAATATCAGCTGATAACTGAAGTTCTGTTACAGTTTTTGCCAGACTGGGAGACCAACTCATCAACCTGCACACAGAGCAAACAGGCAGACGGAGCATTCCAGGGTTGCAGGGTGAAGAAGAGGTGTGAAGTAGACGAGCACTCACCTCAGTGCGTGGGAGGAAGTCAGGGTCAGCCTGGACTCTTGCAATGATCTCACACAGGATTATTCCGTAGGAGAATATGTCCGCCTGAAAACGGACACACACACATTAAGAAACATTTGTGGAAATCTAATATATCACCTGATTTCTGACCTTCGCTGTTTGAAATATGACTCATTAACTCAATTTTACATAAATTCAATGACCAATGAAAACTGTCCAAATCATCTCAAATGATTATTTTTCTCTGTATCATTAGTGTTACATAGTGTATTTTCTGTTGCTATTACGATCCATTTCCCCAAAGTGTTTAAGTTTAACACTCATCTAATGAAATCTTATTTCAGTATAATTTCACACCATCGCAGCAAATGAAGTAATACCACCACTTGGTATTAATTTATGCAATTGCAAAGGTCAGAGGTCTAAGCTGGGTACTCTACCTTTTCGTTGTAGAGTTCATCTCTCAGCACCTCTGGAGCCATCCAGAAAGGAGAACCGACCACTGAAAGCTTCTCCCGCTCAGCACTACACACACACACACACACATACACACATACACACAAACACACACAACACAAACAGACACGTTTAACAAATACATTACACGTTAATGTATCTGATCTCTTATAAAAAGGAAGTCATTGTCACATGCCAGACAATTCGAGAAACGTCAGAGGCTATGACGTTCAAGTTGATCAACAAATGGACAAGGGGGAAATGTAACCTTCCTGGCGGAATAAATAAAATCATGTAGGCAGAGCAAACTTGACACCAATCTTCGTTTCAATAAGTCAAGCTGAAGAAAGTTCAGTGCACCACCTTGAAGAAAACCCTGACCAAACCCCTGTTCATGTTTTGTATAAATAAAGACTGCCAGTGCCAGAAGTGTTTCAGTACATTTGAGGTAATGCACTTTAAAAAAAAAAACAGTTTGAGTGCATTTGTGGGAGCATGCAAACTAATGTCTGCCTCTGCTAACATTAATATAAACTCCATGCGGGATAAAGGAACTTATGATAAAGAGCATCATCGCAAATATGCAAATATGGAAAAAGTAGCCCGCTCTGCCTTGGTGGCATTTTAACTTAAAATTACCCTCTTGCTCTGTGTGTTCCCTCTAGTTCACACATAATTGCAGTTTTAAACTGTACCAGGCAGAGAATGACTGCTCTCTGACCTTACAATCAGTTTTTAAAATGATGTCACTTAGTCAGTATAATGACTCTTACTCTATAATCCTTTAAATTCGGTAGCTCTCGCTCTGTTTGGATTCAGACTGGGTGAAGTCGGACCACACCTTATCACTTAGCAGAAAGTGTTAGGTGTGGCATCATTCTGTGTATTATTCATACATGTTTACATAACCACAAACACATGCATAGATATGAGATTATAGACATTAAAGCACAGAGAAGAACCCCCCTCCGACACCAAACCAAAACCCTGCTCTGATACTATCCTCCTGTTATCACAACACTAAAGAGGAGAATGTGAACTATACAGCCTGCTATTAATTGTCAGTGTTAGACACGTGTTAATAAATAATTGCGTCAGGTATGAGGAGGAACACACTGAAGTGACTTCCAGACATCTGTAAAGAAGAAATGACAGAAAAAAAGCAGACATGGAGAAAATGACAATCACATGGTGGAATAAATATCTTCTGGCCTGACATTTTCTCTCTTTATAGTCAATTAAAATAAGTTGCACCAGATGTGACACTCCTTCCCTAGACAGGTTTCCAAAGTATCAATGGGCCCACCATGTCATCTTCAGGGTCAAATACGGTATTTTTGTTTACCAGCCACTCGCTAACTGTATGTTTACCCTTATCTTGATTGGCAAGTAGTTTACATAAATGTGTGTGTAATCCTTGGGCACACAGGGGTTGATCGGAATGGCTGAACCTCAACCAAGGAGGAATTATGCCGCTAAACATCAAAACGGCAAGCTAAAAGAGGCTACAAAGCTCTCACAAATAGAGCTGCAGGGATGATCCATTCAGTTTTTTGACTATCAATTAATATTAATTGCCAACTGACAGTGGGCCATATGACCTAAAATTGGAATAAGAGAAATGAGCTTCCAAAAGGTTTCAATGAAGTCCTAGTCATTACTTAATATTATTATATATTTATGTAGAGCAGTAATTAGTGGAGAGCTCCTTACGCATTTGTGGGGATCTTTTCTGCCAGGCCAAAGTCTCCCACCACCGCTGCGTAGCCATTGTCATCACATTTGATCAGACAGTTCTGTGAATAAAGCAAAACATTTGCATAATTATCACACACACTTGGTTGAGGAACTTGTGATACTGACACAGAGGAATTAAAAAAAAAACATTTTGTGGCCAACCCTGGACTTCCTTATTGTACTTAAGCCTTCAGTTTGATTTAACTTTACATTCTCCTTCTATGTACAACAGAAAAAGTGAACAGGAAATGTGTTGCTGTCAGGTTTCAACTCTTCCTCTTCACCCTCAAAAGGAAGTATTTGTAAATCTTCTGTTATCTTTTGTCGCTCTATAATAATACTGTAAAAGAATATCTGCTGACATTCGCAAAATCCTGTGTATCATGACAGTATACAAAATGACATTCGGTATCGACAGCTTTTTGTTCTTTTGAGCTGAATGTGGACATTAAGTTATTTTCATAAATCATTTATATGTTGTATGTCATTCAACTGACACAAACTTATGATATGTGTATCCATGAAGACTCCAACTTTGCTTCCATTCTACATCTAAGCGTGTTTCACCCTGTTGTTACATTAATGTAAGTTACTTTGTGAATTAATAGTTTATAACACCTGGGATGGGTATATTGGCATGTAGCTTTATAAAAATACAAAACAATCTCTAACACATAGGAGAAAGTTGGAAAGGGAGCGTAAACAGAACATAAGTATATGATTACATTACTTCAAAAATGTGAAAAATAGAGGGAAGGTTGCTTTGTGCATTGGGGTTTCATGACTGAGATATGTGTCATAAGGAAATTGAAGTTGTTTAAATTCCCACTTGAACTGAACTCTATTCTTCTACAGAGGAACAATTATAGGCCTCAACAGGAAATTAATACGAGTTTGCAGCAGAGTGCAAACTGTCCCTGTCCTCTGCCAGTTCCATGTCAACATGGCTCCGGGTCAAGCTGTAAAACTAGAAGCTGCCCGATACAGATTATCAGATCTGAGTGTGACACTGTGTTCTTACAGAGAGGTTAACAAGCCTACAAGTAAGAGAGCAAATAAGTATGTCAAGACACCTGACATCTTTAATAGGTCACACTGAGAAAAAGAAAAAAAAAACAACATATTTTTCCTCATACCTGTAATGCTTTCTTTACATATAGACTGTCTAAATGTGAGTTTTAGCGAGGAACTATTTTGTACCAACCAGAAACTACATCCACCAACCATAACAAGCACCTCTTGCACATCTTCATGTAAAAGAAGCCAGCTAACTAAGCTTTTTAACATTAAAGCTCATCTGAGGAGGACTACATTATCATTTACATCCCCTGCTGTCATGAGCTCAAGCCTCTCGTTCATGAGTATATGCACGCTACACACAAAAATAGTTTTTCTACATGAAACTGCTCACAACAAAGTCTGTATTACCTTGAGAAACTGGATCATTATTTCTGTAAATAGTTAATGAAGTTGTAATATATACGTTACATATGATAAAAGTTGGTTAATGCTGCCAGTTATCAAAATAAATCAAATCAAAAACAAATCAAAGAATGCTACGTTGGTGTTCTGGGAAAACAAGAAGGCCTGCAGTTGTATTTCTAGCAGCGGTTTCTCTCTCAACAATCAATAAGCCCATCTAGCTAACCTTGGAGGTGAGGTCCCGGTGGAAAATGCCTTTGGAGTGCAAGTAGGCCAGACCGCTGGCGATCTCACAGGCCAGTTTCACCCTTGTGGGCCAACTCAGGTGTTTGTTGCTATCGAGAAGCTGCTCCAGGTTTCCACCATTGATGTACTGAAGACAAAGAAAGATAGATAAATAAGTAAGTAGGTAAATGTTAACAAAAACATTGACACAAAAGGAAAGGGGGAACATGAATAGATATACGATTTCAGTTTTCAATTTCAAATCATTTGAAAACAGGTGCATCAAACAGATATTAGAGATTCAATTTTAGAAACATATCAAATAAAAAAATAGGTGGATTACACTTGTCAAACAATAATTGAGTACTGACAGTAAATGATCTTCAGCCAGGAACTGAATTGCTACACTTTGAGCAGAAAAAAATTCCTGTTTGGCTGCATTTGGTCTGTCAAACACATTTTTACAGGAAATAAATGTGAGTTCATTCAGTTGGTGTGAAAACTCTTCACACTTACGGTGACCAGTGACAGAAATAACAGATCAGTTATCTGGCTTGATCAATTATTAGTCAACTGGAGTACTGACTGACTGACCCATTATGTTGTAAAGGTACATAAAAGTATCGACTAACTACATTACACAAACCAACTGCCTATCCAGCTGGTTCACAGAGTGGATGACTGGTGGGTTGTTTGGGACACACACGCCTTGCCTGTCTGGGGCCTTGCTGGTTTATCGACCAACTGACTGAATAAAAACTGGCAGCCTATTCAAGTGGCTGACAGGACTGCTAGTTTCCTACGTGCACAAATGGGTTTGAATGTGTCTGATCATCGCACAAGCTGCTGGACAAATCAGCTCAGTGGGTTTAAAAGTATCCACGTTCATTCACTTGGTCTGTCAGCTTTGATCCAGAAGAACTTGTCTGACCTTGCTGCTTGCATGCAAACACACAGACACACTAATCCCACGTCACATACCCTGGACAATGATGGTTAACTAGATAGACGGGATAAAGCAACGGTGGTCTGGTTTAGCTGCGGTTATTGGTGTGACTGACAGGCACAGAATTAGGGCACAGGGGGCTGCTGGTGAGAGTAGGGAGGTCTTTTCTTCTTCATGCTATAAAATAAACTGGGCTTCTAGTCGGATTAAATCTAATCCTAGCATATTTTTACGATAAATAAAAAACTGACTGTATGTCTTCAATGAGCCTCGGAAAGATGCAACCGAAACCCACACCAGTTATATCAGTGTTATATCAACTCACTGAGCTGCCCTCCTACAACAAATGCCATTATTAACTGACTACAACACTTTGCTTTACACCCCTAGTCACACCATCTTTCAAGACCACTTAAGTGATGTGAAAAGACAATGAGGACATCAAAATAGATACTAATTGGAGTTGGTGTTCTATTGGTGTCATCTTAAAGAAGATATCCGTCTACATTTGTATTTACATACATATATGTATGGTGTAAGAGACAGAATAACTATCTTTATGTTAAATTGATTCCCTCTAGATTAGAGTCTAATCTGCTGCTGGAAAAACTGCTTTACCAACCAGGCTATCAACATCAATTTTCCACGGACGAATACAGCGACCGATTTGTGTTCCACCATCTAGCGGCAACAACAACAACAACAGGGTCAATGAACACGGTCACTATGTTGAAGAAGAAAAGCAGTATATGGAATACATATGGTTACATTTTTTTACAAGTAAGTCAATAATATGAAATGTGTAGTCAACTTGAAAGTAAATATTATACAACTCAAACTAAGTGACATTAGAGAGAAAAAGTAGGTAATTAAATAATAGACAATAAGTTAATCTAAATATAACTGAATATAACAAAAAAAAACAAGGACGGTGATTTTAATGTTATTCAGATTTTATATATTAGACTTAAACTATTTCAGAATACATAAAGGAGAAATAGAGAAACAATTTGACAAATTTCAAGCAATGAAGTGAAAGACACTGTGTAATTTACTGATGTTGATGTACAAGGTAGCTAGCTTAATCTATCAAGGGCTGTACTGAATCAATACAGACCATTAGGTATTCAAGGTTCTTTTTATTAGTCGCCTGGCGATGAGCAACAAAAAGTCTACAGGTCACTCATGAAGGGTTGAAATTATTTCAGTATAAAATTAATCAATAATAATTATAATATCCTTGATCCCACAACAGTTTTGCTGCTTAGGGATTTATCTAAATCAATGTACAGTTCAATAGTTTAAAAAAATATATATTAGCGCTGTCAATTTATTGCCATCATTATGAAACGCCAAAAAAATTATGAGAATGTATGAAGAAAGATTAAGTGATGCTCGAAGTTCGAGCTTACTACAGCCTTGTACTACTAAATGTTTTCACACACACACACACTCTCACACACAGAGACCCCAATTCAAGACGTCAGAGGCTTATGGTATTTGTCCAACAAATTCCGCAGTAGCCACAGAGGTCAACATCTGTTGTCTGCCGGGTTAGGATAGATAAAAGTAGGGGAAAACTCCACTGAAGATAAGTAAAACTTATTCTAATCCAACTTCCTAGACAGCACCCAATATATTCTCCCACTAACAGAATATGCAGCGAATGCAAAGTGTGTCTGGTCCAAAGTGCCAATCACATGGTTTTAGAGTGCACCTGTTGTAGTTGTAGTGTTGTAGTTATTCATATTCAAAAAAGCCTCTTATTCCGGCATTTTCCCCAGGAATTTCCTTTATCCTATTTGTAGAGTTACTCATATACCACAGTAATTACTTGACATAGCACATGTCTGAGCCATACATGTGCCTCGCCATGATCAGGTATACTGTAGAGTGCTGAGGAAATGAGAAACATACGGTTGGTGTCAACTGCTGTGGAAATTGCTCTGCTACAATGTGTGTGTGTGTGTGTGTGTGTGTGTGTGTGTGTGTGTGTGTGTGTGTGTGTGTGTGTGTGTGTGTGTGTGTGTGTGTGTTTGTGTGTGATCCAGGTAAAAAAACCTGGAAAGACTCAAACAAAAGAAACCTTGTTTGCTGCTGGGAGTAGCTTCAAACAGCAGTATAATCCTGCCATGGGTCATGATTTACCATTAGCCCAGATTATGATTGCAGAAGCATTTCCTATAAAGTTCATTAGATGGAGATTCAGCGGAGACAAAACACGGTTTGGTGTTAAAGATCAATGGTTCCCATTAGTAGGTGCTGCAAAATGTATAAGGTTTTTTGTTCATTAATTGTGAATTTTAATAATGTTGTAATAATAAAAAGGTTTCTGGTTGTCATAGTAACAAAACAAGCTTTCCGGCTTGAGTTTTTCAGGAAGTCAGCAGTCAAAAAATAGTCACTGTCAGAGGAAGTGATGTTAAGATGCAACACTGTGAACAGAGCTCAAAGAAAATGATGATACATCTCAGCCTTCAGCACAGCCTAATGGGGCCGAATCAGAGCTGTGCAACAATACTAAAATCAGACCCAACATGACTTGATGATTGGCTGAACAGACAAACAGGTTTTGGCTGCCTGTGGATGACAGATACCCATCATGGTCCAATTGTGCACTGACTATGGTATCATCATAAGTCCGATCCGGCTGGCTCAACCCCTGGTACCGATAAGCATCTCTACATACATTTTGCAATGTTATGTTGGGGGTTGGGGGTTGGGTGGCTCGCGAGGACCTGGGTTTCTACTTTTTAACATTCTAACATCACTCACATAAAGTTATTGATTTAGTTTCATCTACCAAGTAGTCATAGAAGCAAAATACTTAATCAAACAGTTGGCTTTAGTGTATTTTGCATTTGTTCATGGATCTGCACGTGTCTGTGTTTGAGAGACAGTGAGTTTCTTAAGGTAGCTTGGGGCCATGCAGTAACTTAATTCTCAACTTCCTCTGAGCACGGCCTCATAGTGGGGGTCAGGTAACAAAACAGCATGAAGCTGCTACCAGGGTCAGAGCATTCAGTTTAGTCCTGACACGACACAACAGGATCTGTTTACCCTGCAGCGGGAATACAGACCTACCACAGCGTGTGTGCATGTGTATTCACATGTGTCTTAAGATTCAATTTGCAACTGTATAAGAAAAAAGTGTCTGTTTGTTTGTGTAAATTAAGTGTAAATCTGGTTTCATAGGATGTGTGATGTGTTACACAACAGCAGAAAGTTGGTGTTTGTGTTTGTTCGTCAAGGCTACAATAAGCACGTTCATTGTGCAGAGCAACAGTGTAATCAAGTACATGTGCGTGCGGTGAAAAGCATCTTTAACAGTGTATGCTTTCTTCAGGGAGGGATGAATCGTGTATTCTGTACTACTTGTCCACATTTACATTCATTTGCCCGTTGAATGTGTATCCAAATATAAAGGTGTTGAAAGAAATAGGTCTTAAGCCACTGATTCAGCAGTTGAAGTTTATGTACGTGAAAGTATGCACATGTACATCATGAATGTGTGTTAAAAAAAACCTCAAAGAAATATAGTTTACTATAATGTTAGAAGGAGAAGCAGCTATTTCTTAATATAACATTTTCATTACATGATTATGGAAGCCAAAAGATTTTATGATAACGATATTATTAGGATATTTACACACGTGAGTGCCTCGCTCCAATTGGTCATCTCCTCTGGCATGATTTTGTGCAGCTGCAGTTGCCACACACTGTGGCAGCAGCTAGCTATCTACTTAATACAGTATATTCTTCTTCCTCCTCTTTTTCCCCTTTTATGCATGGCAACAACAAACAAAGTGCATCACCGCCACTTACCATCACAATACAAGAATGGAAAGAAATAGAAAAAATTTAAGGAGGCACTTTATGTTTTTTTCATAATGCTTTTTTGAAATAGAAAGAAATCTAGTTAACTGAATGCAAGGAGGAGAAGTAGTAATTACTCTAATTTGAGAAAGCTGCAACCAGCTAACCTATATGATTTTCTGAAAAATGATCATAATAGTTGTTGATTAAATATCTGTCGGTTTTCTTACTATTTCAGGTCTGCCAATAATTTTCAATAATTTTTCTGAACAGCAACACATAGCTAATGTCTCTAAATAAACTGAAAGATATTTACAGACTCCCAAGTGTTTCTCAGATTAGTGATTTTTAGTTGTGCCTGTCGTCCTGTGAAGTTAAACATATATAGGTTAAATATAGGCTTTGTGCACCCCAGAAAATATTGCTCACTGTAACCCTAATGGTGTTTGTCCTCACATTAAGCATCTCTGGAGGATTTTATTAGCTGCCTGTATCATATTCTCCCTCCCTCTTTCCATCTCTCCCCCTTACACACACACACACACACACACACACACACACACACACACACACACACACACACACACACACACACACACACAGCCTAAGTATTATGTATACACAAGAACATTCAGTTCTCTTGGTTACCACAATTACAGACTAGTGTGCTTCTGTGTTGTTTTCATGCATGACGTGATGTTCACCTGTGGGATTGCGCAGGTGATATACACACACACACACACACACGAGTGCATTAGTTCTCAGATGTAAACACATGAAGTACCAGAGTATAGACACTTTGATCTGACATATCATTAGTTGTACACACGCTTTAATGTGAAGCAGTGTGTTTGTGTGTTGTCCTACCTCTGTCAGAGCGTGAAGCTGGCCCTCATGGACACACACTCCCTTGAACCTGCAAAACCACAAAAGCGATGCAAGATGAAGATGGGGACATTGGTAAGAATTTAATTGGAATTGACTAAATAAGACACACAGAATCTAAAGAGAAGTTTGGAGGAAACCCAGTACATAGAGCTTTTAGCTTATCTTACTTCAAACCATTGTCCTACAGGGTCCCAGCAATTTAAAAAAATGTGGGAATATAGGAACAAAACACTTGGATGACCTTATCTGTGAGCAAACAGAGAAAGCAGGAAGAATGGTGAAGAAAGGATTAAGATTCCAGTGGGCGAGACCAGACAAGAGATGACTGCGAGACTGTCTGCGAACAGGAGGATAATAACAGCTTCACCTGCATTCCATCCATTTCTCCCTCTACCTATCAATTTCTACATACTTAATAGAAACAAAAACCCTTTACACTGCTCTTTCACTTCTCTGTGTGTGTATTTCCATCTCACGATATCTGTTTTTACAAAAGAGATAAAAACTGCCTTGTTTTAGCTTGATGACAATGCGATCGTTTTACTCTTTTGATGGCTTATTACCAACGGTCATGAGCCTTAAAGGCTGGAAAATATCCTTAACCCAGGAGGGACCATGCACTCTTTCAACTAAAGTGAAACAACGTGTGTGTGCAGAGCCACATATGAACCAACTTTGTTCACCAGCAGCGTTAAAGGCCTCATAATTCTGGAGGCAATGAAAAAGGTCATCTTTGTGGGTCCTTGTTGGATTTCAGCGGACAATGACCCCCTCAGTGTCTGGTTGTTAACACACAGACACATACACACACACAATCCACCAGGCTTGCTCAACAATGATGGCATTGTAAAAAGATACTGTGCACATGCAGGCATTTATGCATGTATGTGCATGTTAATAAACACACACTCTCCCACTAAGAAGCCGAAAGCAGAATCTGAAGTTGACAAAAAAAAAGTGTTCACTTCAAAAAAAGAACAATACCAGTCTTGCCTGATTCTGAATTCTCTTTACTATAAAGTTTTATTATGCCTATCAACCTGTCATTGAACACAAGGCGATGCACATTTGGTGAATAAGTACATTAGAACAAAAAAACCAAAACAGAAAATGAAAATAAATATATAAAATGAGTGCAGTGACAGTGCAGCAACTAAGCCATCCTGAATTCAATACAGGACATAAAATGCAGTAAAGAAATGTATCAATGAAAGTCACAGGACAATCTTTCCTTGGTGATTATTGGGGACATGACTATGGGGGATACTTCCAGTGTTTGTTGGAACCAGTGTGAGCAATAAAGAAAAATGACAACTGTGACAACAGCAGCACTGTCAAGGCTTCCGAAGTGTTTGCTAAGTAGGCTCGGCAACAAGTTTTGGTAGTAATATCTTGATAAGGTCGCTGTACCAGTTGCTCTTAGAAACAGAGTTAGCATCCAGTTAACAGGGAAACCAGTTTTGACATATTTTGTATGAGAAAGAACGAAGACTGCCTGTGCCTTGAATATTGAGGAGGAAAAGCCAATCAGCCGTCTAATATTCAAGACGTCCCACTTCACGTTACTGGGACTAGTCAGCTCATTAAAAACTGTGAGGTGAAATTGGAGGAACTTGAGGGGTACAGACACAGGTGTGAGGGGTTCATGCAATGTCACGCTTTGCCCTCTTTGTTTGACTAACTACTGACCGGAATCTCTAAAAAAAAAAAAAAATTAACCTAATTTTTCATAGCCTCATCCAGCTCCCTTGTGACAGAAAGGGTCCTCCTTGCTTTTTGCCTCAAGGCAGTTGCTGCAGCTCTAACAGGAGCTGGCAGTTTAGAAAATCCATTGTTAATAGGCTCTGTGTTTGACACAGTTTCTAGCCAACCCCAAAGGAAACAGGTCACAACCACAGACTGAAGTGAGAGATGTAGGGGTTGAGGCGTATAGCAACATAATATAAATTTAATGACTGAAAGTGGAACTGGCTATTAGTAATGACTAATATGTGTCGCGTCATATGTGTGGAAAAAATTAGGTCTCTTTATTCATTATTAGCACTTACTCAGTGACCTTAACTCTTGACCTTTAAAAAAAGCCAACTGTGAATTTATGAAAGCAAGCTCATTGCAAGTTATTTAAAGCATCTTAATGTTGAATCTCTTATTATGAACTCACACATAACAGGCCTTTGGGATTAGACACAATGTGCTGAAAGGTAATGACCACCAAAAATGTGCTTTTTAATTCTGTCAACAGCCAACTACTACAAAAAAGTGGAAAATAAAAATGTTTTAGGTCTCCAGGTTGATTTCTGAGTGTTCGTTCTCACAGAATAAAATCAGCTCAAAGGACAACCATTTATTCAGTTACAAACCTGAGTATGCTTGGATGGGAAAGCCGGTTCATTAGTTGGACCTCTCTCAACATGTTAGCTCTGTTGCTGCTGAGCTTGTTCATCTTCAGAGCCATAACTTGGTCTGAAGCCCGATGACGTACCTGTAAAACAGTCAAATGATGCCACATTTAAACATGTTGCAAACACAGTCAAGTGCAAATGAACAAAGCCTAATCACAATATCTGCAAAAAACGTATTGATTTTTCAGGTCAATATAAGTAGGCCTTGACCAGCTACAATGGATTCTTGCTAAAAAAAGAAACAAAAAAAAATAACAACAGAGGAAGCAGAAAGGAAAGGCAGCACATAAGAGAGAGCAAATAATGAGGTCAGGCGCTGCTGACCAGCCATGACAAAGTAGATGTGTCAATCCAGAGCTACACAATCAATTTTGTATCATTGTGCATTGGGATTTTAGTTTCCATCTAATTGTTAGACAGCAGTGGCATCACCATCCATCTATCCATGGTTGGCTGATGCCTATCCCAGCATGCCTTGATTTGAAGGCCAGCAAACACTAGACAGGTCAGGACATGAACACAACACTGAAGCCTGCTAAAATGAACAGTGTGCGCCATTGACTTCAGCAGGCTCCAGTGTTGTGGCTGCAACAGATGTAAAATAGTTTTGATTCTTAGATGTCAGGACACTAATAATGTTATGAAATACCATTTTGATCACAGTGTATTACAAAAGCAGCTAATATTAGATGAAATTACAGCCTGTTTACAATAAATACCAGATATCAACCAGTTCTCTGAACAGAATTTGGTATGTTTGTAATGGGTGTCAAGAGAGGACCTCAGGGACACTGTGGTTTGGGTTGGAACGTGGAAAAATGATTTTGGCTGCAAGAATAGACTCAACGTTGCTGTAAGTGTCTGTTAAATAGCTCTATATTCAAAAAGTAATCACTTGTATAAAATGCTTGGTCAGTAACACATGTATCTCCTCTACCTGCTTATGCAATAAAATACATTATCCAATCAGGAAAGAGAACTCCATAAAGAGGTGTTCATCTTTGCTTGGAGACACGCAGAGAGCAGGATCCTGTTTGCTGCTATGTCTGGCAATTGCCGTTACACACTCATGTTGTGATGTAGAGAGGAGAGAGGGGATTGCTAACAGCAAAACAAACAGAAAAGTTGGCGAAAAAAAACAACAAACAAAAAACAACACTTCCAGCAGCTTTAACTTCCAGTGCAGGGAGGTTACAACAGTGGATGCTTGTGATTCTAATAAATGAACAAAGAAAAAATATCCTAAAACCCAATTCAAAATACAATAAAATACAATTATCTAATTTTAAAAATAAGTCTGGTGAAACACCTCTGCATTTATAAGAAGTATTAAACTTGGTTTTGAGAGAACCAATGGTGTTAACACAACCTAAATTACAAATCACAAAGGCTAAGTCCTTGCTGAGTTTAAGTTAACTATCTGCCGCTGTTCTGAATCTGGTGCTGGAACTGCACACATCCATTCGCCCCTAAGGATCACTCCACTTGGGAGTACATATGAAGCATTTGTACATTGAGCGTTTAAACGGCAAAACCCCCCAAAATGCTACCAAATTAAAAAACATGCTCAACTAGTAGTGTGTTGGGTACATATAGCCAAAAAAAAACCTTTACAGAACACTCCTAGCATGCTCTGTATTGTCACTCTTAAAGACTACAAACACTTAATGGTTAAATGCTTACAAGAAACAGGCATTCGGAGTAATTACAAACGCACTGAAATTTGTTTCCCAAAAATAGCAGTCCACTTCACGAGATGAAAAAGCCCCTGAAAGTGCACTGAACACTTTTAATCTCTCCACTGAAGCAATACAAATGAGTTTTCTTTCTAAATAAATGTTGGTTGACATTGAAGACAGTGTTTAAATAGTGACCAGCAGTAACCCTGCTGCATATCTATTCATTGCACCTAACGCTTCAGAGCCTTTGAAATGGTGAGGTGACCTGAGGTCTTTTATACCACAGGTTTCAGAAATGCCACAATGCAGTACATTAATTACTGAGAAGTTGAGTTCTGCTGAATACAGTCCTATGCACGCAAATAGGAAACATCCTCCTGCAAACCACAGCACATCAGATGACTGAGCAGCTGCAGACACATCTATCTACCTACACTTGCTAACTCATTTCCTGACACCAGAGACATAATTAGACCATGATGCAGGTTTGTAATCCAGTGGTTTCCAAGGCTCCAAAATCCAAGGCTTAATTGATACCCATGGGTGTATAGGTAGACAGCCTCCAAACATTATCATGAGGAATAAAGTGCAGGAAATCATTCGGAAGCATCTTACATTCATGCAAAACAGAGCTGCACACTGACACATTATGAGAGCCTTTATAACACCTATGCCACTGCACTACTAACATCATAAATCAACACCTTGAAAACTATAGATACTTACAAGAGAGTTATAACTTTCCTCGCCTACAAGCAGAGAACAGCAGAACGGCTGTAGTAGCGGGTCAATGGCTGATAGACTTACACTACCCAGTCCTGTGACGTCGTAATATTGTGATTTCAAAAGTTTTTCCCACCTGTACCGTTGTTGTCTGCATTTTCTTAGCTTAGCTTCATCTGTATAGCTACCGAGCTAACTTAGTTTCAAGCTTCTGAGGCTGAACCCACGGACATGTGATGCAGAGACGACGACCCCTTTAAAGCCAGCACAGGGATGCATGTTGGTAGTGAAGGGAGACATTTTTCTGGGTGAGCTCAGAGTGAAAGTCAGAACCAGCATTGACTACAGTGGTGCGCTAATGAGCAATTTCTGCCTTACAGTAATTCTGAGGTGTCAAACTGCCTTGAATTCAGAAACCCCTGTGGTTACCAAAGAGACTGTCAGCCGTGTTGACTGCAACAGTAGGCAGCTTCATATCATCTTCGAATACGGGCTCTTTTACTTCCTTCAATCATCACAGCCACGGTGCACTAATGACACTATGGATGGGCAGTATCACTTACAGCAGGAAAGGGAAATGACAGATGGGACGAGTTGATATGGATTATATAGGAGGCATTAGCAATGAAGGTGGATGGACACAACTGCTATTTCTGTATTTGGAGACATCTTCATGTATGCAAAATTTTCCAACATTATCTTTATAGAGTAGAAAAAGCTTAACAGATGATTAGTTTTGATTCAGATTGTTGGAGTTGTGTATGTATGCTTCTCTCTCTCTCTCTCTCATACATACAGACACAAAAATGCCTCTGTTCAAGTTCAAAGGAAGGGGCCTGGCTATAAGAGCCGACAGTCTTCACCACAGGACAGCAGCAACAACAGATGGCCACTCCTCTGAAGGCCTCCTCCCCCACATCCATCTATCCTCCTCCTGCCCCCCCGTTACTCACTCTTCACATCCCCCCATCTGCATTGAGCCCTGATCCCCCTCTTTCTCCTCCTCGCTGTGGCCTCCAACAAACCGTCATCCCTAATCCTCATCTTCCCCAGTAGTCCACCCCAATTTCTTCTTTTTTCTCTTCTCATCCTCTCTTTCTGTCTATATGCTCTATGGCCCCTTACACTCAGCTCTATTATACCTCCCATTTCCACCACTGCAAATGTTGGGAAAACATACCCCCAGTGTCTATTGTCTCTTCCTCCGTCTAACCAAACCTCTAAATCACCTTCCTCTTCAAAACTCCTCTTCATCTCCTCTACTCCATAAACTCCCAAAACCGCCTTTCAAACCCCCATTTTTCATCCTCTTCAACAGCCCTGCCACCCCAGCTCTTAGCCATCAAAAGCCTTTTCCTCGCTGGTTCCTCCTCCTCTTAGCCTTAACCTCTATCACCATTAATTTTGCCACGTTTTTGTTCCCATTTCTATCCGTCATTATCCTCGTCTATAAGCGTTTCATCATTCTGCTCCATTTCCTTTTCTCTCTATGTTTACCTATGCATTCCTCTCTCTCACAGAACGAAAGTATTAATAGATATTTCCATCACTCAACGACAGGCAACAGCAGTAATTGCACACAGGAAGCATGGTCCACGAAAAAGTGTTGTTTACATTGATTATGGGTTTTAGAAGTTTACAGAGTCATGATCCAAGTATTACTCTACATCTTGCTAAATAATAGAGCTGCTCAGTGCACACATAGCTTTAAGAAGACCAACATAAGTAAAGACAAATTCATTTAGACAAGATATGCCAGACAACTTCTGTTTTGTATCACAAATGTTATTTCCTGACAACTAATGGTTTGATTAATTTTTTTTATATAGTTTTATAAGGTGTTTTGTACAATTCTATAAATAATATCATAAAAATCGCAATGGAATAAATTATAGTTTATAGTGTTAATATAATATCTATGAGAGAGGAGAGGTACAAAGTAACGGATGTGGTAGAAAGTTGTGGACAGTATTGAGAAAGCTACTCTTTCCGCAACATCAACAAAATATTAAAGTTTAAACAAAGTTTTCAAACAGCAGCACAACAGCAATTTGACCAATGTTTACTCCAAAGTGTTCGTACCTGTTTCCCTCACTGATACAAGCTGCAAATATCATTAAGTGGAACTGACAATTGTTTAGAGATACAACGATTAATCAATAACTTGTCAACCATTTAAACTATTTTGGAAATAGATTAATTGCTTTGAGGAATGATTTAAGAAAATAAAGGCCAAATTCTCTGATTCCACCTTCTT
>CAEMYA010000024.1:8059968-8072560 GCA_903131615.1 Diplodus sargus
TAAACAAGACATTCACATCATGACAAGTCATTTTGGGCTTTGGGAGACACTGATCAAAAATTTTCACCAATTTCTGACATTTTATAGAACCAACAACTAATGGATTGTATGAGAATATCATCAACAATGAAAATAATCTTAGTTGCAGCCCTACTGTTGTTAATTTGTGGCTGTCTGTAGTTCGCTCACTTGCGATATGAAGAAGCTCCGGTGTCTAACAGCCCACCATGGGATGTTTTTGACAGGTGGCATCAGGGTGGGAAATTATCACTGACATTTATCTGTCAGTGGCTGGTAGATATTCACGTTAAAAAGTTTTTTCCCACCCTGGCTGGCATACTCTAAGCACAATGGTTAAAAATAAGTTTAATATGGCCGATAAAAATCGATAAAAATCAGATAAAAAAAGATCAACTATCACTAATAGCTGCTGTACACAATCAGACAGTTTCATCAATCAGGCTCGCCCTAAGTTTGGCTGGACAGAGGTACGCACTGGAAACTAAATTTGAAACTGGATTACCAATCCATTTGAGATCTCCTATAACATAGATGTACAGCAGAGCGCTTATCGTTGAAACGAAACTGAGCCAGGCTCAGCGTCATTCAAAACCTTCTAGGCCATTGCTTTAATTAATCAGATTATTTCTCTTCATGCATAAGAAACCACAATCCTGCCCCCATACTTGTCAACTCTATTCTGTGTGTTAACCGTTTGTATAAGAGGTTAGCTTTGCATGTACTTAGTGGTGCGCACACACTGATGGATAACTGCATGCAAAGCGTGTTTCTTCAAATCCGGAACTCAAAACAAACCAACCTAAAATGAAACGCTATTCGTCTGTCAAAGCCAGGGTTATGTGAGTTTCACACAGTCATGGTGGCCTTGTTAATGTTACAAATGAGAAGAGATAATGGAAATTATATTGCCCTGCTTATGGTTGTTTGGAATGATTTCACTTCGCAAAGCCAAACCATTATTGCCAGAGTGCTTGTGTGAAGGCTTGAAGGGGGAAAAACTAAATAACCGCGTTAACCATGTGTTGGCGCAATGTCTTTAATGTGACTGCAGTCTAACTTGACCTAAAAATTTGTCCAGAAAAGATCAGTCTTTCACTCACCAATTAGGCCTGTCATGATAATTATGTTATTGACTTATCATTATGTGTATGACCTTGATCATTTTTGTTGACCTCGATGTTGCCTGTTGTATTCATGTGTGTCTGTTTACACAAGAATTTATACAGAACATACACTCATCTTTTAACATTTTACTTATTGTCTATACAATCTCTGAATATAAAGCATTAAAGTTAATTACTCTTTGGAAGATTTTAAATGCAATATTGTACTATTGAACATTTCTAATCATATTGATAGGACTTGGGATTTTGCTTTTTCTTTACCTTCAGATTTCATTTATTTGTGAGGGCCATGCACGCATGCAAGATCCCTTTTAAATCTATGATATCCAAATCCTTACCACTGCACAAAAGGTACCCGTATGACTGTTGCCACAAATAGATGGGAAAGAAATCAATCACGAGGTCAAATGCGTGATTTTGATCACATAAGTGTGATCTGAGAGACTGTCTGACCAATTAAAAAACCACCAGGATGGATTGATGGAGAGTGGGATGAACAGAAAATGAGATAGAAAAACTATTTCCCCTGATCTCCACCTACCTTAAAGACATCAGAGAAGAATCCAGAACCGATCCACTCACAGGTGAAGTCATCAAGGCGTGTGAGACAGGAGAAGGCACTGATGAGGGCTCTGTAGGATGAAGGCCACACCCTGCCCACCTGGACAAGACAGGAACAGACTGGTATCAACAGGTTGAGGTGAAGGCTGTATGTGATGTGTAGGACCACTGCTATAACTTGCTTGTTTGTTCAGAAAAATGACATAAGGGCAGAACGATAATGTTGCCTTAAGACTAAATCTAAACATACACAGTGAAGTCTCCAGGCAACCCTGCAAACCCCTTAACGCTCCCAAATCTTCGGAGAACATGAGTTCTAGAGTGTGTCTATATTACAGTAAAACAGAATATTTAAACTCAACTAATCTAAACCATTAGCGTTAATCATTGATCCTATTATTCACACAGAATACTGAGAAAAGACACAAAGGGTACAAAGTGTGAAAGGTTGATGGGCAGACTTGGATAGCATGTATGATTAACCATTAATCCCAACTATCTCTAGTCTGAAATTGAAGGTAACCATTTTCAATGAATGCCAATATTTATCAAAACAAAGCCACTTTTAATCTATTTTTGTTGGCCAATCACTGTACTTGTGCGAGAACTTTGGTGAGATCCAAATGTTCGATCCTTCCTTTCCATTTTCAATGAAACCTGAAAGAACCACTTAATAAATCAAGGCTTACTCCTTCAGGATGAGAGCTATATATATCGTATCTTTGTTTAGTCCAACTGCACAGGAACCCTGAATACTGTAATGTATGAAAAACAAAATGCATGGAATGTATGCTCTGCACATGTGAAATACATATTATTCGCAAATATGAAAAACAACTGACCTGTGAAGGTGGGTTCATGCCCATCTCACCGACCCCAACCCCTCCAACACCATCTCTGTCCTCACCGATACGCTCTGGTCGCGTAGGAAACCCAGCGATTGAGTTGCGTTTATTCCGGTCCATGGTGATGTGAAAGAAGCTGATACCAGTGAGGGTGATATGAGCCTTTTTCTGTAATGTACCCACATGACAAGAGGACTAGATTGTTTTAATGGGTTCCACGGCAGCACAGAATTTACTCAGTTTGCGTCCTGGGAGAAAATTCGTCACACTAGACTTCAGTTTAAAAGTGTGTTCGGGGCACTCCTGGTGAAACACCCTGGCTGCATCCAAGATATTTCTTATTAGTCCAGTTCTTCACTGCTTATAACTGCGAAATACACCAGGATGACAGGGTTTTCACATGTTTGACAGATGTATTGTGAGCCTTTGGAGACCTGAAAAAAGGAAAGAGAATGATATTAAGAAGGGTATAACAGCAGAGAGGTCTGATGTTCAAAGATTATGCCTCAAAGGATTCGTGTATATTTATTTTTGCCAATCTTGACACAGAAATAGATGCATGTTGACACATTAAACAGTATGATCACATCCATTTCAGCTCTAAAAAAAGACATGAAGCTAACATGCTATTATTCCTTGAAAAGTTCTGCTATTCATTTAATAGCAGCTGTAGCTGTGGACTGGGCCTTGCCGTAGGATGGATGAGACAAGCCAGTATTGCTCAACAGGCCCAAATGTAATGGCTGTAATAGGGGCCGATTGTCCAATTATGGGAGATTAGCCAAGGAATAGCTCAGGACCTGGACCTTTCTGCCATCCAAAACAAAATCAGCAGGGTACAAAGGGTAACAGGAAAGGAAGTCTATGGCTAAAGATCTTTTTCCTTTTTCTTTTCTTTTTTTATATTGTAAACAATGTGGCTTTCATATCTGAGTATTAGGAATACTTTATTTCAGAGAAAGATCTCTACAGTTGATAAGACCTGTTGAGTCTGGTGATGAATATTCTTCCCATTACATTGAAAGAAAAGAGCAGGAATACTATACTGAAGAACACATTCCTCCTCACTTAGACAGGATAAATGATTACCCCTTTGGCCATTTCTCTTTAAGACTTTGAGTAATTGCATACTACAATTGAGCACGTGATTGTTGAGTAAATTATGAGTAAAGCACCCTTGATAAAGATCAAGATTGAATAAAGAGAAATTAATTATTGAAAAATTATCCCAAAACTCTCAAGATCCTGATGGGCAGCTGACCATTTGGCAGCAAGGATATGTAGGATGTAGGAGCATTGTTTCTATATGTGTGGAAACAATGTAATCAATCGTGCTAATTGTATCTTACACCATTATGCTGCTGTTGGTTCTGCTGTACCAATGCAAACGTACATTTAGGCCTACCATGAAAGGAAGTTATTTAAGCTATTCTTTACCCTGCCTCTTTAGATGTCTTAAAGAAGGCTGGCAAAGTTGCACTAATGGGAGAATTTAACCTGCTTTTCAAAGTAATGACATACGTAAACAATGACTCACTTCCTTTATGGTTTAACTATTCCATTAAGTACCTGTGTCCCACAATGAGCTCATGTGTATCATAAAAAGAGTCACAGAGTTCACACATGATTGTTTTTAATACTACAAAGCCTGCCCATGTGTACTTTGAGATTTCTGTTCCAACGTGCAGCACTGACACACTGCAGTCACGCTGCTTATGTCCGGTGGAATCAGAAATTTACAATGTGTGTACGCAGAAAATGACTGGAATAGTTCAGTAAAATGTATTCCAGTAAATGGGGCGTAACAGTGGTAAAAAGTACGATTTTAAAAAGGATATAATTAACTGACCTACATGAATCCAAATGCAGGACTACAAAAGTCAATCTTAGGCCAAGAAGTCTCGTAAGATCACATCCTAAAAACAGCATCTAGATGACACAGCAAGATTCTGCCTTGGTCCGTTAGCATTACATCACAGACACTAAACTCCTCAAGAGATACTGCAAAACTACTGGACAACTTCTGACATCATTCCCTGTCCCAGCCACATCCTTAAAAGGCTTTTCATCCTCCACTTTCTTTTTTCTCTCGAATGACACCTCATTTACTGCTTTGTTGGAGTGGTACGGCAGAAATAAATGTGCCCATGCCAAGAAAAATGCAAGCCACAAGTGCCAGGCCTGGGCTCTCTTTTCACATTTCAGTAGCTTTTTCATCCAAGAGCAAGAACAGAGACACACATTTGATCTGTGTCTTTCTATGTAAGTGAACGAGGTTAGCTGGTAAGATATAAATCCACCCTTGATTCAAAACAGCAAGCAGCAACAGAGAAGAGTTTGTGTGTCCGAACACCCACATAAGTAGTCAATACACAAACGTCCTACACTTACTAGAATTTCAGTCATGCAAATGATCTAAACGAACAAAAACGCCAAAAATGTGTTATTGTAAAAGAGTGAAAATCAATCTTCATTCATGGGGGCTATTCCAAGCGTAAAGCAGGACACTGACCACCAAAAAACATAAAAATATAGTCATCTAGTACAATTATGTGAACAAATGGCCCAACTACGGGAAAGAAAAACTTAACCACATACAATAATACAACTTTAAACCATTAAAATACATATCATACCATTATAACCCTCAATATCCTTCTGGAAATCTCCTTGGTGCAAGTGATTTAAAGAAAAAATAGGCAAGGCACCATAGTTCATTACTATATTTGTTTCCAAACTACTCCCTATTGCGTATATATCCAAAGGGCATGCATTTAAGACACCACAGCAAAGGGACTATGCATGGAAAAGGGTGGAATCTTAAAAGTCCGCCTTTTTTTGGTCTGTAAAATGTGGCCTGTTGCTACTCCAAAACAGATGGAACATCTCCAAAGGCAGCCTCGGGCCACATGTTTTAACAGTAGTATGGGGGCCTGAACGCTCTCCAGCTGTGTCCCTGTGGATTACAGACTAATAGAAAATGTCAGCAATAAATCAAAACTTAAGTGATGTTATAATGACAGGTTGCAGCCAGGCTTAGAGTGTCTCTGAAGGACAAGAGGTATTAGATGGGCGTATGAATGTGTGCGTGAGATGATTATTTGTTAATAGAGGAAGAGTGTATGTGTATCTGCATCACAGAACAAGAAAAAACAAGCTCTTATAGTGCTAATTCTAACATTGTCAAATCTGCTGTTCTTTCTTGTTCTAAAACAATATCCTTAAAATAACTGTCTGTTTCAGTACTGTGCTGGCCTTTTTCCTGTGAGTCACAGAGGCAGTTGAGAGTTCACTAAAAGAGCAATCTCTATCAAGTATTTGAGCAAGGTCACATTCAACAAAAGTGAATAGAAGCCTCTTATCTGGGAACCATCTATTGTGGTAAACTGCCATGATATGTGAGCCGCTGCATACCTGTCATTCTTCAAGGGTTTAAAGTAATGAACAAGTACATGGGGCAGGTACCATGGAAAAAACCTGACCATTATCTGGATGTCATAGACAGCTTATGAGTGAATGCCGCCAAAACAGCTTGATGCAACTAGTCATATTAAGCAGAGGTTGTTTGATAAAGAATTAATATCTGGATCAACATGTTCAATTTGTTGAAGCGTTAGTGAACGCCACATAGAGAATGTAAACAAACCGACGCAGCAACAGTCGGTGTTAGCTTCCAAGACTTGTTAAAATTTAACTTGACTTACCTGTTTCACATATACATTTGCAGGAACCGTTCAAGCTGGACACCATGCCTCTCCGGGGAAAGTCAGCAATTTTCGGGAACGACAAGCGAACCGCGAGATAGCAAAGTTGGTAGGGCAGCTAACGCTAGCTGACTGACTGACGGGCTAGTTTGTCAACAAAACTCGAGCCAAGCAAAGAGCTAACATTCACCTACACATACAAAACAGGAAGTTTTTTCGTCGCGACGGTTTAAAAGTCCAAAGGTTGTATTCTCAAGGTGGACACAACGTCTGTTTATGTCGTTCTTGTTCCCACAAAAGAGCAAAGTACGATGTTTTGTGTCGCCCAGGATAATATTTCAGGCGATTGTTGCCGTTTGACAGCTCTGTTGCCTCTGCTCTCACCCGAGGAACTCCCACTGGCCCCGCCCACATCTGAGTGGCAGGTAAACGAACCAATCAAAGGCCAAGAATATTTATTGCCAAACGGTTATCCTGAAACAAGAAAACAAATACATTAATTTTTAAAAAATACAAAACTGAATGAACAGAAAAAAATATATATTATTATTAAATTAAATTAGATTAAAATACAAAATAATAATTAGAAAAATGAATGAATAGAAAATTAATGGAAAAGTAATAAATGTAAAAAAAATCAGATAAAAATGAAATAGGACTAAATAAATACATAATGATGATAAAAACACATTAATAAAAATATTAATAATAGTACTTATAATTTTAAAAATCAGATGTAGTCCTTTTCCGTTTGAACGGGAGGTGTTGGAGTTTACTCTTCAAAAATTCAACGGACAGAAAGAACAGAATCATCAACTTTGATCTTAAATTAGTTTTATTGTATAGTACATATCATGCAGATGCAGTTCAGAGTGCCTTATAGTGAGAAGGGGAGACATATAGCCACATAAATAAATAAAAAAATAAAGAGAAGAGCCAGAGGCATTCTTAAGACAAAAAAAACAAATGGACCTCAGCTGCTGTTGTGTTGCTTATGTTAGTTTCCATCTTTATTGTGTCTCGCCAAAGCTCTTTGATTTGCACCAAAGTGAAGAACTGAAAGGCACTGGAAGCCTTTTTGTTTTTTATTAAACTATTATTATTTCAGTCGCAAGATTACTTTCACAGATGGCCACTGGTTAAATGTTGCAAATAAAGTCAAATTTGGGGGATTTATTGCCCAATAAAGAAGTTACGTGACATGTGATTTATTTAATTAATTGTTCTGTGTCGACTTATAATGCATTTGCTTATACACAAAATTAGGAATAAAATGAGCAAAGAAACCTTACCCTTCTAGCAAACCTATTTGGTTAGCTAAATCGTGCATAATGCACTCTTTTGTATGCATAATGCAATATCTAGCTAGCCAAATAGGTCTGATTCTGTAGAATATTTCTTACAAGGGTAGGTGCTTTGAGCTCACATTTTTGCTCTCATGGCAATAGAGTGACATCTAGTGGACAACATGAAGCACCACATGACACTAAACAAAAGCAATACACTTAGTCCCAAAGCTGTTAGTATCTTTAGATGTGTCGTGTCTTTGGTGCAGTTTAGTGCAAGCTTTGAGGTAACGTGGTAGGGGAAGGGTCCTCTGCATTAACATACTATATACAGGTCAAAGTTCGGAGAAATGTATGAGAATTTCTGTGTGTCTCTGGTCTTGGAAGGCGTTTTGAGTTGGGGTTCCTCCGAGTTGGGGTAGTAGTGTAATGTTCCAAAATTGGTATCAGTTACAGAGTAAGATATTAGAAAACAGATGGACTCATAAAAGTGAATGAACCTATTAAAAAACCTGTTTGGTGAAACTTAAAAATGTGTCTTCACTGAGTCCTTATGTGCTCTATCTTCAGAAATTTAGGATTTTTTAATATATACAAATATATAAGGTGAAACTGTTCTGTGTACTGTTTACAGGATACGAGTAGCGCAAGGACTGATGGGCATAGATTTTAAATGGCAAAAATAAGAATGTTACTTCATAGTAGGTGGTCATGTACAGTGTACACAGCCTGCTCAGATACACAGTGGTGTATAAAACGTATTGTCAGTGTCTTGTGTGGCGGACCCTGTCACCTTTCTAGCCTCCACAGTGTTCTGGGGACTTCATTTTCCTCTGAGAGCTTCTTCTGAATTTGCATTATTACCTCATCACTATTTTAATTGTTCACATTTCTTTTCCAAATCTACACAGTGCCCCTTTAAACACGTAGACAGAGTACAATGCGAACTTATATGTCGGCATTACAGGCAGGCGGCCCTGAGTTTTGTCCTACCGTCCGCACCGTACATCCTCAGTCACATGACCAGCAGCGTTTCCTGTTACTATTGTATTTCACTTCCATGTTTTCACCTCAAACAGCAGCTGTAATGTAAAGTACAACAGACGAAATTGTGAACGTTGCGTGACTTGTCCCGCTGAGAAAGTTAGCCTAACGTTGCTACAGCTAGCGGAGGTGCTGACACGGGACAACATGGCGAACTGTGTGGCTTTCCAGAGCAAGTTAACCTCGATCATGGAGATGCTAGCTAAAGCTGCCGTGGTAGAAATCAGTAAACTGTGGGAGGACGGCTTCACGCTCGTACAGGCCGAGCTTCGCCGGAGGGACAACGAGATTGAAGTCCTAAACAGAAAGTTGGTGTTGATGGAAAACGAGCGGTTATCGGTCCTATCGCAGGCTCCGACTACAAATCTGTCTTCATCATGTCCGTCCAAGAGAGAGCAGCACGACAAGCTGCTGCCGCCTGCCGGTGATGGTGAGAACAACCACCGACCAGACAATAAGAGATCATAACAATGTTTACTTTAAAGGGGCACGATGTAGTTTGGGAGAAGGAATTCCAAACTCTGAATTATTATAGTATTTACAATATTAATGAGGTAATGATACAAACTCAGAGATATTTATTTTTTCCATAAATGAATAAACAAGCTGTTCTCAGAGGAGAATAAGATAATCAAAACACTGTTTGAAGCTAGAAAGGTGGCAGGGTCCGCCAAGTCAAGTCAATGAAGATCTTTCTTTTCAGATTAAAATGTCTGATCCAAAACTACATAGTGCCCCTTTAACATTTATTTAATCCTCGGGAGGACATAATTTCACATAAAACAGTGTGGTCATGAGGTGTATGGACAAATATGACGTTGAAGAGCGAAAGTAAACCTCCATAAACAGGAAATTGATCAACTTTTTGAAATCAATTAGTAGCTTAAGAAATTTGTCAAGCAAAACTTTCTTGTTTCGTCCTCTCAAATATGAGAACACGCTGCTTTTCTTACGTTATGACTCTACATCATCGTAGACTACCAGACTAGGGCTGCATATAAAGATTGTTTTATTCATCGTTATCAAGATATCAAGGCAATTTCTTTGTGCAACGCAGGATTACTTAACAAAATAAAAGCTGGCTTTCATTCAGGCTACACATAGTACACACCGATACATTTAGAAAAGAATTGGATAAAAACTAAAATGCAGCAAAACGATGTACAGTACACCTGAAAAACAGTTTATCTGACCGTGAGCGTTTTGATGGATCAATTAATTAAGTGTTAAATAAAATCCTCCCCTCTCGTTTCAGTGCCGATTATAGATTCAGTCCAGACGTTATCCTCTGATCCGAGCATCAAAGAGAAAGCGGACCCCTCGGCCAATCACAGAACACCACCACCACCTTCACAGACAGAGGAGAAACAGTGCGAGCGGCTCAAGTCTGACCACTGTGAAAGTAACAGCAGAGAGGACGATGATGAGGATTTGATAGTCAAGCTAGAAGACGAGGATGACGTGCAGATCGTGGAGCAGGTGGTGGACTCTGATCACAGCATCAACGATGGAGCAGGTCGCCATGAGATGGAGCTCGACCTCCCACCTGCTGAGGTTATGGAAGAACAAGAGAGCCAGCAGTGGTCGTCGGTTTCAGTGGGAGACAGCGACGCTGCTGATGACTCGGACTGCTACTTTGAACCGAAGCAGCTGTCACAAAATCTGGATTCGGAAATCCTCCTCATACAGAACGCTTTGGATATTTTTGATAATTCACCGGAGACGGTGTACTCGGACAGGTTCATGAGGGATAACGGACAAGGTGTGTCAACCAAATCGAGGGCTCCTGTGCCTTTCAGCCAAGCGCAGCCAAGTCAGCCTATAGAAGCAATAAATCACCAAGAGAGAGGAGTGTCCATCAGATTCCTCTCCGAAAAACAACCACAAACTAAAAACACGTCAGCTTTCGGCCAGGACAGCAGATTCTTTCTCTTAAATGACCCCGAGTTGCACAAAACTATAGCGAGGCGGCACATAAAGGAGAAGTGGTTCATCTGCCCGTTCTGCGGCAAAAGCTTTGATCGTGTCAGCCACTTGGAGATTCACCAGCGTATTCACACGGGAGAGAAACCGTACACATGCGATACGTGCGGCAAGAGTTTTTCCCAGAGGAGTAACCTTCGCACTCACCAGCGGACTCACAAAGAGGCTCTATCTCAAAATGCAGTTTGATTTGAACGAATACTGAAGCAGGAGAACTAGAAATATCTATCTAATGTCTAGATTAATTAACAAATTCTCTTTGTATTTTGATATTACTGAAAAGTAATGTAGCCGACTGTTTTACTGTGCACTCCTGGTTTTTGGGATCTTATAACTTTGACATAGCCTTTATTGTCAGAACTAACTTTAGTACTTATGTACTGTTTGTTATTCAAGCCGGTTAAGAGATTTATTACAAAAACCACATAGAATCCTGGTGACACAGCTGAGTATTGACTTCTACAGGTTATACATGCGAGCACAGATTGGTCGTTGATATTTGGCTGTTTGATGGGAGTCGGTGTGGATCAGAATGGGATGGAGAACAAACATTTGACTGTCTGATATCCCTTGGTACTACCATTTTGTAATCCTTTGTCGATGATCAGGTTCACAAAAGAAATGAAGCAAGTAGGAGCAGCCCATATCTGCATCTGAATCAGCTTAAGGAATATATTTTTACAAACAATTTTTCCTTGACCAGATAAAAAGCAATCACAGAACTTACAGGATGAGACTGAACTCATACTTGACTCTGGCATCATGTGACAGTGGTAGTGAAATGAATTTGGTGTTGTCTTTGTAAAACTGCTGAAACAAGCAATTTGACATACAGTTAAATGTGCAATATGTAAGAATTTGAGTTAACAATCCATCAGAAAGTGAAGAAATGACAGTTTTAAAGGTCCCATATCATGGGACAATATTACAGTCCCACCCATACGGGACCCAGCAACTGCATCTCAGCCACTGATAAGTTTCGCCGCAGTTTGATAGGATTAACAGTTGCCGGCGAGTATAGTGAAGTCACCCGGAAATTGGCTAACTAGCCACAGACTAGCCACAGAGTCTGTACTTCTTCAAGAACCTCTCCTTCTGGGTCCAATTCTGGATTAAACTGGTTCGGTTGAATGAAAAAGTCCCCATGAGCCATAGCAATACATCCACCGTAAACATTAGCGCATGCTACTACTAGCGCAAAGGGAATACTCTCCCTGAGAGTATTCTCTACAGGGTCTCCCCCTCCCGGTCCTGAAATTCTCCTCCTCCCGACAGTCCAAACCAAGGACGTTTCATTTAAACCTGGATACAGTGTTGGAGACTGAGCCATTCCTATGAAAGCTGCTCGACTTTCTGTGTATAAAAATCCCCAGATTTTCCAAGTTGTGCAGCCCATAGAGCGTCGCACTCTAGATGTCCGCCCACCGAGCCGGCTAACTTTCGGTTCAGTGCCCACCAAACTGTTTACTCAAGTAATCACAGTGAAATGAGTCATTTTGCAGGGGTTGTGACGCTACGCTTCTTTTACAGTAAATGTAATGATGTTGCCCCCTTTGGGTTTGGTATATGGATACAACAGGCGGCAAATTCCTACATATTGCACCTTTAATGATTACTGCAAGACATTGATAATTTCTTTCCTTCCTTTTGTAAAGTGCAGTCATATACATGTAAGGCTAACAAAGACAGGAAAGAAAGCTCTGACTCATCTCAGCATTTTATGACTTCACCCTCGCATCATTATATTATGGATGCCATTAAGATGCTCATAGGTCAGTAACACCAGATTGAAGCCTGCCAATGGAAAGTCGTGAAGTTTCTTAGTCCACTAATCATTTCAGTAGTAGATAGTGACTACTGGAACGTTTGGGTGAACTGTTCCTTTAGATCAGATCAGTCACCACTCTTGTACTTGTAAAGGTGTTCTGTTTATATGAAGCTACCGCCAGGAGCCCATTAGCTTAGCTTAGCATAAAGACTGTAAACGGGGAAACAGCTCGCCTGACTCTCTTCAAATAATAAAA
>CAEMYA010000024.1:8072581-8121666 GCA_903131615.1 Diplodus sargus
TGTTTTTTTTTTTTTTTTGTTACACTTTTGGTTATTGTCAGATTAAATAAACAACATGTTGATTTGTTTGCTCTGAGGGTGCCAGAGGGCAGGCTAGACTCCCCCATTTCCAGTCTTTGTGCTAAGCTAAGCTAATCGGCTGCTGGCTATAGTTTCATATTTATTTCACCGACACAAGAGTGGTGCAAATCTTCTCATCTAACTATTGGCACGGAATTGAATTAGCATACTTCTCAAAGCATAGAGTCAATGGTTTTATACTGAGGATCTCTGTGATTACTGAACTCATCACTCCATCACACACAGTGAGACTGTCCACGCTGTGACATTCTTTTTTTGTACTTGACTCCACGTTTCAATCACAGGATGTAAAGGTCATAAAAAGGATAAACAATGAAATCACTACAGTCTAATAGAAATGCTAAAATTTTTTTGCAGCTGCTGTTATTAATGATGCCCTTTAACCCTCATGTGAGCTGAACACAAGCTTATCCCAGGTTATAATAAAGAACAATGACTGTTTTATGGTGTACTTTTATGAATAAACAACATTTACATGCCAGTTTTTCAGTTTCATAGAAAAACACAGATATAAAACAATTTACACAACATGTACACTGGTAGTGCGTCAATACACAGCGCTGCTTTAAAGTTCATCTCCTGCATGTTTGATCCACTCTGTCCACTGCTGTGCACCGTTAAGTTCACTCGGATATGTTAAAACCTGGTGATCAAAACCAGTTTGCTGAGTTCATCCATGAACATCCACCAGTTCGACGTCCATGTCTGTGTTCAAGCCCTCAGGGTAACAGCCTTTTTGACCTTTTCATAGTTGCAGGTAGTTGTTCAATACATGATCATAAACACACAGTAACTTTCTATATCTCCTCCTTATATATATTTCATACATACATACACATATACATACACTAAAGTCTTATCCACAGGTGCATCCAAGCTGAAAAAAATCTAAGTACTGAGTACAGTTTACTCTTTAAAGTAGGGAAGGTGACTGTGGAGAACGATTGTTGAGTTTTGAGTCTCATTCCAAGGTTGCCAAATACTGTACCTACACTTTAGGTTGGTATTCAGCCTGAATTCTAACCCAAAGTGTTGGTATTTGTCGGCCCGGCAATGATCCAACTATCTTTCTCCAGAATCACCTTCCCTATCTTTAACTTAGCCAGCCATTGGAGCTTAGAAATTGTCTTCGTCCACATCCTCCTCCCTAAACTGCTGGTGATGTAAACAAGGAATCAGAAGTTCGGAGGATCTATTGAGAATCTCCTTTTGTGAGTTTAAAGTTGCAATATGTAAGCATTTTAGTTTGAAACATTCAGATATGAACTAAAACTAAAAGCTAAATGTAATAACTGTATTTGCAGTTCTGTTATAGGGCAGCTCCCCGGCAGCCTTTCCTGCTGGCTCTTCCCGTCACGGATCTGAAAACCTCCTCCACACAGCGGTTCAAATCTCCTTTGCTAGCCATGTAAACGACTACAAAACTCTCCTGGTGCTCCGAGCTCCCAGTCTGGACCTCAACCTGCACTGTTAACTGTGCTGACAAGCTAACAGCAGCAGCTAACAGTTAGCAGCATGTTGCGGTTAATCTGTTGATATGAAGCTCCCTAGTTTTGTGGCGGATTCTTACATATTGCACCTTTACATTCGCTGTAGGAGGATGCAACGTATTAACGCTGCAGATAGTGCAGTGAACGCTGTGCAACAGGAACCTTTATTCCTTGCACGTTGAAGAAGAGAAATCAGGGACTGTGAAAGGGAAAAACTCAATCAGTGGATAAAAAAAAATGCCCTGTTTTAGGGCATTATTGAAGCACAATGTCCCCGATTCGTGTCTCGCTTGGAGGCCTTTGCTGCACAACAGTCACCACCTTCTCTCTCTCACCTCATTTACTGTCGTCTCTCCACCATCAGCTTTCAAAATAAAGGCATAACATGTTCCCAAAATATTTTGAACACATCTTAATTATTATAGGATTAGGATAAAGGATCAAAACTCACATGCCAGGGGCAAAAAATAATCAAAGCTTGGATTATTCATGGGGCTAATTACACCCTCCAAGTCAATGTGTACAAAACAAACATTTCATGACAAAGAATGAGGTCATTTTTGATGCAGGAATGCAGACCGGCTCATGCTGTGGGTGAGAGTATGTGGTCTAGATGATCTGTCCTCTGGGGTGCAGCAGAATAGCGTTGGAGTGTGGCTTTGGCCTGAGGACCCCATTACTGTAGTAGAAGTGATTGGTGAGTGCCTCCGAGAACTGGTAGGATTCGCTGTCGTCGTCGTCCTCGCGTTCCTCCGCTACCGACTGAGGGGAGTCTCCCTCTCTGCGGTGGCCCAGCTCTGGGTCTCTGGGGACGACACCGTCGTCCTGCTGGGCCTTCACTGGAACCAGGGAGGAGGGTAGTCCTGAGTCCTGAACAGAGAGAAAAATCAGGTCACTACTTTTCGGCTGCAAAGATCATTATTTTTACACCGTCAATCATGTCAACAGTAAACAGGGTGTGAATCAGAATACTTCTTCAGTAGCATTAGATCACAGAAGTTGTTGTCTTTGTTGTTAAACATTCAGCATTCCTGATAAAAAATCTATGTGAGGCAGGCAGAAATGTTTTAAGTTTTTTTCATGATAAATTTAGTCTTTTGCTGACTTCCTTCCTCACTCTCTGACATATCATCTGATGTTCGTTATAGCGACAGGCAACCAAATGAAAGATCTAGTCTGATAGACATTTTAATGCAGAAATGTTAGACATTATATCTTCAAATTAAATACCTTCTCCAACTTTGTACGACATTTTGCGACAACCTATCAGATACTGCATGTGTGTTCTGTTAAGTGATGGTAAAAATCAATGTATCAGGGCTCAAAAGACAGACACGAAAACGCCGTAATTCTCCAAATACCATCAACGGCGATTGAGAATTACTGAAATATGTCACAGAATGGTATATTTTCTGACATCAAGCAACATCATTTTACAACAGGCTGGTCAGTAAAACACCACTAGCTCCACCTGAACAAAAGAAGACAATATAAACTTCACAACATTTTGGCAGCATTGAATGCGACGCTGTAGAGTGCCTACTTCCTGTCATCTGAAACTGGCTGGACTGAATGAGTGTGATGAGTTTAAGGGAGCCAATAAGGGACCAGAGCAGGTTGCACCGGTGCAAAACCGTGACAAAGTAAGCATTTACAAATATTTTCACTCTGTGTTTACAGTCCTCCAAGCACACGTACATAATGAAACAATTCAAAGTAGCTGATAGAATAAAGAGGACGTCTGTGGCCATCAATTGTTTCCGATATTTTGTTGCCCTTTTGTCTGTCTCCATGACAGTGTGTGACCGGAACCAAAACACAATACAGTGTGACACATCGCAGTCGAAACTAATCGCAGTCACATACCAGTGACATGTTGCTGCTCTTCAGGTATGACTCCACCCTCCTCCTGCTCTCCTCCCTCTCTCTGTCCATCTCTGCCCCTCCGTCGTGCCAGACGACAGGACGTCCCAGTTCGTCCAGCTCCACCCCTACCGGAGGACCCCATTTTCCACCCAGAGTGGACTGGCTGCCTCTGTAGATGGGTCGTTCCTGTAGGCAGGGAGGAGGCCCAAACAGTCACAACACTGATAACTAATGTTTTTTTTCCTCACAGGACTCTTCTGAACAACACTGATGCAAATGCAGCAACTTTGACGCAAAAGCGTAAAAAGTAATTTGTGTTCTAATGTTCTAAATGCTTTTTGCATTTTTATTATAAATCTGACTGTTTTAAATTTGAATGGGAATATTCAGCATTTCAAAAGGAAGGTGGCTCCCGAACCTGACTTTTAATGTGACTTCATGTCATCTCTGAAATTTAGACTACTCAAATACTTTACATGTTTTCACTGAGTAAAATCCTAGTGATTTCTCTTGTCAGCCATAGATCATGATCATGGTAATAGAGGCTGCGAATAACTAACAAATAACTAACTGTATTCAGAAAATGTGTCAAAAAATATGAAAATCAGCTGTATTAAATTTTGCCCAAACTGGGATTTTTTTCACAAAGGCTCTCCTGCTTCACTGTCAGTGAACTAAATTCAAACATATTTTGGATCTGATTCATTTTTTTCAGTGAGCATCATCTGTTTTTTATGTTATCACTATCAAAACAACTGAATACATTTTGATAACCAGCATCAGAGCACTCATGTTGCTCTATTGTGACCAAATCTATCAGACTCTTTTAAATGTTCATCCACTCGACATTGTTTCCTCCAGTCATGTGAGAAACTCACCAGAGACATTTCGCTGTTTTTCATCCGGCTGTCTACTCTGAGCAGACCAGAGTAATCTTCAGGCTGGGGGAAAAAAAACAGAGAAAGTGAAAGAAAGTTAGTCAACTTGAACACAAAAGACAAATAAAATGAATCACCCACAGTGAGATATTAATAATAAGTGTAACACTGCCTGCTATTTGTTTGAAGCTGCTGCCAGCAGCCTGTAATCATCGGCCTCCACAGCAGACGCGGCTGCTGACTTGCAAACAGCTCCACCCCGGCTACGCCCGGCCAGGGTGTGTTGACCTGGTTTCTCTCAACCCTACTGGTTATTGTTCTCAGCAGGATAGTGTGTGTGCCTGTGTGTGTTTTTGTACCTGCACTCGGGGGTCTGTGCTGACTGAGTTCAGTCTCCTGAAGGAAGCTTGTCTGGAGAGGCTGTTAATTTCCTCCCTGGGAAAATAAAAGACAGCACATTAGGAGGATTTACTGAGCAATGGTGTCTGCAGATTTAATTTCAGGCTATAAACTGTTTAAATAACAGATGACAACATTCACATTTGAGCTGTCATTACTGCTGGGGTAATAAATATGTCCTTTCAACTTTCTCACAACATGGCTTTTTTTCAGGAGAATGTGGGTCATCTTACGTTTTTTCACTGAGCTCCATCTCGAGCTTTTTGTTTTTGTTCCGATGGTGGCGGTTGACCAGCAGGACGATGATGATCAGTAACATGACCAAAGCTCCGGCGGAAGCGCCGATAATGATCAGCAATTGGTTGTCAATGGGGGCCCCGCCTGTGCGCGGAGACCCTGTGAGAATGATGAGGGAGAAATCTGATGAATCTCTCTCACACAAACACATTCACACAGCAACAGAACTACAGTGACTTCTTTCATGCAGCTGATTTGATGCCGATTCAGCTCAACAGTATCTGCTCATGCTTTTTATCCATCACAAGAGGGCAGCATATTTGCACAATTACTTCAAATTAAAAAGTATTTTGCCTTTGTTTTAAAACTAATTCTGTCTCAGATCACTAATTTTCTCCCCTTCACTTTCAGAAGTAATTTTGATACTTTTGATTGTTATTTTGCTATACTATACTATAGTTTACTATACTTTTGTGCTTTTACTTTAGAGTCTCAATGCTTGTAAAGGAAAACGCTGTACAAAAAAGTCATGCTCAATAAACTTAAAGAATTCGTGTTGAAATATTACTTTGGTAAAAGTAAAAAAAAAATAACTAAGCTAAAAAATCTTTGCACTCACCTGTTATAGCCAATGTGTACTCTGCTTTTCCTACTCCCACAGTGTTCCTCACCACACACTCAAACACCCCACTGTCAGTCAAACGAAGGGGCCGCCCAAAAACAAGTTTTCCCCCAACGGCAGACGCCCCATCTGGCAGAGCTCCTCCTCTCCTGTGAATAATCAAAGGAAAATGTCACCATTAATTGACGCAATCAATGGTGCATCGCAGAGGTGATTAACACACAGACCCATGAGTCACTGCCTGAAACCACAGCTGTGAGTCACGTAGGTGAGCGAGAAAGGACAGGAATGAACCCTCAATCCGGTTCAAACTATTTCTGTTGCGGTGTCAGAGGAAGAAACACACAAAAATGTAATGACATTTGATCTCACTCAACAGGGTTTATCTGGTATTGTTGTCAGTATTGTTCCTACAACATCATGATTAATGTTGCTCCAGGAACACTACGAGACTTTACTTGATATCTATTGGCATGACTCTTGGTCGATAATGATTGAAGTTTCATTTTGGGTGAATCGATCCTTTAAAGGTCATATTTAAGATAATATTTTTTTTTCCTTTTCTTCAGTGTTAGTGTCAGTGTATTTAAACGATCTTGTAAGTTAAAAATGTGTGAGTCCACAACAACAGAAGCTGCTCTCTCCCACACAAAACACTGCTCCTGAAACTCGTCATCAGTAGTCCCGCCTATAATTCTGTGACTTTGTGAAATCACACTATGTCAACATGTCAGACATTTGCATAATTTATGCCTAGTGTCTAGTTTGATGTGATTTAGCACAGCTGCTATGTTCTTGTTAGTTGTGCTGGGTCAGGCGTGTGTGAGCTGACCAATCAGAGCAGACTTATCATTCTGAAGGGGCGACTTTAAGAAGACAGGAGCTAAAAAAAGAGTGTTTCAGACAGAGGGGGAATACAGTGCTGCAGCACTCTACAGTGTGACAGAACGGAAGTGTTTTTTGAGCATGAAAGCATGTAAACCTGTTCTAGTAGTAACCCAAAATGTTAATTTAATTATTTTAACTGAAACCATGATCTTATCTTAACTTAGAGCTTGAACAATCTTTGACATTACAAAAACAGAAAAGTCATTTGCAATGACAACTATGATGTTGCAGGAACAACGCCAACGCAGCGATATCTGATCGGCCAAAACTACTGCATAAAATGCAGCAACCGGTGTTGCATTACAGAAGTGATTCTGCTAAACAAACATGACACGGGATCGGGTTCACTGCAGAGTCTTACCAGTAATTCGCATTCACCTGAACCAAAACCTGCTGGGCTTACAAGTGGCGCCCATTGATCTGGATAGACTGAATAAATAGCAGGTTTGAGGGATTTAAACAGGTCCAGCCATTGAGTCTCACACTGCAGATGAAGCCATCACAGGCCACATAATGGAAAGCCAGTTTCTGATCAGGTCCACTGAGAGGGGTCATGTTGCCCCAGTGTTTCACTGTGCTGCTCTACCCCCCCTCCCAAAAACGGGCTCTAGCCAGCTCAGATTTCTTTTCTCAAAACCCCACCTAGCTTCTCCTTTATAATAGAGTCACAGGTGGAGATTGCATCTGACACAGAGTAGATGGTTGAGGATGATAAAGATAGGGTGAGTAATCCACCTTTCGCAGCCAAAAAGATTCCTCTGGTAGGCATACTGCGTTCCCTTTAGACGAAGCCAGGCTAACCGTTACCACCTGTTTCCAGTCTTTATGCTAAGCTAAGCTAAACAGCTGCATGAGAGTGATATCGATCTTATCTAACTCTTGGCAAACAAATGTAAATTCAAGTAAAGCCTCCGTGTGTTTGAACATGCTCATCTGAGTTTTCACTGATGAGCGCGCCGAAGCGTCTGTGCCGTTGAAAAGGTTTAATCCAGAATAATCTTAATATTTCACGATTGCCTCATGGCTGAAATATTACTCACGCAGAACACACAACATTCGATCATTGTGTGTTCAGCCGTAGCTGTAATGGCTGGTGCAGTGTCTCTAATTAAAGTGCAGACCCTGTGTTTTACCAGGCATTACAGTGATATTTAAAGCATGGCACTATGATTAAGTGCTTAGCATGTGTCTCCTGCTCTTCCTTGTGTCGCTGACTCCCTCCCTCGTGTGAAAATATCTCCCTCGCTCTTTTTCTGACTTCCAATTGCGCAACAAGACACCGAGGCTTTTATTCTGCCATGAATCGGAGGGGAGAAAGACGCCCTCCTTTACGTTGAAGCACACTTCTTTGTTGTTCGCGAGTGTGTAGCTGCCTCTTATGTATGTTTGGAGACACATTCCAGTGCCATGTAAAGAGCTATTTAGGAGTGCAGACAGCATCTAAGTGGGGCGAATTTAACATGTAATTGTCAGCAGCCAGACAGAATTAAACTGTATGTATGAATGAATGAATGAATGAATGTATGTATGTATGTATGTATGTATAAGCAGCAGACAGGCTGATGACAGTACCATGTCCAGGTGATGTTCTGAGGTTTTGGGTTTCCTCCGCTGCTGCACACCAGCTCAGCTTTATCCAAACCCACGAACCAGTCTCCTGGAGAGCTGGAGATTTTGACATCTGGGGGGTCTTGACACAGAAACACAGACATGAACATGCAAAATACATACAAAATATTCATCCACGTAGTGCATCAAAGACCTTACATTTTAAGACTTTTTATAAGCAGAGAAGAAACTGACTCATGCGATGAACACATCACATGGGTCTTTTTTTTTTTTTAATCGTTCATCCAAGTTGCCTCAGAAAAAACGCTGTTACTTCAGCAGAAGTATACTCTGCGTTCTCACACGGAGTCTGCAGAAGTGGGACCAAATCTTTTTTTCAGATCTGTATGAATGTTTGTCACAAATAAGTCTGTAGGCCTTGCCTATCATGGCCTGAGTCAAGCTCTAATTCTTAATGTTTTAAGTCGTGTTTTAATTCAATACTATTTGATAGGGTACAGTCAGTGTATTAAAACCTAAAAAATGAGCATTTGGTAACAATCTCTATGACCCCCACATCCATATTTTGCATTATATAATATATTTATAACGCTTTATAATGTGCTTATAGAACTGAATAATTATAAAAATTACTATAATGATAATGATCATAAGACATAAGGCAAGGAAGTTACGCTTTCACCTGGATCAATTTGTTAGATTTTTTGTTGGTTCGTTTGTCAGCAGGATTACACAAAAACAGCTGAATGCATTTACACCAAACTTGAACGGTCTCAGCCCAGAGTGGACCCCATTAACTTTCAGTGTGGATCTGAATTGAGTGACAGATTCAGGAATTAATTATCACTTTCTTTCACAGAGTAAATCTTTTGCAATGATAAAGATAAAAAAGATAGATAGATAGGCAAGAGATTTATCTCAAGATAACCTGATGAAGGTCTTTGTACATTATTATTAAAATTCATTCTTGATTGCAACTGATTGCAACTGAGGTGAACAGCGTGTTAATTAAACAACTAATTAAATTATGTTTAAACGTTTAAAAGTTAAAGAGTTGAAGTTACAAGGCATTTGTGTTGAATTTCCCAAGACTGCTGTCAGTAGATTCATGAATCATGACTCATGAATCATGAAGAAAATGGAAGTGGAACTCAAAGCTCCAAAAAAAATAAACAAACTGTGGATGGGGGTAAATGACTCACCCAAGATTTCAGAAAACAAAAATACACATTTAAAAAGCTACTCTGTTTCAGTTTATTCAGATCTCTGTGAGCTATGAAACATCTCCTCCTCCTCGTCTAGTCTGGTATTAAAACTCATCATCATCAGCTCTACTCACACTGCACCACCAGGCTGTTTGAGATCCTGCGCGGCTGCTTCAGGCCGGGATGCCATACCAAACAGTCCAGCTTCTTCCCGTCCATGCTGCGCAGGGGGTGCAGGGAGTAGTAGCTGGACACGGACCCGCCCTCCTTGGAGCGGTTGTTGGACTGGCCCGGCAGGTCGGTGTCCCAGGAGAGGCGGGGAGTCGGGCGACCCACGGCCCGACAGGAGGCGGCCACTTGGTAGGACTGGCCCTCCACCAGGAACACCGGCTCCAGGGAGGAGATCGGTAGAACTGACAGAAGAAGAGGAACAGAACAAGTTTAGGAGGGAGTTATAACTTAAAGTCACCCTTCACTCAAACATGTGTTTGATGTTTGAGCGTCACTGTGCATAATGATGACGAACAGTACAGTGTGAGCAGAGTTTGAAACTTGAAGGCTTTGCGGTCCAACATGAAACACTCAATGCACAGACAAGAAGGGGGAGACTTGAGAAGAAGGGCGAGGTTGTAGATGTTGATTTAAAATGTTTTACCTACATAACCATACTTTTAGCAGAATAAAACAGTCAGTCAGTCAGGAACGTTCCAAGGAGAGCATTCGTGAATCATTCGTGAAATGTTCAAAATCTCGTTTTAAGCATGGATTTTCATGTGAAGCACCTTGTAACCTTTACTTCTTTAAATGTGACTGACAAATCAAGACATACTACAGAAAGCATAAACTTTAAAAAATTATAAAAAAATAATAATAATAATAATAATAATCAATATATTTGTGTTAAGGCTTCATTTAATTAAAGTACAAAATGAAAATCCATTAAAATATATAATAACTGTTTATATTATGTAATTAAATAAAAATAAAAGGTAATAACAGCAAGGTTGCGTCAGAGGAAGTTTCTTTTGTTCTTTTATTCTCATATAACACATTATATTTGTTTAATCATACTTTTTTAAACTTTGTTTTTTAAACATAGAACCTTTACTGTGTTGTGTGTAATGGTGCTATTTTTTCAAATTCTGTATTGTCTTGCTCTTACATTACTGTGTTTTGTTAAAAATGATGAGCTAAATCAAATTCCCCAAAATAACAGCATGCATTGTTACTGCATTCAGATTTAATTAATACTTCCCAAGTCCGCTTAAAGCTCATTTGCCTTTTCTGTCATTAGATCCATTGAAACGAGGATTTCACTGAATGTTTCTGTATGTTGTTGTTGTGATTGTCATTGTGTGTCAGGGATGAGTTTGAGCAACAAGATCCTCATGAGAAGATTGTTATTAAAAAAAGAGGTATTGGATACATCCTGGAGCAAAGAGAGGACCATAATCAAGAAAACAATGTACCACCAAGATCTTACTGAGCGATCCACAATGGACGGTGGGCATCATGAAGGTGGAACATCCTCAAGAGAATGACATTTGTGCAATAAAGCAGCTTTGAGGCAAAAGTCACGTGTGATATATTCACCTGAGTACATTTCCGTCACTAACTGGTTTATCATGGTTGTGATTCACACTTCAGTCATGACAGCCTTCAATGTCGTACACACTCTGTAGTAACACCTGGTGAGTCTTCTCACTGGTGTTCTGATTATTAATGCATGAGGACACAACAGGTAGTTAGCAATAGAAGAAATATCCATTATGGATTAGCACACAAAGAAGAGGGCACCACCTGTAGAAGCTTTACAAACAGAAACTCCAACAAACATGACCTCACAGGACCGCCCACAGCGTTTGATCGACAGCTGGTTTCTGGGAAGACATTTTATTTTATTTTTTTTACACACACCGCAAGAAAAAAGCCCAATGACGGAGCTATTCCATCGTTTAATAAGAGAAGACAGAATATCGTGGACAAATGACACCACCACAATAACCCAGATGCATAAAAACTGTAGAAATCAACCAAGTCTGACCAAAAGAGGAGTTTGCATGAGAAAGTTTACAGTCCTGTGCAGAGAGAAAAAACCTTTATCCAGAGTCCCAGATTCAGTATGTCATGGCTGAACGTTTATGGCTTTGAAAGTCGAGAGAATTCAGCGCTGGAGGTTGTCGGTTACAAGTGTGTGTATTTCTGTTGGTTTCGTCTGATCAGCGGCGTGTTAGGACAAGTTCATCTGTGAACTGTCACCGTGGAAGTTTTTCAGAACAGATAGTATCTCTGCAGGGTTTTATTTCAAGGAGGATTAAATTTAAAAAATCCACAGAAAACCTTGACACAGAGTAACCCCGTCGGTAAGTGACGGAGGAGGAGAGCCACAATATTCTGTGACATGACTAAGTGACCAATGACAGTACTGCAGGGACTGGACATTTAGTTTGGTATTCATGCATCTTATTTGAAAAGAAGTATTCAGTTGTTGTTTCCACTGCAAAACCTACTTGTGTAACTGAATGAATGAATTATGGTAAATTTGGGCAATTAGGGCCTTTACAGAACCAAAAGCGTGTGGCTGCTGCAGATGCTGAACTTGTTACAACAATGGAAGCAATTACACTTCGTATTATGGTTTTAATAGGCCCGTTGGCTGCAACATATCAAGTTCAAGTTCAGTATCAAATCTACGTTATTGGGCCAATAAATACACTATATGTTGCGAATGACTTTATTTACTTAATATTGTGATTCTGTTTGTCCATACTGCCATTTTCCATTTATGTCTACTCTGTATATACAACATTTAGTGCGTCCACGAAGGTGCAAAGTACTTCAGGCAGATTTGTGATTTATATAAATAAAAACATACTTGACTTAAAGCAGCTGCAATGAACTTTGATTCTGCGTCGATTCTGGCGGCCCCTGTGGACAAAAGCAGTAAGAGCACCACCGCCTCCTGTTGTCAAAATCTTGATCTGCTCGAGTGCGCACTTGTTTTGGCAGTGAGCAAAAGAAAGATGCAATCTATTTAATGCTATTTTTCTTTTTCAACACAGCTGTTATTTAACTGAAGCTTATCACAAACTGAATCAGACTCTGTGGTCGAACCTGTTTATCTTTTATCATAAAAAAACATACCCTTCCGCACTTGGCTTGGGCACAAAATCAGCTTGTTTACATAGATACTACCTATCTGCTTCATCTTCAGCGCGCCTTTTGCAACATCTTGTATTTTTCCACTTGCTGTTAAGAAGGATCCAAATATATTCAAATTTTGCTGTTAACCCACTGAAACTTTTAAAATGCCTTCAGTGAAAAAGTTTTTTGCCATGTCAGCAAACCTGCTGAGTTTCCCCTGGTCTGCTTTTTCTTCTATGAAGATGATTACGGTTTAAACATCATTATAGCAGCTCTGATAGGATTACAATAGGAAGGTGTGGGAGGAAGAAAGAAAAAGCAAGAGGAGGAGGAGGAGGAGGAGGAGGAGGAGGAGGAGGACTCTTACTCCAGACAGTGAGTGTGATTTGCCTCTCAAAGTTTCCGTTGGGGAAGGTGGAGATGTGGCAGGTGTAGCTGCCCTCGTCTGACTCCTCGGTGCTCAGGATGAGCAGAGTTGAGTCCTCTGTGGGGGTCCCGCTCTCAAACCTCACCCGGCCAGAGTAGCGCCCGAACTCTGATACACAAAACAAAAACTTCTGCTGAGGACAAACAATACATCCAATAATCTATTCACAGCTTAAAGGGACACAAATGCACTTTAAAATTATGGAAACAAGGAGAAATACTTTTATTAAATTAGTTCACGGCAAGACAGAATCTAGACATGAATCAGCATTTGTCCAAATACGTCACAACTCCACCCCCCAGCAGACAAATGATCACAGTCTCCCGGGATGATCTCATTTTAAATCACTCTGTGTTGCCAGATTTGTAAACATTCACAAGGATTTTTATCACAGTGGCACATCCTAACCCCAACCCACAGTGTGGAAACCGCTGAGTAAATAAAAAAGAGCTCAATTTGGCAACACCGCCGCAGTGTTTAATTTCTGCTGTGTGACAGTGAAGAAAGGAACCAACAGCAATAATGATTTTGTTGTTTTATTTCCTTTCGTTTGCTCATACCTTCCCTTATTTACCCACACTAGATACACCTTCAAGCCTTTAGGTACATTTAGCTGTAAACTTATCCGTGAAACAATCTGTGATTTATATTGAGCTCAGTGTAATGGAACAGAAGCCAAATCTGATCCACAGAATGACTGCTACACAGCATGGTTTTGTGGTCATTGAAGGAGCCAAAGGAGTTAATTACATTTCATTGTGGGAATCCAACATGGAGTCGTGCCTGTGTTCTACTACCATGATTGGGTTTTCTCATGTTTCCTCTTGACCAAAACAAAACAACTGAAAACAACTTGAGTGCTCAAACTGGGAAGAGAACAAAAATGGTTCAAACTCAACCTCTCTGAAATATGGTTTGTTACAGATAACAACATAAACAAAGACTCTTAAAGATTACATTTCAAATTCAAATGTTCTTCTCGCTTAAATAATCTGAGCAAAGCAAATATTTCACAGTAGCACCTTCGAGGCTTCCCAGTACAATTACAGTCCACTGGAGCAGATGGAGGCCTCAATATTGTGTTCAGGGGATAGCGGAAGGCTGGAGTAGTTCTGTGCCTCTAATCTCAACACAAACATCGACATCTCTGAAAATAAGGGTCCTGCCCTCAGTGATCTTTGAGACTGAGTGAATGAAGGTAATAATAAAACGTCTGAGGAAAGAGACCCAACAATCTACTACCTGTCTCCAGAATCGCCTGCTGCACCTTTAATATGATTTGGACGATAAGCAAAGTCCTAGGCTATTAACTGCAACTGAGGTGCTTCAGAATGTTTTTATTTCAGTCGTTTGCAACTCAAACAGTGAATCTGACTACAGTTTAAATGAACCTTTCAGAACTCAGCTGATCTTATCAGTGGTGAAGAGTTGCTCTGTAAAATAAAGAAGATAAATCTGCCGTTTAAAGTCATCAATGTGATATTTATTTGAAATGAGACTTTAGAAGAATTCTGTAACACTCGCTGCTCATCAGACTGATGCAATATCTAATGTCGAAGGGAAGATTCCAAGACAGAAGCCTGATAAGTACGGAAGCACTAAACCTCGTGCACAGAGAGTAACCGTAACTATAAAAACGTCTCTGTTCAATAAAGAGCCTTTCCACTGTTAACCCTTCGCTGCAGCCTACCTGTGTGGCCGTCCGTGAAGTGTGCAGTGATGATCTGCTCCTTGCCTCCGCCCGGAAGCTCCTTGACCCAGGTGACCTGCACCACCTTCTCCCCGTCCTCCACCTGATAGCGACAGGGAAGCCTGGTCTCACTCTCGGCCAGGGAGCGCAGCGAGGTGCCGGGCTGAGGCGGCTCCACAAAGACACCCTGCACGCCGACCACTGAAGAAGGTAAAATGCAGAAACTATTGAATATATTCATGATCATAATGGTCTGACAACTATTAAAAATTGTTGGCCTCCCATTTCCATAACATGTGACATTTTATCATTTATACACCAAAATGTTATCATGGTGACAATAGTATGGCTACAAAATGTGACAATAGCAATCTGACTCAACGTTTTATTACCATTAATCTTAATGCGGAAATTTTTTTTACCAAGTAACAAGATGAAGTCTACAGACGCATCATGGTAGCGGCTGTCTGAAGCTGTATCTAGGCAGGGCCATACTTTGAGCAAAATCATGATGTTGGCATATTAACAAGCTCACAAAATCAATCCCAACATCCTGTATGGTTACCACCTTCATCATCTTGTGTTAATATTGCTAATAAGCACTAAACACAAACTACAAAAGAGGCTGAAGGAAAACGTCAATTAAGTTTTGCAGTTACTTGGTTACAAACCAAAGTTTTAACAGGATGAAGGAGCTTTTTTCTTGTTTTTTCATTGTAAGGTTAATGTCTATTTTTGTTTTTGTTTTTTAAGGAACATAAACACACCATCACTACATCATTTTATGCTTTTAGAGATTTTTGTGTAAAATGTTGTTGCAATTATCATGTGAATTCTTGAGTAATGTCCAAAAATGTGTTACAGTGACCTTTGACCTTTGACCACTAATTAGTTCATCCTTGAGTCAAAGTGGTAATTTGTGCCAAAGTTGAAAAATTTCCCTCGAGGTGTTCTTAAGTTACTACGTTCACAAGAACAGGACAGATGGACGAGGATGGAAAACCCGAAAACACACTACCTCCAGCAACTGCTATATACATATTAAAAAAGGCACAAAATCGTCTCTGCGCTGTCGATAACATCAATGAAGTGCTTATCAAGTGACACATTGTACAAATCAAACCTGAAAGCAAAAGGAAAATCCCTGCGGCACAGTCAAACAAAAAGACCAGTCCGTTCATTGAAAAATAAGCATTTGTGATATCGATGAAAGCAAATAATTCCTCTAAATTCCTATAAAATGTTTTCTCCTTTAATACACATAATTGTGTTCTACTGTTGTGGTGGCAATTTCAAGATGTCATCCGTGGCCCTGTGAACTTTAGGGTGATAGTCATTTAGAGACTAATGGATTAATCGATTTAGCTGTAAAAAAAAAAAAAAAAAGTAATTGTTAGATGCAGCTGTAATGATTACTCTCCCTACGGTGACACCCTATGAGGCGGTTTCATTGTCGACTACAACAGCAGACACGCAGTATATACATATGAATCCTAAAACAACTTTCTGTCTTAAAAACCAGTCGATCTGTTCATTCTCTGTTTGCTTATACTGTTAAAGAATGCAGGAGGGGACCACGGTATCCCATAATGCATTGGGTGAGAGGTGGGTTATACCCAAGACAGGTTTGTATACCGAATAACTCACATCCACACCTACAGGCAGTCATCGTATCACCTCACCTGCTCGTCTGTTGGCATGCAGACAGTGAGAAGACTTGCAAACTCCACAAAGGAGGGCGGGCGTTTTGAACACTGGGTCTTCATGCTGTGGGCCGACGGCGCTAACACCCTAAACAATACAGCTTTCATCTGTGTTCATTCTTTCCTCAAAAGCAGAAGTCTTTCCTTTATGAGCTACAGACATGCTTCATAAAGAGCTACAGTGATGGAGAGTTTAAGTGTTAAATGACGGTTTTAGGTGCAGTTTTAGAGGATTTTTTTTCCAGATTGGATCTGAGCACTGGACTGGCTGTTATCACCTGAACACTAAATGAACTAACATTTGTTTTGCTTGCACATCTAGCATTTTTTAAATTATATTTATATGACGTGAGGTTCAGTTAGCTTTACACAGAAATGTTCCTCAGAGGGAAACTTTTTATTTCTATACTTTGAGTACATTTAATAGCCTGTACTTTATTACTTTTACTGGAGATAAGAGGTTCAATCAGTACTTCTACTTTAAATCTTTTTTTGCAGAAGTATCTATACTTCAACTTGAGTAAAGAATGTGTGGACTTTTGCCACCTCGGGCAGGAATACTACTTTTTCCTGGACAGGTCGCAAATCTGTACATGAACACCCAATGATACTCCGTTTTTTGTTTTTTGTTTTTTGTTTTTTATTAAAAAATTGATATTTTTCGCAGAGATTTAATCAAATATTAGTTGAAGCTTTCAGCAGCTTCAATACAATGTGGTAGTCTCTCGTCAGTGAGGCGTTTAACTATCAAAGCTGCTGACAACTATGATGGATTGTTCTTTTATCTCATCTGGTTAAAAATCTATATCTGAACGTGGGACCGACGTGAACATAAAGGAAAGCGTGTGAGAGCAGCACATCAGCAACTCAAACAGGAAAAACCAAACATTTGCCCTTTGATTTCTGGGTTGAACACACTTTTTTCTCTGTGGTTACTGATTCATCATTCAATTAATGATTACACTACAGCTGATATGGGACAGAGACTCCCACAGATAAAGAAAAAAAGATCCCACACTGTCAGAGCAAGGACACACTAACAAGACTGTGAGAAAGAGAGGCAACAGATCTCTTCACAAACACAGAAAGTTTAAATTTGGCCAACAAAGACCCACATTGTGGGTGACCTAAATGTGGAGAAGAGGGAGAAAGAGACAAGTGTCGCAACAGGAAGAAAGAGGTACATGTACAACTTTAGAGGAAGGCAAAGAGAGAGGTGAGAGTGAGTCAAGAGAGATTGACATCAAACTCAAAGAAAGAGTTAAACACTCCACAAACACTCTAGACAAACACTTGAGGCTGCTACACAAGCTTTTCCTGTTCACTCAGGCTGACATTTACTTCATATCACATGTGTGGCTGCAGGTTAAAACAACAATAATATTATACGTGCATTTGCTCTTTTCACCGGAGCAAAAGTCCTCCTGTTTGTCGGAGTTTAATCTCTGCTTAAGAAGAAGGAAACAAAAGCGACATAATTAGTCACAGAAACAGGAAGGCGCATGTTAGGCAATAAGGTCTGAATCACGTTGACTAAAAGTAAGAATGTGACTGAGCCACATTCTGTCACGCTGCTTCTTTCTCCACACCTGCAGGGACAAACAGGTACACGACGGGGACGAAAGCATGTTGACGACTGAAAACTAAATGTGACGGGAAGCCCTCAGTCTTCTGTTCACCTGGTCCATATAGACTTTTAATTGAGGCTGCAGGGATTTGCTCCCATCCAGCCATAGGAGCGTGAGTGGTTAGGCTGTGATATCAGGCAATAGACATTGCTCACAGTCAGACTTTTCAAATCCTCAAAGTTGCTTTCAAATTGTTCCACACCAGACTGGGAAGATCTTTTCTTTGTGGACCTGAACTGTGCACAGGAGTTGCTTCAGGCTGTGACAACAGGAGAGGTCTTTCCCTGAACTGTTGGGTCACTACTGTCTGAAATATCAACGTATCTCAGAGCATTTAGATTTCTCTTCACTGAAATAAAGAGGCCCAAAACAAACCATGTATCAGGAGACACAGGTGTCCACATAGTTTTGGCAAAAAAATAATAACATCTTTATCATATTTAATGTTATAGGGAAAAATATACCATCACACATAAAACAATAAGACATAAATGCACACATAGAGGTTGACAATATACGTTTGGCCACATAGTGTAACTGCAGCGTAAAGCATTGAGATTTGCCTCCACTGAAACAAAAGGGGCCCCGATCCTAGCGTAAAACCACCCTCAGCCTAATGCAACATTAGCCAAGGAGTTGTTGAATTATCTTCTTCAATTTAAGTTAATTTATCTATAGAAATGGGAAAAATTCACTTCCACACATCAAAAATGAGACTGAAAGGCCCAGAATTAAAGGTGACTATTTAATTTTTGGCCACATAGTGTGGCTACAGCAACAATAGCATTTAGATTCGTCTTAAATGGAACAAACAGGCCCTGATCAAAGCACCACAAATAGCTTTATACTAACGTAGACATAGGTGTCCGCACACTTGTGGCCATTTAGTGTAACTGGGCATTCACATTTTCCCCCACTGGATCAAATATGGCCTCAGTCCAAGCAAGTAAAGTAAAACACAAATGGTAGATATGGGTTTCCAGATACTTTTAGCCGAATAGTGTACACTGTATGAATGAATGATCTTTAATGGCTACAGAAACAGGGAAACACTCATATATTAAATAGGCCAAAACGCACCAAGACAGCAAGACCAGGGGTGTCCACATACTTTTGGCCATATAGTGTGACTACAGGCAACAATAGCATTTGATTGCCATTCACTGGCTCAAACAAACAGGCCACAGCAGCACCACACAAAAACAAGAGGATGTTTAGAATAAAGAAGATGCGCGTCTGGATACTTTTGGCCAAAAATCAAAAACTGTATCAATTAATCGTCATCTTTAATTGATTTATGATCATTTATCTACGGAAACTGACAAAATCCACTTCCACACATTACTGGAACAAAAGGGCCTAAAAACCAGCCTCAGGCATAATACAACAGTAGACATCGGTGTCCTGATACTGTACTGACACACTATTTAGGCACCAGATTAAGGACAAAAATGATTGTTTTAAACATGTTATTGATGCGTTTAAAGTTTCCCTCTTCTCCACATTTCTATTAGGGAATATTATCAAAATATCACACAAATACTGATAGGATTTTATCCTTAAAAAGTACCGAAATGCATCTTTAGCCTCCCTTCAGGGACTTTTAGGATTATTATATTGTTATTATAGTAACAGAATGAGAAATGTGAGTTACCATGAAGCCCCATAAGATGGTATTTATTTCCATTTTCCCCTTTTCGTGTTTCTGTGAAGCAGTTGTCAACTTCCATATTAAAAGGTAACAGTATCTAGTATCAGACATGCTGTTACTCAATTTTATAAAAGTACAAGAAGTGAATGTATTTTCAATACTTGTTTTAGTAAGTGTCAGCACAGGCTGTGAATAAAACAGTCTATTTTCATGTAAATGAGTGAAACAGAAAACTCACCGACTAGTATAAGCAGCGCCAGACAGTTTGTCCTATGACCGGTCAACTCCATCTTTAGTCCAAAAACAATAGTAAATCAACGTCCTTCTTCTTCGCTGTTTCTAAACTTTCATTTTCGAGATAAACGCATTAAGTTGAGACAGGAAGTCCAGAGTTGACAGCAGGTAGCAGTCCAGAAAACACCTGTAGGCATGTGTGACAGGTGTCTCCTCTTCAAATCTCATATATGACGCTTAGAAAAGAAAGATAATCCACTTCTGTCCACTGACACGAGTTGAATGTTGTTTAGTGCAGGTTTTAAACAGCTTTAACTTCATTTCGAGGGCCAAAAAGAAGTCCTCTGCAGCTTCTGGAAAAACATCTTAACATTGAAGTAAAAAGTAAATAAATACACGGAAACAGTAGAATTGTGTTTGAGTTGGCACATAAAATAAAAAATAAAGCGTGGCCTGACCAAACAGAAACTTGTTCCGTTCGTCACGCACAGGAGAGGCACCTACTCCACACCACTGAGCCTCTACACCTGTCTGACAAGGCCCCGCCCACCGAGACATTTGGACACGCCCACTGTGTGCTGCATTCAGGCTGCGTTGACAAACTCGGTTGAATCTTCAGGTTGGAAAATAACACATACAAGAAAAGAGGCTGATTTTAATCAGATTTATTTATTTATTCACGTATTAACAATAAATAATCCGTCACCTCAATTCGACTCAGGACTTTTCTCAGAACAGAAAGAAAAACAGAGCGAAAAGAACATATCTGAAATACATAAAGATTAAAATTGAAATTAAAAAGTACTTATCAAATGGTTTCACAATCCACTTTGAGACAACAATGTCCGACAGAGGCTTCAGCAGAAATGTTAATAAAAAGTGTAAAAGAATCCAAAGGTCCTCCTGGAGTAAAATTCTCAAAGTATCTGCTAGAAAAAGCACATAAGAATCAAAAGTATGAGCAAGAGAAAATTGTTCATACATTTACATATATGTATATACATTTTATGTGTATGTATATATTCTGGTCACTGGAGTTAGTTTTTTTTAATATATACAATTGGCCATAAAGTAGACTGATTTAAAATATAATCTGCAAAGTAACTGGTAACTAAAGTTATAAAATAAATGTAGCGGAATAAAAGTACAACATTTGCCTCCAAATGTAGGGGACTGTAGTTGCAGAAAATGGAAATACTCAAGTAAAGTACAAATGCTTAAAATGTGTGCTTAAATATGGTATTTGAGTAAATGTACTTAGTTACATGACATCACTACAAATAGATTTTTAAAAATATGTATTTGGTGGACTTTTTCAGCCATAAAAACATTCAAGCCAGGTCTTTCAAAAGAGTTTGTATGGGATACAAATCCTTATTTTCCCACCATAGTATGACAGGTTTATTTTTCGGTTACTAAGGACTAGCCTATTATCTCGAGCAAAATCTTCTCTCTGCTTTCTGAATGGGTAATGCAGTGCTCTTTAAACCATGCTGGAAATATCTTAATTACCAAACAAGTGCAAATGAATCCTCCCCAAAAATGTAATTACCAGCAGGAGATGCTTAATGTAATGTGGGAACTGACTTTCAGAAAGATGGAACAAGTGAAGAAACTAAGCCTACAGCTATTGTTGATACTATTTAGAAAAAGAGGTACCACTTCTAGTTCTACATAGATTTTGTGGTTCTGTTCTTGTACCAACGTAGCTTTAAGATTCATGGGTTATCCACAAAAGTAAAAAATTAAAAAGAAAAAGAAAAAGAAAAAAAGGAAAGATTGTTCTGTTTGGGATTTGCTATTTCTACACACGTGGTACTAACAATCACGTTTACATTTAAAAGTTTGAATTTCCCAGGAGGCTTTGAACGCAGCATTATTTCGAAATTCCAAATTATTCAGGTTTTCCAAAACAAACCTGATTGACAACCTGCTAGAAATATGATTCTGTTGTTTTTAGCTGTTTATGTGTTTACTTAAGCTGGTGGCAGAAACCAGAAAGAAAGATATAGATGTACAGTCTTCATGTAAAGACACATTTCAAACAGCATTTTCTCTACAGACTATATGAATACAGTGACACGAAAACTGCACTAAGAGTTTTGAGTTTAGTGCCAGAAACAGCTGCAGTAGAAAAAACACTAAATGATGCATCTATTGTCTTGTTGCGTGTAATGGGAATGGAATGACATGTATAATATTATTAATACTAATTATATACACTAGCAATAATGCAAATGGAGCCTCAATCCCAAACTGAGTATTTAAACCTTGTTTTCTTAGTCAGGTGTTGCAACAGACAGCTGGTAGAGTGAGTTTTTTGTGAAGAGCCTGGGGTAAAACAGTTCACAGCCAGAGTTCACAGGTTGTTATGAATCTGTTATGAACACATTTCCAGTTATGTGTCTATGTAAATAAGAGTGGGAGAGTCAGGCTGAGGAGTGGCTGTCACACAGGGAGAAAACAGTCCTAGAGTGTGACTGATGGCCCTCCACTGGTGCTATTTTCTGTTATAAATGAAATTTCTTTGAGTCATTAAAATTGATGTTATCTTGGTGCTCAGACTGAACACTCTGATTTCTCTTGATTAAGGATAAATCCACCAAAACGTTGAAGTGTGTGTTCGAGTCTTTCCAGAGAGTAATACTGCATATGCGGAAAAGCCTTTTGTGGCTCCAGAGGAAGCTACATGTAATCTGATAAACTGCCTCAGGTGATATCACTCAGTGGACAAATTGCATTGTGGGTAATCTAGGCAGCAGGTTTTGAAAAGGAAGAATAGTAGGTGGAATAAAAAAGGTAATACAAATTTAAAAAAGTGTGTTTACAGGTCTGTAAAATTACAATTAATGGAGTTACCCTTTAATTCTGATTAGGTATAACATCTATTTAGAGGATCGGAAACAGTTTTGGTGTTTGGTTTCCTAAACTCGAGATGATGAAACAAATAACAAAATAAACACATGGAGCTTCACAGATTAATTTTAAAATGTGCTACTTTGGCTCTAATGCTGCATTCAATCTGCAAAGTAGGTAGTCACTGATATCATCAAATAAAAATATTTGAGTAGCAAGTACAATATTTGACTTCAAAATGTCGTGGAGTGGAAATATAAAATACAAGTACTTCAAAATTGTACACATGAACCGTACTCTAGTAAATGTATCTAGTTATGGTTCACTGCCAAAAGAAATTTTAAAAATAATTAGCTGGTTAACTGTCCAAAAAAGTTATTACTTGCACCTATTTACTCTTCGCAACACATTTCATGTTGTTTAACATAACATGACAGAGGATAGTCCTAAATATAACAAAAAAGAGAACCAGTGACTAGAAACAAAAGTCTAGCTTCTGTTTTCTGAGTCAAACCAGCTGTGAGTAACAGACGCAGCCTTTCCTTTATTGGCATATTGTTAAATTAATTTAAACATTTCATGCATGCACGACATACATTTTACAAATACAAGCATTTGTACAAAAAAGGGAGTAATCAATAGAAATGCCCGCCACATGTTAAAACAACACAACAAGGAGACTTAGTATACATGTATATATTCATGTACATGTTAATATATTGAAAGTTAAACAGTGAAAGTCAACGCCAACAGAGACTCCTCTATCCCACAGAAAACACTGTTCCTTGAACGCCTCGTCAACAGCCTCACCTTTCATACGGTGACTTTATGACATCACAGGACATCACAGAGTCACACAGTTGCATGATTAATGTCTCGCAGCAAGTAAGAATTGATTTAGCACAGCTGCTGGCTCAGGCGTGTGTGAACTGAGCAATCAGAGACAGGAGCTTAAAGAGAGCATTTCAGACGGAGGGAGAAAGATGATGTGTTTTCTGAGCACTAAAGCCTGTAAACGCATTCTAGTAATTACCCAAAAGAAAACTATGAATCTGATAATGAGCATGTTAATTCTACTTTAATATACAATATAAAGCCTCATGAGATGCGACGATGTGTTTCTGTGTTCAGCGTCCTCTCTGAACCAAAATCTTGTTTCATCAGACGATCGGCTTTTTATCCATTCTGATAGTCTCGTAGGTATCAGTGCTGTGGGAGGTCAGACCCTGCAGGACACAGCCAGAAGCACAGACAACCAATGTGAGAAGTAATTTATGCATTTCTGCAAAACAACGTGACGACTATTTCCTGCACACAGTCTGAGAGTGACATTTCTTTTCTGACAGCCTGGTAGGTGAATAAAAAAACACGTCCTTTACCATCAACTGTGCGGTAAGCTGTCACTTTTCCATCATGTGCCTTTTTAATTTTCTCTTTAAGCATTAGAATGAGAAGTCTCACCGCATAGATGCCTCCCTCTGCGGGCTGCTTCTGTAGGACGGAAACAGTTCGAAGGTGTTAACAAGCGTGTTTCAGCAGCAATCACTTCTAAATAAACACAGCAGAGAGATGAGTGTCGGCTATCTGACATATCTAGTTCCTCCTTCGAGTCTGCGTCTTTAAAGATTAGTTAATTCATTCTCAGCTCAAGTTTGCACGCAATATAACATTTAACAGGAAGTGTGATGTGACATATTTGTTGTGTGAAGCAACACTTGTGGAAACTGTGACTGTGAACACTGAGTGTATAAATACGGTATGCTGGTGGTCAGCTCAGGCTTACAGGAAATGATCGACTGTGGTTGGCTTGAAAGCAGAACTACTGCCTCAGAGGGCAAACAACACAAAAAAACACTTATGCCAGCATGTGTCTTTTTATCACAACTGTCGACTTTGATAGTGTTTTTTCAAAATAAAACAGATTAAACAATTCTAATTTTACCTGAAGCTGATTGGCAGGCGGCTTGGCTGAACTCAACTGCAAAAAAGACATAAGACAGCACAAATAAGTGAGTTATACACAGTGGCGGAATGTGACTTAATACATTTACTCAAGTTCTCTACTCAAGCACTATTTTGAGGTAGCTGTGCTTTCCCAGTTACAGTTCCATGTTTTTGTCACTTTACACTTCCACCTCATGACCTCTTGGACGCAACTGTTATGCGTTTTACTCCTCCACATTTATTTGATAACTTTAGTAATCAAACAGGAATGTAATCTGAAAAGTGATTAGCAGCTAAAGGTGTCAGACAAATGTAGTGGAGTAAAAAGTACAATATTTGCCTCTGAGATGTAGTTGAGTAGAGGCAGAAAGTTGCATAAAATGGAAATACTTGAGTAAGTGTACAGAGAACTTGCATGTTAAGTTTTCTGTTAGCTGTTTCCACCAGTGAAATGTTACTACGCACATTTACCCAAGTTCTGTACTTAAGAACACTTATGAGGTAGCTTTTCTTTACTTAAGTTTTTCCATTTTATTGATTTTTTGTGCCTTTTTTATACTTAGTCCGCTACATTTCTGAGGGCAATACTACTGTACTACATTTATTTTGTATAACTTTAGTTACTTTACAGATTACATGCTTGTTGACATATGTAATCTGTCAATCCACAGAACACAGTATTCAACTGTACTGGTACTTTTGCTACCTAAGAACATTTAATATCAAATACTTTTACTTGAGTAGTTTTCTTATGAGTGACTTCTGCTTTCACCAAAAACAATTTTTCAACATGATATCTTTACTTTTACTCAAGTGTAACGTTTGAGTACTTTCTACAACACTGTTGACTCACATCATATCTGCGTTTGCATCAAAAATTGGGAAATGAGTCGAACCATTTCTGTTGCTACCATGACCATAACACCCAACAATGGCTAATGACTATATTTGGTCTGGTAAGCAAAAGTCCCATAGATTTAAAGTACAGTAATTTCAATGTTAAGAAAGTTGGTAAGAGAGGTGATTTTTGAGTCTCAATCCTACTCCTCGAATACTGACGATTTCAGATAGCGGCCAACCCGACCTACAACCCCAAAAATTACTAATCTGCTGGTAAACAGGAGCTTTAAAGGGGCTCTGTTGAACCTCTGTGCTGTGTTAGCAGCCATTTGTTAGTTTAGTTAGCCGCTAGCCTTTGGACTGTCGCAGAATAGAATCCTTCACAGAAATCCACAGTCCGGAAGCATTAAACTACTTGTAAAGGCAATCGAAAGAGACAGCGACGATGTCTTTTTTTCATGTCACGTTACATTACTACTCATGCACGGCTAATAAAAAAGTGATTGATATATGAAAATTGTTACATAGGGCTTCTTTTAGCGCAGTAGAGGAATTGAGACTACGGTGGGTAAATCTATGAACAATACAGAGGGAGTTTGGTGGCTTTTCAAGCTGAATAAGTGACCTTTTAATTACTTTTTCTACTCAATGTGTATATATGTGAGTAAAACTCACTTAAAATATTGTAAATCGTCATATTTTCATCAATATTATGATTCTGAAGAACATTCACACAACCATAAGGAACAGCTCTGCCCTGTCGACACGGCGCGCTGGTGTCGTTCCTGTTTGTCTTACCCTCAGTCTGCAGTATAGGACGGTGAGAATGATGCCGTACAGGATGAGAATCCCATCCAGGATGTAACACACGCTCATGTCTCCGAGGGCCTCTGTACACAGAAAACACATCGTCTTCGTCAGTCATCACCGTCACAACAACTTCCCGCAGAGACCTTAGGTCGTCACGATGATGAAAATCTCCCCACAACAGCTCAAAGAAGTGACATTTACCAATCCTCACCTGCGCAGGTGGGATTGATCATCAGAAAGACGGCGAGGACCAAAGGCTGCAACATCTTACCGAGCAGGCTGCCGAAAAGACCGAAGATCTGCTTTGTTGCTTCCGACAGCGAGATTTCTTCAAAAACCCTGTGAAGTGAGCTCTGTGAGCAGCAGTGACAGGAAGTCCGGGGCTCTCTGTCCGTTTTTTTGAAGCTGTGAAACCACACGCCTACCACACGACCATCCTCCCCTCACAGTAGTTCCTCTGAAACTCTTGTGAAAACACTTCACTCCTCTGTGTGTACACATCCAGCGTTTCAACGCAATTAAGAACAAAGAAAAAAAAAAAACACAAAAGATTTTCACAGAAAGCAGAAGCTCTCTGTGTCACAAAACCACTGACATCTAAATGCAGACGGTCATTTTCAGTGTTGGTCACACTGGTGCAGATTAAGAAGTCAATCACGAATTGAAGACAGCCTCACCTCCAAAAAATCCCACGCTCCGAAATAAGTGAGAGAGATGATGTGTTAGGTATAAATGGTTTAATAACGGGAAGATGCCTAACACACTATACAAGCTACAGTTACCAGAAGGAAGAGAATACAAGACAAATCTACAAAGTTTTTTTTACAAGCCACTTGTTTTTTCAAAAGTAAAAACATTTGGAAAAATTGCATCGTCATAACTTAGGCACCTTCAAAATGATAGAAAACAAGTCATTATAAAAAAAAAAAAACTTTTGGAGCCTGAAATATCTCTAGCATGCATCTCTTAAAAAAAACAAACAAACAAAAAACATCTGCATTTTGATCACTCGGGTGAAATGTCACAGAAACTGGAACTGGCTTTTTGATCGATTTGTAGCGACGTAAAGGGGTTGTTTTTAAACTGCGTTTTCACTGGAAAGAAGAGCAAAAACCCAGTCGTGTCGTGGCTCAATGTAAGCCGCGTTTCCATCGAAAGTAACTTTCAGGAACCACTTTTTGAGGAATTAAACCCTGTTGTTGTCTGCTCTCCCACCGCTGTGTAAAGACCTGAGAAGATTCGGTAAACGTATTCTGCTAGGAAACAGCGACGGCTGTTTGTAGATGCCGTTTTTGCCCCAACTGCCTGTTGAATTATTGAAGCACAATGAACAACAAAAAAAATGAACTGGTTTGTGGAAACAGATTTTTTTTAAATGGTGGCTTAAATAAAATGCAGCAAATATGGGAACAGTTAGAAATGTTGGGGGGGGGGGTAAAATACTAGAACTGAATTTAGACCCTGATCTCTGCGGTGGAAACGCGGCTGTACTGTAGGTAGATACATCGGAGCGGCTCAAGTCTCAGGCGAGTTTTTAGTGTTACAGTGAGTTTTTCAGGACTTGGAGAAGGAGGAGTCGGTGTGAGGACAGATGTGCCCCACCGCTGCTCCTCCACCACATCTGGAGAGGATAAGGCTGCGCTCGTTTCAGCTCGTGGCACAAGGCGAGGCGGTGATACGCTACGAGGAGTTACAATCACACGTCTGGTTTGGGATTTCTTTCGTTGAAATGCATAAAAACACTAAAAACCACAGAAGTCAGCTCGTAGTTTAACTGCAGCGGCCCGTTTAGGACTGAGTGTATAGTGTTAAAAAAGCCCGGAACAGACCAAGACACCATTTACACCTGGTAATAACACGTGACCTGTATCTGGATAATGACATCTGATCGTGAACAATAACCTTCACATAATTTTGGTCTTAATTCTGCAGTGCCATCGCAAGTGAGTAGACAGAGCTCAGGCATTTAAAGGTCAGGGGAAAAAATTCTCACCCCGGCGGCTGAGTAACTTGTTGTTTCCAAAGCTTTCAACCACATATTGGAAGCAAATTCATTAACATTTGCTTCTCAGACTCGTTTCCCAAGCGTTGCCTTTTAAATATGATATTGTTTTTTTAGGTGTGTGATTTCCTCATCTCAATATCAGGCATTGATGCCCGTCTCCGTCTGGATAAATGTTGGCGAAGTATCCAAACAGGAGGGACAGCGATAGAAACCCACATCTTGTTGACACCTGTCGTTGCATTATTATAGATACAGACTGAAAATATCCCGTGTGGTCACATATGAGGCGGAGATTGTAACCTCTGTACAAAGACCTTTAAAAAAAAAAATCAGGACAACAACAATTAAACCAGCCTGAGTTGTCATTAAAAGCTTCAGAAACATGAAAGTCGGACTGCCGGGTCGAGAACGCTGTCCGGAGGAACCTTGAAGCTCTACGTGTTCTTTCTTGGAAGAGGAGTCACTTGTCAGGTTTTTTTTCTAGGCAGGAAGTGGTGGCGTTAGTCAACATGAATGCATTCCCACGCTGCATTAAAGGACAAGTCTGGCAATATTCTTGACTTTCCTAATTCTCAATAAATCCCATGAAAAGACAAACAAAAAAAACCCACAACAATTAATTGATCCTCTTAAGATGTCTTGTCCGTGTAACCAAAGCCTGATATTGAAATTTGAAGTCACACATTGCACATAGTCTTTCATTGTGAGCAAACCCACTCAAGTTAATTTCAAATTAAACCCACAGACACTTCCTGCTGCTGGAAATACTCACTAGTGACCAATAGTCAGCAGCCCTGGAACAGGCATAATATACTCCTTTTATAGCAATGTCTACTAAAAAAAGGAAATTAGTCAGCCTTTTAAATTAAAATCTGTCGGTTTACGCCTACAGCAGGTATTCAAATATTTGTTTTCTCTTCTTTTCATGAGATTTGCTGAACTTAGAATGACACGCTTCAGCTTTAATGGAACAGTTCACCCAAAAATGTAAACGTCAGTCATTTTATCTACTCGCCCGCATGCTGATGAAAAGTCGGGTCGAGTTTTGTCGTCCGCAAAACATTTGTGGAGCCTCACAGCAGAACAGCGTTGCGGCATTCTCCTAAACAGCTGAAGTAGATGGGGACTTTGCTTTTGTTGTATTTTACATTTGGAAAAACACAACAAAAATGAAGACGCATGAAATGGCTCGATATAGTTCATCCGGAGTATTACCAGGTCCTGGGAACCATGAGATCCTACTGTGGAGCCTGCTTAGCAGGGTGCATGCTAACACTTTTAGCTTAGCAGCTACAGTGAAGATTTTGGCGTTAAAAAGCAGGTAAATCAAGTCTTTTAAAATTCAATTTTCCAGGGCATCCAGAGACTTAAGCCAGAACTGAAAGATATTCATACCCTATTTTAACTGAAATCATCACAGTAGCGGCAAAGCTAAAAGCATTAGTGCACACCCCACGTCAAGGGTGTAAATCTCTTTTCAAATTCATGTGGGATCTCAGAGCTTCAGAAGACTCTGCTTACACTGGAGGAGCCGTATTGAGGAAAATTTTACTTTGTTTTTGATTGTATTATTAATGTTTTAAAACAAGTCCCCATCTATTTCAGTTGTTAAGGAGAGAATGCTGCAACGCTTTTTTGTTGTGAAGCTCCAGAAATGTTTTACGGACTACGGAACTTCACCCCACTTTCCATTGGACTGGAGGTGAGAAGATAATGTCTGAGTGTTGGTTGACCTGTTTCTATAACATCCTCCTCTAGATTAAAATATGCAGATACAGATGGCATGTTTATAGCAGGTGTGAATGAGGACATTGTGGAGTCTTTCTTGCTTAAAATTATTAGTAAAAAAAAAAAAAAAAAATGCCAGTGTAGAATAAAATAAACAGAAGCTGCATATTGAGACAGTCGTGAACATACAGAGTCTGGAGTAGCAACAACTCAGGAATGTACTTCCGTTTTTCTTTACAGTCAGAGAGAAAGACGTTTTGGCCTTCAGGCCGCAGAGAAGCCATGTGTTAATTCAATGCACATAATGCTACATTCTGTGAGTAAAATTTTTTTTAAAAAGTCACGCCCTTTCATATAAAAACAGTCTGCGTCATCTGACACACTGACAGGGAACCAAGAGGCAGTGGTACACCAGCGTTTGCAGTCAGAGTTGAGCTCCAGTTTGTCTGTTTTTAAGACACATGAGAGAGGAAGTGACAAGCGTGATGTAATCCCCCTCCTCTGGTGTTCATGTATTGAGTCAGCACAGTAAAGTAGTCCAGTGGTTACAGAAGAAGAAGAGGCAAAAAAGAGAAAAAGTCCCCCTTTAGAAAAGAAGTTGTTTTTTTGTTTTTTTTACAGTGTGTTGTAAAGACTCAGCAACACAGAATAAGAGAAAGTCAAGGCATCTTTAAAATCCAAGTTTGGACAATCATTGAGCTGATCACAGTCTGATATCAGAGCATCTGTGATGATCATTAAAAGAGGATCCACACACTCCTCTCCTTCAATGGTTTCTTTGTCACAGACAGGAAATGATTGGATGTGAGCAGAACACATGTCCGGCCACGAGGGTGATCCAGAAGAGAGGGCAGCGCGGGGGGGGAAGGTGGGCCGCCCTCACACCGAGGTCTCCGACTGCAGCCTCATCACGAACTTGTGGCTCTTTGGGTCGATGAACTCCTCCCCGAGGCGCAGGAAGGGGAGCGGCGTCACCGTGACGACCAGGGAGAAGTCCAGGCGCCGCAGGGAGAAGATCAGACCCTGACGCAGGGCCGAGGTCACCGGCTCCTCGCTCACTAGAGTCCACTGGCGCCCCCTGCCGTTCTGCTGCTGGTACTGCATGGTGGGGCCTGGGGAGAGGTAACGCTCCAGGAAGGCCTGACAGGGTGGAGGACGAAGGTCAGTGTAAGTTTCAATAGGAATGTGGTTCCGTTGCTGTGTTTAACCGCAACAATGTCAATCTCATTCACCAAAACTCGAATTGTAACATTACCTTTGGCGTCATGTTGTGTGTGATGCAGAACTGCAGGTGTGTGAGGATGCTCTCCATGCTGTGGAAAGCCTGCTGCCGGGTGGTTCTTAGGTATTTCTGCATGGCCCGGGCCATCGGGGCGAAAATAGCTTGAGCCGCCTCGCGAGGATCCATCACCTCCCTCGGGTGTTTGGGGGACGAGGCGAGCTCCTCTTCATGGAGACGCTTGATGTGCGTGAAGGCCTCCTCCACTGCCACGACCAGCCTAGAGGGTCATTACGGACAGCGTCAGTCATGTGGTTATTTCTCAACATTCTTTAGTATGATTGGGGGTTTTTTTTGAATATCTTTCAGAGAGACTATTAAGAGTGGTAAGGAATTAACTTAGTTCAGCTGAATGGTACTGTATTTGCAAGCAGCCCCTTCAGTTAAAGGTATTAGAGTGAGAATGTGTGAGGCCAGACAGGTTCAACATGGGAAAATACAGCTCGATACAAACAGAAATGGCCAAAATCAACAGCTGGCCTGCCGTTTCCAAAGTGCTACAACCTAATCAACATGCCTGATAGCCATAGATTCTGGCAGCATCTGTCACAACAAACTACGTAATGAGGGACGCCGTTTTCCAAATTACACTTCTCTGGAAGTGAGCATCTCATCCTCAGCCAAAACAGAAGCGGAGACATGTAGATGCGTGCCAAGTTCATATTTGCTGATAACATGAGCTCAGTTGACTCACTGTGATGCGCGAAATAAACAAAATATCCGTCCCATATTTTGTAAGAGAGGAATATCTATCTGACCTGGCCTTGCGCTTGCGGACCCTGCGGTCCATCTCGGCCTCCTCGTAGTAGAACTCGTTGTGGGAGTTGTCTCTCCTCCGGGCAGCGGCTGCTATCATGGCTCGAGACTGGCCCGTGGAGTTGTTGGTGGTGTTTTCTACAAGACAAAACATGTGGGCGGAGGGATTAGCAGACTGCATATCAGGTATTCAGCTGATGTTCACGTTCAACTGAGAGCAAGAATATATTGTTACCGATCTGAATGAAGACATCTGGTTCTGACGTACAACAACAAATGACAACTGTCAGAGCAGCGAAGAGGCTGTATTTACCGTCTAGGGAGTAAACCTTGAAGCCGGTCATCTTCTTGGACAGGATGGACTTGGGCAGGTTAAGCAGGGCAGGGTTGTAGACGGGGAAGTCGCTGTAATAACGGTCCAACACCCAGACGGCCGCCCGCTGGATACTGAAACACAACAGCATGTCAAGTCGGTAAGTACAGGTCTAAGATCAGCTGCTGACTGGAGAGGCCATACTCTGTTTACACACATCACAACGCCAGTCAGTAGAACTAAAGCACAATTTCCCCAATCAGGTTATTATTGTGTGTAAGACTGAATGAAATAGGGTCGTCTATTGTTCAAACATTGTACTTGTTGTTTAACACAAGAGCTGTAGTGATTCATTGATAAATCGTAATCATCAACCGTGAAAATAATGGGCAGATTAACTGATGAAAATAACGGTGAGTTGAGGCCTTATCGAACACTTTGTCTTCTCACTCACCTGAGGTGGCCCACGTTGTAGAACTTGCTGGCTCCGTCCGTACTCCGGACAACCTTGAGGCAAAAGGCGGGCTGCAGGTGTCGGACCTCCAGCAGCACCAGAGCCAGGTACTGTATAAAGAGCAGAGCGTCCACCAGCGAGGCGGCGTACTCCACAATCCCCCTGTAGTCCCTCTCCCTGGGCTCCAGCACCCGCACGCCGTAGAACAACCAGTACGACGCCACGAACAGGAACACCAGCACCATCAGCAGGCAGCGGAAGACGAAGAAGCGCGGCAGCGTGGCGCGAGGGGGCCGGAGGAACAGCGCCCAGGAGGAGATGAGCAGGACCAGGAGCTTAAAGGCCAGAGAGACGTAGAGGCCTTCGCAGGGCGTGCCGCACGGCTCGAGGGCGTCACGCCACAGGACCTGCGGGAGGATGAGGAAGGCTAATGGCGTGACCAGGGCGAAGAAGCTCAGGCAGCCTCCTAGAGCCGGGCCAACGAAGCGCTTGCACTCCAGCGGAGTCGACTCTTCCAAGTCTTTTGTGACACGGGTCAGGTCCTCGTTTGAGATACTGTGTTCTGAGGTGCCAGTGACGACCGTGGTGGTCTCGCCCCAGTTGTCATCCTGTCCGACAAAGAAAAAGATTCAGCTGCAGGCTGGATTTTCAACACCTATTATACCAACAAAATGGTGGAAAGTTCTAAAAAACTCAAGCTTCTCAAGTCTCAAGTTTTCTTTAAAAAGTAAGAAATATGAAGGAGGAAAATCAAGCAAATCTGAAAGATATTTTTGGTCTTTTTACTAACCGGATAAAAATGAAAAGGATCTGACCTAATACACCTGAATTCAAGAAACTAGTGGGAATCTAATAACGTTTTTAACACAAAAGGTGTGTTTAGAAGCTACAATGAGCCTGAGCAAAATATAGATTATTTTCAGACATTGAATTTTAAGGAAATTTAAGCCCCTTAACTCAGTCGAGATGAAAAGTTTAAATATTCTAAAGAAGGAATCGACCCCGTTTACCCATGTGGCCATTTGTGTCCCTCAGACTAAAATACAAATGCTTCCTTACTATTTACAGAAAGACAACTCTACACTTTATCTGGACACAAACAAACACCCGCAGTCTCTCTAATGAACCCATGCCTTTTAACTTAATACAATACCTCTTAAATATCCTCAATGTCAACACCTGCTTTTCACCCGTGATTGACAAGATAAACAAAGATTGAAAAGAAGTGACCGGCAGCTCCTACAAAACACACTTGAGCCATCGAGAGAACAACATTCTTTAAAGGGATCAAAATGTGGCAGCAAAAAGAAAAGAAAACACTCGGCGGGTCAACATAAATCCATCCGTGACATTTTAATGAGAACAAAAACAGCAGCGAGGTCACAGTGCCAATCTGAAGCCAGAGAGAATATAAAAAACGGACCAGGTTGCCATTTCTGAACCAACTCCTACATCAGCGTGTTTCATCTTATTTCAACATTTATCCGTTATATAAAGAACATGGCTTTTAGCATCCAGCGTGACTAAAACCAGTAACACTGGAGAGGACAGTGCCACGAAGGACAGAAAATAACAAACAAACCACATTGCTGATAGAAGAGAAGAACCTCTAAATGACAGTTTTTTGTTGGTAAAGGAGCTTAAGTATTTACATTAAATGTATGCCTCTGGAACAATTGTCGTAATTTCAACAAATAACAGAGGCCTAAAGGCAAAACAGCCAGTGTGACTGACCCTGTCATCTCCGCGGGTCGACTCTGCGTCCAGCAGCGGCTCTCCAGGAGTCTGGATGGTGACCGATTTGTCCCCACGACTGCTGCTGTCTCGACTCTTAGATCGGTGTCGATCCCTCCGATCCCTGGAAGACAAACGACACGCGGGGTTAGAGGAGGCGCAGCGGGACTCAGATTCTTTTACTCTTCCTGTGATGTTCCAATGTAGCTTGTTCTGGGCGTCCCACAATATATCAACCTGCTTTAAAGGGAAACTTTGACCATTTTCAACCACGTGAACGTTGTCACGATGTGGTCTGTCTATGCAAATGAACAACACTTTTCTTCCATGATGCCGGCACCCTCAGCTCCCCCCACGTTTGCCGGCAGAAGCCAGCCAGGTGGATAAGCTTCACCTCCTCAGTCTGACTTTTCTTGGCTCGCTCTTCATCTTGTGCTACAGATCGTGCTTTCACATTTGTGTATTCCCATCTCCATGGAAACAAAGCTCACAGAAGTCAGACGGGGAGACAGTGCTGATCTGCTCTGAGCCAAGAGTCTGTCACTTGACCTCCTATTTCACGCCTCTAGTCTAATCAGAAACATATTTCAGTGTACCGTTTAGCTGCAATACGAGGCTGTTTGTTCAACGTATTGATTGGAAACATGATGCGAAAATGACGTCATCCCTGTTGTATCTACCTGTGCCTGCGGGAGCCCCTGGAGTGGGAGGACTTGTATGAGTAGCCCGAGTACTGCGACTCGTTGTCCATGTCTCGGGTCAGCGGTGGGCGGGCTTTACGAGCCCCGCCTCCTCCTCCTCCCCCCGTGCCGCGCTGCTCGCCGACTCCTCCCAGCTGGCTCTTGCGCTCGGAGATGGACTTGGTGGAGAGAGCGAGGGGCAGCTTGAGCAGGTCAACCTTACTCCTGAGGGAATCTATCTTGGAGGCCGACGAGGAGGGAGCAGGAGAAGGGAGGCGGGAGAGCGGGGGAGGCTAGAGAGGAGGAGAAGAGGGGCAGGAGAGGATGATGGGTAGGAGAGTCGCAGCAGGGGAGAGCTGAGGTGGCTGTGATCTGAAAAGAGACGAGCAGAGAGAGAGAGAGAGAGAGCGATGGTTAAATGAAATACCGAGGCTGGTTTCCGCATCAGGAGCTGCTGTGGCTCACATGCAGCTGTCCACAGTTTCATCTGCTCTGGATTATGATGAATGCATCCGACTCATCCTGAACGACTCTGAACATACTCATCAGTCATAAGTGATCATCTCTAAGTGAAGGGGAGGGTCATACAAATTTCAAGCATTCTTTGTGGGCTTCCTGCCTCTTGTTTCGAACAGCTATCGCTCAAGACCATCTTAATTGATGCACTTTAACGGTCCCCTGAGGCTGCTTTGAACTTCCATCTTTTTAAATTATATATGATGGGTTTGCTATAATCAGGATTTCCGGAGCTTTTAAAAGGGTAAAATTGAGGCACATTCAAGCACTTTCAAGTAGAGCTGAAACAATTCATCGATTGAGTACCCAGCCAGGCATGTCATTCAGTGGCTGAGTTGCATTGTGGGTAATGTAGGTTCCAGTTTTTAAAAAATGTGTCGAATAATAAATGAGATATCTCTGGTACTGCTGTATTGATTTTGTTGTTAAACCGTCCATTATGAGGCTACCACATTACCCAAAATGCAACTTGACCACTGGGTGACATCACTGGAGGCCATTTATCAGATTACATGCAGCTTATTCTGGAGCCGCAAAAGGCTTTCTTCACACATGGTACTCTCCAAGACCTGTAAACACACTATAATGTGTATAATTAGGGGAGTTACTCTTTAAATATGAGGAATTTCTGATTTGTTTGTTGTGTGTTCAATATCTTTGGATTGTGGAGAGATCTGAGGACGCCGTCTTAAGCTTTGAGAAACACAGAACGCCCATTTTTCACATTTTATAGCAACACAACTCAGTTCATTGTGAAAATAATCAACAAATTACCTGGAAAATGAAAAGAATACTTTGTTGCCCTACTTTATAGATACCTCAAACAAAAACAATCAAACTCTCGAAGCCTTTACCATAACATCTAAATTCTACAACAGATGCAATTGCAAAAATATCAAGTTTACATAATTATTTATTTATATGTCACCTGGGGGCAACCAACAAATAGGACCGTTTAATTTCAATTGCGATAACTCATCGTTTCTATGAATGACTGAATAGATGAAACGCAAATTTGTCAAGAAGTATTTTCAAATTCTAGCATATTCCTAAACTTGAAAACATAATAGTCAAAATTAAGCATTTAAGGTGGGTAATCGACAAGATCAACATCATTATACACTGCTTTATATGTGAGATTCAAAACAGCCCATTAAAAAAAAAAAATTAAGAAAAACTTGACTATACAACTGCTGAAAGAACACAATCCTCTTGCAAATTAAAGGTTTAACTCATTAGCTGGAAAAATACTCTACTGCTCATGTCAAAACACTGAGGAGGTCCCCCTTGTTCTGAGCAGGAGCTTGGTGGCTAACGTTAGCAAACTTTAAAATAGAGCTTGCTTTCTGTGACTTGCATCACTGAGCCAGTTTATTAACGTTAAGACAGATTTTCTGCTGTTTTCAAAAGGCACATAGGCTCATGTTTAACATGGAAGTATGTTGTTTCCAACTCCCAACAACCGTCACAACTTTCCACAATATGAACTGTAAAAAAAGCTAATGTTCAGGTATGAAAATTGCCCAATTTTAGAGACATCAGCACAGAAAAATAGCCTCTCAAAAAGGCCATCAGGATCAGTATCAGGTTTCAGGAAGGCGTATCTGACAGTTTAATTACACAATGTAAAATTACCCTTCAAATTCAGAGTCTGTGGGTGTGGTTGTTGTGACCCCTCACCCCGGAACTCTGAGCACCGTGATCCAGTAACACACATTAACCCACTGAACTGAGTCTTCAGGCTCATATCTCGTCTTCCAGGTCGCGGCCGAGGTTAATCATCACACGACTGTATCTCCTCTGAGCAGCCAGCTTTAGCCGCCGTTAGCTCGGACACAATGGCGGCCATATTGGATTACTGTGTTTTCACAAAACTTGTTTGCCATCTCCCTCCCTCTCGCAGTCTCACATTCCCTCCCGCACTCCCCCCGTCCCCCGGGAAACCGGGCCTCACTGCTGCCATGGTGATGAAAGAGGGTGTTCAGCTGGAGGGGGATTGGAGGTTGACAGTTGCCATGGAAACCTGACCTCACGCCGCCCTCTACCACTCTGTTCTCCATGCTGCCGAAAATCACCAAAATAAAAGTGTTGGCATGACGGATGTCGGACTGTCATATGCTGGTTAATTGACAAAGGGCGGAGCGGAGCTCGCAGGCTTTGATTGGCCCTCGGTGGGAAATGGAGAGGGACGTTAGCTGCCATCTCTGTTTCACAGCGTCCTGATTGAACTTAATGTGGTTTTTCTGCTCCGTCAACTACATTGTGCTTAAAATCAACTTCCCTTCAAGGCAAATACTGTGCAACAATGAAATCTGTCTGTGGGATTTCTGTCAGTTTTTACTCCTCATGTTCTATGTGAAATTCTGTTTTTAATGATGCTTTGTATGAGGATGAAGCGCCCCTCATCCAGCACCAATAAACCCACTCTGTCCTACAAGACAAGACAGAATCTTGGACTCTTGCAGCCATGTGCAAAACCTCAACAACATGCCTGTGCCAAACCACAAAACTCAAATGACTAACAGCCTCTTCCTGGTATGTCCTCAAAGCTTTTATGTAAAATAAAACATTTTTGTATACGATTCAGTTCCCTTCTCCAAGTGACTGATTTATTCCAGCTTAAAAAAGTATAATTTCTAAAATATGGCCATCTGTCAAAGGTAGCTCCAGAAAGACAGGGGGCAGCGTAACTGTTAACTGCTGCTCACTGTACTCTTTGCTTTAGCAACTAGCTGTCACTAGCGGGGTTCAGCTCAAGTGAGCCCAGCTGCATCCCTAGGAACACTGTACACTAGACTGCGACTGAACAAATCCTCTGAAACCGACAGATGCCAGTTTTAGGCCAGAGTAAGGAGGTGATTTACAGAAGCTCTGAGCAACATCATCTCTGTGATCCAATACATGTTATTTAGTATGACAGAAAACATTTGTTTGTCTTAATATCATGTATGTGAAATGCAGTATGCCAAAAATACCTGGATGTTCTACTACAATCTGTTGCATTTTGCAGTATGTAGGCCAGCATGCTTCTCTAGCTATTCTAACCCACAATCCTCTGCACAGTGGAAGATGCGTCCAAAATTTCATGCTAGGGCACCGAAAATTATCAAAACTGAACTGACACTAAACATTTTTAACAATCAAAACTAAACTAAAATCAGCAAAACCCACTATAAAAATTAACTGAAAAACCGAACCAAATTGACAAAACATACACACAAAACTATAACAACACTGGTAATGGCAGAAACATGAGCCTCTGATGTAGCCTTCATCAGTCGTGCGGTGCTTTAATGCCCATAAAGTGGAGATAACGGATGATGGTTGGTGAGGCTTCATCCTGACCACATGATATCTCTGCAACAGAGAGGAATCCTCCCTCTGAATGTCACGCAACACGAGCAAACACACTTACTCCAGATATTAAAGAGTTGCATGACAACAAACTACCACAGCACATTAAAGAATGATTAAAGATCTGTCACCCTCAGCTGCTCCGGAGCAACCCTGAGAGCAAACAGTCGCTGCGGATTCACATGGAGATTTTAAGAGGAGAAACAAACCACATACTTTCAGACCGGCAATAAACGAAATCTAAACAGTGTTTTTATCTAATGGCTGTGGAAGTTTAGCTCGAACTCGTCCTCCCAGACGGTGAAACGTTGGCCAAAATAACAATCTGAATTCTTAACTGTCCTTAATGTTTAGCCTGCCACCTCATAAAAATAACAATTACGGCAACAATGTCCATATTTCAAAGAAATTACACTGCAAGACGAGTCATTCGAGAATGAAGAGCAGCCTCGCTGATCCTGTAAACTCAGATCACAGCAGCCGAGTTACTGATGTGCATCTTTATCACACACAAAACAGTAAAAGGCCCGTCTCATTAGCTATAGCTACCTTAGCTGAAGTCACGCAGGGCCCATACGTATCTGAAGGCGTAAGAGAGCAATCAAAGAGGACTAGGAACATAAATCTAAATCCCTACCAGTAACGGCTAGCGGTGCAATACAAACATGTCGAGCAGAGCAAATATTGTGGCGATAACTAAAGCTTGCCTTTAGGTCGGGACTAAAAGGAAAAGTCATTGAAATCACCTTAGATTATGAGACATGTTGTGTGCAGAAGTTTACCTTCTGCTCTGAGATAATCCTCTGGGGACCGTGGAAGTACTCAGATAACCTCGCACTGCATATGCAGTAAATCCAACTTTCTGACAAGTCTGCACAACACGTGTGAAATGATGCTTGTGTAAATATCATTTAGTCAAAATAAACCTCTCTTGCGGTTGCATCAGGTTCTGGACTTTCGAGGCCACCACGAATAAAAGGATTCTGGATCTCTGCTGTGTCTTACTGTACAAACAAAGAACCCTCGCCAAAGACGCCGTTCCCGACGGATCGACCTCAACTTTGACCACAGACCTTTCAGCTCAAACAGTTCTATGATATCGTGTCAACATGACATCACAGCACCGTTTGACCCGTTATCCACATAATGAGAGACATGTGGTGTAAAAAGCGCGCGAGGAGGGGTTTGGGTGGTCTTTTAAAGTCGAGCCAACGTGACACTCCATGTATCTGAAAAGAAACAAAAGCTTGAATAGAGCAAAGAAACTGGTTTGCAATTCTAGCCTGCAACGCCTAAAAGGGAACGAGGATATGAACTAAAGTCTAAATCACAAACCGTCACATTTACCTCAATGACAATGACTTAACTTTATATATCTCCTTTCTACTGTTGGTCTGCCTGTGTGTTTTAGTCCTGAATTGCAAGTTCAAGACTAGATTTTGGGCTGATTTGATTGAGAAGAGCTGCAATGGCAACCAGTTTAAGGATTAGTTTGTAGGATCACAGTGTGTTTTGGAGCTTGAGCCAGAGTTGGTTTTCACTGGAGGACACCTTTAAAAGACATTTCCGGAATCACGCCTATTTGCATTAGTAGCGCGAGTTAGACGAGAACATTGAGACCACCTTGTAGAAGGTAGCAGCTGAGAATCTTAGCCTAGCATTAAGGCTAGTAACGGGAGAAAGACCAGCCTGGCTGTGTTGAACAGGAACAAAGTCTCCTCGCCGACAACTTTACATCTTGTTTGTTTATTCTGTAAAGAGAACTGGTGAAAAACTGTAGTTCACAGTTTTATGATGCACTATTTCTCCGCTGACGCCAAGCCTGTGAAGTCCCAGCCAAGAGCCGGTCAGGAACAGAAGGATGGATATGAGGTGCTGCTGGTAGGATTTTGTTTTCCAGGCTAGCCCTTTTTCTCCTACTTCCATTCTTTGTGCTAAGCTAACAGGCTGTTGGCTGTGGCCTCATATTTACTGCACAATCGATCTTTTCATCGAACTCTAAGCAAGACGGTCAAAATCGTAAACATTTTAAACTACTGCTTTAACTGAAGCGATGTGTGTACATTTGGATCCGTGAACATACCAGAATGCCGGCAACTCAATACATGTAGTAAATTATACGGCCCTGTAGCTCCATCTGTAATTATACAAGATGAAACATAACCACTGTATGCCTCAGACTTGTGCATTTTGATGCCTTACGTTTGAGCAGCACCAGCTAAAACATTTTCAACAACTTCGACTGCAGCGCTAGACGAGCCGCTCTGCCAACATGTCTGTCTCTGAACCCGTCTGTCTCTCTGTCCAACTGTTACTGAGAATATGACAATACTCGACAGAGGTGTGGTCCGGTGTTGGGATGGATATGGTTTCCTATTCATTCATCCCAGTGTCCTATGGCCTAGTTAATGAACTTCAGCAGGACCCGTCCCAACGACTTCAGTCAGCAGCACAGAAACTTAAATGAACACACATATCTGAACACAAGCCGGAGCAACTGTAAAAGCATCAGCTGTCATTTGTTTGTGCCTTTTGATCGGCTACATCCTACTCAGTTACTGTTCCTGGACAGCCATTGCTGACCAAACAGTGGTGTTATTCTTTAGGGGGTTTTTTTTTTTTATGACACCCAAGTCATTCATTTCTCACACACAAAAAAAAAAAAAGAAGAAGAAAATGACCCTTGTTCACTCAACTCAGGCAACAACAGGCCAGTTCAGAAATCTGTGTGGGTGTGTGGTCTGGAGATTAAACAGTTGTGATGTTGGGCCACAGGGAGTGTAGAGTCATTTAATATAATTAACTGATAACAAGGACAAGCCAAGCTGTCTGGTAAGCTGATGTTTTACTTACTTATACAGCTTTTCAAACTAAAACTCAAGCAGTTTTCAAACACTTCCAAGCCCGGTCGCAAGGATTAATAATTGCCGGTTAGTGCAAACCACTGACACGTTCACATTCTCAAGCAAAAATGTCAAACGGTTGCTGGTTGCATCTCCTTGAATGTGTTTTGGAAGCGTCACATTCGCCTCTGGGAAATAGTGATGAGCATTTTCCACAGTGCAATCGAATAAAAATAACAAATTATTTGCAGTCCTACTGAATAAATTAACTCAACTTGCCAGGAAAATGTGAAGATGTTTATATCAAAACTCAAGACGTTCGTGATGCTCAATAAATCGATCACACCATCAATTACGGATCATTAAAGCAATGAAAATTAGTCAGGAATGTTGCTGTAAACGCGCAGCTTCAGTCACGTTGCGTCTAAAACGAGCAGATGTGGGATTTTACAGCCTCTAGTCTCCCAAAGGCGAAAAGAAATCAAGCTGTCATCGAACGTTTTAAGCTGCTGGCACTGAGACAGCAGCTGTCAGGGCCGAGAGGCAATCTGGGCCATCTCTGAAATGACCAGCTCCATTCAACAGCCATTTGAGGCCCGATGCACCAACTGTGAAAATAAGCGTGCACACACCCAGGGTCCGGCAGGGGGAAGAGGCTCGCTGCTGCACCAGGGCCACACACACACGCACACACACACATACACACACACAAACAGGGTCGACCACCACCCACTGCTGCCTGCACAGACACCAGTAAAACCAGCGAAAAAACAAGACAACTGCTACTGTCAGCCTTCGTGCACACATGGCTAGCAAACCAGAGCAGGTGTGTGCATTTGTGTGTGTGTGTGTCTGTGTGTGTGTGTGTGTGTGTGTGTGTGTGCGTAAATCTAACAGGATATGGTTGAATCAACAGGCCTGTCCTCCGCTCAGTGCCGGGATTCAAAGGGACCCCTGCATACAGTCTGTCTTCAAATACAAACAAAGTATTAAGGAGGCAGGAAGTGGCTCAGTGGGCTGAGATCGGATGGATGTGGTTCAGATAAAACGACTCTGGTCCATTAGGCCGTGTGGGATGAATGCGTTTTTTTAAAAAAAAGATAGAGAGAAAAATCCAGTAGACAACATAATGAAGGGTCAGTTCAACAACGTTATTACATGATTCACCTCACTGTGGTGCCTAGACATGCAGAGTGCCGTATTAGAGCTATGACTAACAATTATTATCTCGATTCATCGATCAGTTTGGTCTGAAACATGTCAGAATAACAGTGAAAAATGTTGCTCAGTGTTTCCCCGAGCACTGTCTTGTTTCCATGAATGTTTTATCTTTAAGGAGGGTGAGAGAGAGAGTTTAGGATTTAGAGGGATCTATTAGCAAAAATGGAATATAATATTCAGAATTGTGTTCTAATTTATGTAAACATGCCCTGAAACTATTAATCGTCACGTTCTCACATCTTTAGAAAGAGCCTTTTATATCCACAGAGGAAGCGGGACCACCGTGCTGCACTGCCATGTTTCTACAGTAGCCGAGAAGGGACAAACCAAACACCGGCTCTAGGCCGGGCCTTTCGCATTCTTGCGAGGGGTATTCAGCTGTTTGCACCCTGCAACCTCACAGCTAGATGCCACGAAATCCTAAACACTGGACATTTAATCTTTCGCAGTTTGAAGTAAAGATGAAATAATCCCTGAGAAGGCCAAAACTAAAACACAGGCGAAAAGAAAAAAAGAAAAACATCCACTGTAGTATCTTAAGTTACAGAACATTTTTGCCTCACAAGACATTAAACAGCTTGAACAGCGATGTATGCATATTTCCAATTTGATCATTTTCCTCTAGAAACATCTGGGGACTAAAGGGGGCCAATATCGACCTGCAGGCCTTACTTTGAGCAGCCTCGTGTTAGACGGCTGAATGACAGGTGTTTATATGGCAACATATGTAAAATGATTTGTTATATCTAGATTTGTGTTGTTTCTTTTGACATTTCATAGATTAAGCAGTTGATCTGAAAACTAAACTGTCTGCTGTCCCATGCGATTACAGATGTATCTGGTGTGACTCGAACGCTCTCGACCTGGTCCACTTCTTGAGAAAAACGTTATACTGTCATGTCATTTCGGAGCTTTTAGTTTGTGTTTTCTCCTATTCGCAAAGTCAGACTACAGATAGCGGTTTTCATCCTTAAAACGTTGATTGCTTCGGACTTTATCTTGCTTTTTGTGGTCAGGAAACTAAACGAGAACAACTGGCAAAAAGGGGAAATTCTGTTTTCAGTCATTTGAGCGAACGCAGAAAGACACCTTGATGAGACGTGGTTCTGATCAAAAGAAAGTGAACTGAAGCGCCAACATTTCTGACAACCAATTGATTGTTTAGGTCATTTAATGGGCACAAATCCAGTTTGAGGGTTGCCGCTTCTAAAACGTGAGGATTTGATGCTTTTCTCCGGTTCATATCACTGAAACTTGAATATCAGGCACGTTTTTGGAGTCACCTCAGATTCTGATTTGAACTTATCACTAGTTTATTTACATTAATGTTTTTCAATCTAATCATAAAGGCAGTCAGTTTACACCCTGCTGGACTGTAAAGATACATTCAGAGAGTGATACTCCTACAGACTGTTTCGATGCATGCCTGTCAACAAACCCTCTCTGTACTTGGCATTTCTTAATCCTCCCTGTGAAGCTACTGTAAAGCACTGCTCATTTACACCAACACTGACACTTCATGGTATTTATATGTCCTGTTTTATCACCACAGCTTACAGTCCCACTGGAAGCAGTGTGCGGTGACTGTGGTAGTTTAACTTTACTGAGTATTTATGGCATTATATAGTTGTTTTTTTTCTAGCAATGAAAGCCCACAACTGTGAAGTAAAGCAGTTATGAGGCCAGCAGGTAAATGAGGAGATAAGGGCCTGTAAGCTGCTGCGGTCACATTTCACTGTTTCTGTTTGAATTTTGGACATTTTTGAACGGCGCAGGGGGGAAAAGCCATATGGGGCAACATTTGGATGTGGCGACATGGATCAGGAGTCAAGCTGCATCAATAATTCAACAATACTGCACATGCACAAAAGGCTACCAAAGGGCTAACTTACTGTGAGGACCCGGGAGCATTTGGGGCGAATATAAAAGAGTTGTGCGACCTACAAAATGAGAAAAAAGGACGCTGTTGTGGTCGGCCAGGACAATGGGAGACTCCCAGGCCCCACCGGTCGCGTCCTGGTGCCAAATTATCCCGTATGTTTGTTCCCTTTCTCCTCCCTTTTCCCCCTTTTCCCCGCAGTAAAATGAATGGACGCACTCAAATTCCCACCAGTGCCCTCACCGAGGAGAGAAATTCAAACCCTCCGGCCTACAATCAAACTGGACGCGGTTATTCCCTCCATGCGCATCCGTCTCCGGATCATGTATGTCCTTTAGAAACACTCACAAACGCACACAAGTCGTCCTCCCACGTTTAAGATCGCCCCACAGAGCTACGTGGCCTCGGTGGGAACGACAATAGGGCCGATGAGGGTCCTAAAGTTCCCTGCGGTTTCCCAAAAAAAAAGAAAAAAAAAAGGCGACCATCATCGCGTCCTGTCGACTATTGTTTGGGGAAACCGGAGATCTCCGGCGCCCCGGAGCCTCCTCTTTCTTTCCGCGTTACAGCCGCGCACCCAGAATCACCAGCGGCACCTTATCGAGACATATTCCGCAGAGAAAAATACTACTTACTTATTCCAGATTGTCCATTCAGGTATTTTCTCACTTTCCACTTTCTTTCCACTCAGCCGTAGCACCGTGCGCCCCGCCTCCGCTGCACCGTGGCCCCTCCTCTGGATGTCCCCTGGGGGCGCAGGCCTGCGAAACGCCGAGGTGCAGCCACAACACATTTGTCATCACCGCTGGGATGTTTCTGTGAGAGCCGGACAGCGTAATGTCACAAAGTGAAGTGGTTCCATAAAAGGCTCATAAAACAGAGGAATGATGGGAAAAATGTTTCAGAGCCGCCACCACCACCATCATCATCATCATCACCATCATCATCGTCAGATCCAGTCTGACCTTTGAGAAAATGTGGAGAAAACCATATATGTGTCTGGTTCAGCAGCATTAAAAACACAACTAGATATAGAGTTGAGCTAAAATAACCTCTTTCATAACCAAAATCACCTTAACATGTACTTTTTTCTGTTCTCTACAGAAATAAGTACTGCAAATATAAAAACACGAGAGAAGAACCCATAAGACAACATCAACTATATGTGCATTATGTCACATCTTATCACATTTCTTTGATGGAGTTTGATGGTTTATTTCATGATTGTATTTGTCAAAGAGGCGGAAACATTTAAAACTGTTCTAAATGCCATGTATCTTTTGGCAATGTAGTATTTGCGGGTTCAGAAAAAAGTCTTGATCTTAATCAGTATTGTTTTCAGATACACAGAAGACTTTCTTTAATCTTTAACTTGAACATTTTTTAAATGACACGTGAAGATAAATTTTACAAGTGAAATATATATGAATATTAAACCATCTCTCTTTATGTTAAGCGCAAAGATTGTCTTCACTTAATATTGTTATTTTATTTCTCCTAAGGGGAATTTCTCTCTTCATTTATAACATATCCTCGACGTGGAGAAATGGTTTGTGTTCACTGAAATAATTCAACTAATTCAAACCTTTTGATAAACAATTTTCATTTTTAAATATGATAGCAGTTCTATGTTTGTTTGTTTTTTAAGGTATATAACTGGTTGCCAGCCTAAAGTTTGATGAGCAGAGATGTTGACTACGACTAGATAGAAATCTCTCATTTCCTGCCGATACCGAGACTATCTCCTTTTAGTATTCGATACCTTGCTCCACCGAAACCCCGATTTATGTGGTCACCTCTGCTCGCACCCAAATCAATAAATTAACAGGGTGACATTTATCAGTGAATTTTGATCAATATATTACCAGCTGTGGGCGCGGGGCAACTCACCTGGTTCAATTCAGTACTGCACTTTTGACCAACACCAGAAGCTCTCTGGTTTTTGCCAAAACAGAAGTGAACACGGATGTCCCTCTCGCTTGGCCGCACTTCTCTTTGAATGTGTCCGGGCCCGGCATAACGTTAAAGTGCAGTTAAACCCTGAACCACTTTTTTTGTACGGGTGAGTGGTAGTGTTGTTGGGTGATTCAGGTCCAATCCTTGACATTTAATGCAAAGTATTTGATTTCTACACCTTGTGTTATGATTATATATATTGGACTGCCCTCTACTGGTTGAAACATGGCCATCGAGTCTCACCGGAAGTTAGCATCGGCCTGGTTCCCTCGTCAAAAGGCCATATGGGATTTTTAAATTGGATTTTGGACAATAATTCCTGTGTTTTACACAAACATATGATACTCACACGTTTTGTTCAGCAAGCTAAAACTCACAGATGAACACCACCTTACTGACTTCTGAATCATATCAAATCCTTAGAAGTAAAAACCAAATGTCAGGCTATAAACAGGCTACATTACAATCACATGACTTATACGTCACCACCACTAGGCGTCTTCCTACACAATTAATATGCATATTTTCTATAAATTGATAAATCTAGAAGTTTTAAAGTTAGAGTTAGAATAGTTTGATAACTGGATGGCGTGTAAAGACTAGATGATTCTTCATGTTCAAAATGATGACATTTAATATCCTGGACTTCTTGTAGTCTCATTTAGCCACCTGTTAGACAGAAGACAGGAAATTAATTTGTAATGCAATTGGAGGACATTTAATCATGTGTAGAAAAACATTTGTGAAAATCGTGAAGCTGTGGTAACCACAGACCTTTTTCAGGCATTTAACTGAAAGCCCATTAAAAAAAAACCACTGACTTTGAGATGAGGGAACTGGAAATGCAAAAATGCGAACTGATTTTTGGGTTTTAGGACTCATTACTACAGCAGGCTAAAGTAGATGGCGACTTGTTTTGCTATGTTGAAATATTTGTAATTTTTTTTTTTTTAAATGGGCTATATACAGCTCATGTTTGCTCATCAGCTCATCCAGCTTTTTGACAAGCAGTCAAGCCTGCGCACCTACTTCAGACTGGGTGTGCACATTTTATGTTATTTTGCGTTTTAAAATAAATTCCCATCTACAGTTGTTTAAGTGAATGTTCCAGTGTGGTTTTGCTGTGAAACTCCAGAAATGTTTTGTGTATTATGAAAATTCACCTGACTTTCCATCAGCATGAGTGTGAGTACATAGTGACAGAATTCCCATTGTTGCCTGAACTGTTCCAAACAGGACAATATATCAGTTAAATTTCTGTGGTCTGTAGACAATGAAAGAAAAGCTGGAAAAGAAGCAATATTTATTTCTTCATCAAGGCATCACAATTGGTCATTGATTCCAGCCATTAAATGAACATCCATCAAAAAACAAATTAAAACCATCTTGCCTGTTGTCACAATTTTCAGAGGTTATCATTAAAAGAAACCTTGTGAAAAAGTTACAAACCCAAAAAAGAGTGCACAGCCACAGTACCAGCGCATTTTCAGTGTCGAAAACAACATTTTCTGACTGGATTCGACTTTGATTTTTGGCAGCTGATCGATATGAAGTTGAAGTGAAGTGTTTGTCAGCCGTGCCGGACCCCTCAGGAAATTCTTCTTCGCCACACAAATATCACAATATGTGAAACTGCAGTGGGTCTACTGTACAACTACAAACACGTGTAGTTATATGTGTACTGGGACTGAACAATATAAATATCTAGGATCAACATCCCAGGACCTAAAACTTATCAAAATACTTCACCACACATTTCCAGATTCTGCAAAACCTTAAATTTAACTACTTGTTCATTGACGCAAAAAGTGGTTCCTTATCATTACAACTGATTGATAAGTTAACTACACTGACAGAGAAGACGGCTACAGTATTGCACATACCATCGCAATCCTCACTCACTCACACACCCACACACACACAAACACACACACACATTTCCTGTGTTCATACACACTGTCAATTGCTCACACATACACTCACATTTACATATTCACAATCACACACTCAAAATAATGCTCAATGTTTAGTGCCTATCCCATGACACAGTAAACAAAAACATTCTTTTTTTTTTTTTTTTTACAATAAAAAAAAAAAGGGAAAACAAAAATGAATATAAACATCTTTCCACTGACAGGGCCTGCTGGTGCCTGACCAGTGTTTTCTGACCCTGATGAGTCCAGATCCATCCAGGCCAATCCAGTC
>CAEMYA010000024.1:8121687-8175572 GCA_903131615.1 Diplodus sargus
AAAAAAACCCTCACTCTGCTGCTGTGTCTAACCTGTACCTACTTGTGTGATTTAAAGAAAAGAGAGCCTGTCCATGTCGGGTTGGGATAGAAGTAGTAGTTGTAGTAGTAATAGTAGTAGTAGTAGTAGTGGTCGTAGGCCTGTGGAGTCTCCGGGTGGATCAGTAGGTGGCATTGGTCGGCTCCCTCCCCGTGCTGAAGAGCATGTCGGCCTTCGAGCTGATAACGTATGTCAGTATCAGGGATGTTATCAGCACGCCAACACCTACACCCAGCGTCAACATCTGGAGGAGTCAAAGGAACAATCTTATTACTTCTGCTCTACACTATTCTATAAGTGCACAACAACAATAAGACATTAAAGCTGTATGAATTGATCTATTTTGGTCATTTGGGAGCAATCGAACAAGCTGTAACTACAACTCTGACACATTATTAATATGCAAATATGTGTTTTTGTCTCTGAGAGGTGACGGGTTTACCTCCAGGTCGTGACTGGCCACCAGGAATATGCGTCCTTTGATGCTCTTCCACCTGGACTCTGTCCACGTTGAAAAGTTTGTGGAGGTGTAATCCCGCAGTTCGAAGGCCGGGGACACCGCTTTGGAGAGACGGACCGTGGAGCGTACGCAGTAACCCTCCCGCTGTGTGCTGTTGGGAGGCGCCGCGCCTTGAACCCACATATAGTAGTATATCTGATGGAGTAGGTGAGGGATGTCACAGGGTGGTGGAAGGGGAAATAATTATTATTTCTTTTCAAAAACATGTCAAACTCAAACTCACAACAGATATACTAAATATTTACAGGTTTCAGTGTGAAGACAAGCTGCTTTTCTTCAATTTAAATAAAATATCTTTGGATTTTAGACCTTTGTCCACCCAACTAACAAATTTAAGACATAACTTTAAAATTTTTCTTTATGACTTTATATAGACTAATTATTCAAAGAATAAAGAAATATAATAATTGGTTGATAAAATAACCAATTAATTGATAATGAAATCGACAGTTACAGCCAGAAACGTTTCCCCGTTTTCCCTTTTAATTTCCTTTGTTAGGTTTGTTTAAATAAGAAAATCTAAATTTAATTCAAATGTCCTTTTTACCCCTCTTTGTATACAAGTAGTGTAAAAAAAATAAACAATGATCAAAACTGCTCAATGCTTTGTCTTACATGTTTGCTCTCTTTGTCCTCCTCATCCTCTCTCTGGTTCTGGCAGTTCTCCTGAGTGATGTTGGGGGTGCTACCAGTCAGGTTAGCCAACAGGTACTGAACCAAGAGAGTCGGTTCACTGGACTGCTGGGCCACGCCGACATAGAAGTTTGTTGGCCTGTTAGCTGAGACAGACGACAGGCAAAATTAAATTTAGGGGCAGGAAATAATGCAGCTACTGATGTCCATTGGGTCAGAGTGAATTTACAAAAGAAATATACACTAAAATATAAACACCAAAGAGTAGTGACATTCGTCATTTCCTCAGCAGATTCAAAATAAAACCCACTCAAGATAAATAGTAGTTCAATTCTGTCAATTCTGTAAGAACCTTATTTTAAGAAATGCATGTCCCAACTTACCCAGATGGCTCCCAAGGTCAGAGGGAATTAGTTGCTGGAACCAGGAGTTATTTGAACGAACGAGGAAACCATAAAGCATTCGGGTCACCTGACAGAGAGAAAATAAATCACTTCTGCTCAATTAAAAAATAAATGACACACGGCAGAAAAATTAGTCTTCGTTTAAAAATCCAGAAATGCAGCAGAAAACCAGGAATTAAAGAGAATATAAAATGATTTAAGAAAGCAGATTTCAAGTGACAGAAAAAACTGCAGCTGAGTGAAGCAATACATATAACTATATGTACAAGAAAAGAGAATAAAGAAATATGAAAATGAGTCGTGGTTAATCAAATGCTAAATATACAATGAAAAATAATGAGAAAAAAAGACAACATGAGAGCAACATTTGATCAATTTAGATATAAAACACAACATTTACTATTCAAGGCTTCATTTTAGATAACAACATTTCAGCAGTCTTTCCGTCATGATTCCCAAATTAGATCCAACAATCTTACTGTTTGTGGGTCCGCGTTGATGCTGCTCAGCTGAGCTTCTGCTCCACCTGCCTGAATGTACAGCGCCCGAGCCACCATGGTGGCCACCTCTGTCAGAGCCTGAAATACATTTTTTCAGAAACATTTGTTTTCCATCAGCCGTTATTCCTTTTAAGGCTGAAAAAGAGGACAACCATCTATTCTGATAAAGTAAGGCTGACGTTGACATCAGAGCAAAGAAGACAAAAACTGTGAATCATGTCCCTTCCTGAATTGACATCTTTCCGACCACACTGAGTGCAGCCAAAGTTGTGGACTGGCTGATTTAAAATTACATAAATACGGTGAATATTGCTGAATAGCATAAATACCTTCGCAGTTTCAGTGACAAACTCGAGCTGCTCCTCTGGAGTCATGTTTGATGGGTAAGATACGTTCAGGTATTCTGCATTATCGTACATACTCTCATAGAACCTGCACACAGAACAGACCATACATTTAAAATAAAGATGCAATTCCTATAATGAAATGTGTAATAATAGCGTGTTTTTAAGAAGCCCTGAATCACCTGTTGGTGAAAGCAGACGGGTGATCCTCAATAACTATGCCAGGGATTGGCCGAGCTCGCAGGAAACGCTGGAAGGACGACGGTGGGAGAGGCTGAGAGAAACCTGGCTCCTCCACTGAGACGTTCAAATCTCTTGAAGCCGTCTGAAGGTTTACAATGAGCTTTCTCACCTGAAACAAACACAGAAGGGAATGAAAAAAAAACACCTCTTCCTGTCTTCGTCCTAATATTTGTTTTAAAGAAACAGTATTTCGATTTTTTTAGGGGCTCTTTAAAGAAATGCACTTTCATTTTGTGTTATGAAACATGCATTTGTATTTACTATTTCTATACGGTGACTACAGCACCTCTAGATTTATTCATGTTTTTTTATTTCATACAATACCTATTAACAAGGCATATTTTACTCCAGTTTGAATTACACTTCAGTTTCCCTCTGTGAGATCAATAAAGTTCTTACTTTAAGACTATCCTGTTTAAGGTTTAATTAGATACATTACGCTGTCAACTTTAATTGACTCTTGTGCAGATTATTGTGCATTTCTTGTGGATGTAGAGTGATGTTCACGTCCTTTCAGTAAGTGATGTTCATACATGACACTTAAATATACAGACACAAACCTCATTGTTGACACTGCTGTTCTTCCTTGACACCGGATCAGAGTGAAGCCACAGCTTGGAGTCAGCACGAAGTCCCACCTACAGTGAACAAATTCAACATTCTGATAGACTACACACACATATATAGTACATAACATAAATCCTACAACATTAAATTAATTTTAAAAACTCAAGCGCATATCCTTCTCTGATTTTGTTTACAAAGCTAATGCTGCAGTTATCAAGTACAATTATTTTAGGATCAACATGCTGAACTGAACTGAGTTATCTTTGAATGCCTGACCACACTATAAACACAGATTTTTTTTATAGTTGTTATAGAAGTTATATGTAGTTATAGGTGGTTGAATGCAGGGGTCGCTAACCTTTCTAAGACTGAGAACTATGGTAAACATCTCTCCTTTCTGTTTTCTCTGCACCTGCATCATAATCGGCTTGAGTGAATGAGTTTACAATACACACCTGTCCAATCTCCAGCACTGAGTGAACATTGTCCAGGTCCAGAGCAAACTGTTTGTTTTGCATATCATAGACCATCCTCGAACTGCCGATGTAGTCAAAGGTTTCCTGGAGTCAAACAGAATACACGAGAAAGGCTGTCAGGACAACAACTAATTTAGCATTTTAAGCACAATGGTGCAAACACTAATGTGAAAAACAACTGACCCCTTGAAAGAAAGTGTAGAGGATGGTGCGGTTAGGTTGAGCCTCCTGGGTGGCATTTCGTAGAGCCTGAGCGGCCGCCAGTAGAGTGACGAAGCCAGATACTCCGCTCTCTGCTCCTGGAGCGATGTCGAAGAAGAAAGATCTGCTGTCCAGCTGAGGAGAGGAGAGGAGAGGAGAGGAGATCCATCAAGCAGACATCAAATCTAGGTTAGTAGTTCAGTTCAATCTAGTATAACCTATTTTCATCATACCATTAATCAAAATGTGGCCTCAGACTAACAGGAAATGCAGCCTTTCTCGTCTTTTGGTTTACCTATGGTATAATGAATTTCTATTGCAAAAGTTATAAGTGAACTTGGGCTGCAAGTAAGGATTATTTTTAATCAAGTAATCTGCTGATTATCATTTCAATTAACTGATTATTGCTTTGATCTTCCTGATGGTTAGAACATTGTAACTAATCTCACTTGTTTGAAGGTCATGAAGTGGGAAAACTATTCACACAAGAAGCAAAGCAGAGAAACACTCTGAGTAAAGCAGACTTTATCTGCGACTGTAAGGTCACATGACACACATTACAAAGCAGGGCTTATCTTGGGCTTGACTTTTACACTGGAAAGCTTTTAAAGTGAGTGAGATCACTGCAGAACCTGGCTGAAACACTGTTTTCATAAACCCACACAAGCATGCTAATAACTAACAAATGTTGTACTGTAGCGAAAGAGTACAAGGGCTCTTCCCTGTAACTCACCCTTGCTGCTGCGATGACCACGCTCTCAAACATCTTGTGGCCTTTGGCTGTGATGTTGATAGGCCTGGTGGAGGCCCAAACATTGTAGTCACCCAGAGGGTCACAAACCATCTCTGAAGGGAAACACAGAACAAGAACCAACATGGATTTCGGTCAGAAAACAATTTAATCATTTAACATTGTCTTGTATTTATTAAACTGATTTTCTTATTGTCAGGCAGAAACAAACGCATTAGAAATTGTAATTGTTAAATCTCTTGCAACTCGTATCAGACCTTGAACAGTGAGCAAAAAAGTTCACCTTTCTTCATGTTGTGTAAATACCTGGGCTGATGCTGAAGTTGATGTCATTCCTCCTCATGCAGGTGGCCGTGTCAGTGACGGCGGACATGTGTGAGTACAGCTGCATGGCACACAGCGGGTACTGAGGAGTGCTGCCATTCACAGCACGGTTATGATCCAAATAACACTGAAAATGTAGAAAACCAGACTTATGAAATCTCTTCATGTGTGGGTTTGTGTTTACAGACACAGAAACCACAATAACATTCAGGTTTTTTATAAAAGGATCTCAAATAGTTTTCAATCCGTAGAACAAGCTAGCACACACAATTAGGTTTGGTGCTCTTGCTCAGGGGTACAGTGGCAGGTTTGGGCACAGTTATATTCTAACTACCATGTGTAGGTCTAAATGTATCATTCTGAAGCAGTAGCTGCGCTGGTGATCAAACCTGAAACTGCTGGTTTACAGAACAGTTTCCCTCGTCTACACCGCTTTGTTGTCGGAGATAGTCACCGGCAAGTGTTAAACTCAAACAAATAAACTAGAACATGAAAAAAGCCGAACACAAAAAGTCACCAATACAGTCATTCACAGAACAATATATGGAGTTTAAAATAGGCAAGTTTAAATAGGAAATTTGCCGTCATCGGCGATCCGAAAGTGAAAGCTGAGATAAAACAGAACAGAGAGTCGGAGGTCAGGTTGACCTCGGCGGCTCTTTTCAGCGGAAACATGAAGGCTGCTGAGGGGAAACATAAGCACAATTGCAATGCATCAGAAGAAAATTCAAGCCGATGTAATATGATCTGTCTGTTTTTGTCTCAATGCTGGAAAAGCAGCTAATGATTTGTGGGTTCTGACAAATCGTCTCAACATTATGTGTCACAACATGTCTGCTTTAGAACGATGATGATCTCCAGAGCTGCTTTAACAACTTCACTGGCTTCGTTCCTGATCTCAACCACAACTGGGACACGTTCAGATCAGATTTTACTGCAGCTCTTCTGTTTTGTTAAGTTCCTTTTCACCAACACCAACAACAAAAAACAATTAGTCATTTTGTGCTGTGACTGTAAGTCCAAAGTGTTTTCTTTCAACGGACAAAAAGAACAGATTTAGTAGCAAACTTATATTACCTGCCGAATGATCTGAGTGTCATTGTCGTCTTTCATTGAGAAGATGGGGAAGTCATACTCCTCATATGATAAACCATTTCCCAAATGGTTCCACAAGGTCACATTACAATGGGCGAGGGCTGGATCATAGTCCTCCGAATACACACCTGAGGGAAAAACATAGAATGAATTATAGCAGATGTGTATGTGTTACTGTTTAAGCTGAAGTTACGTCAATAAACTGAGGCTAAAACGCAATTGTTGTATATATATACACTGATTACGGTAAGTGAGCCACATGACTCATCATGACTCACATGCATCTAAGGAGTCGACTTCAGGGGACTTTTTCATATGTTATTCCTTGCCATTAAAACAATCAGTATCAATACCTCCTACAGAGGTGAAGGGTTTACAGAACCCAGAGTCACATTTCTTTCTCTTTACTTGAGTGGCATACACAGGAAATTCGCCAGTCAAACAGAAAAAGTACAAAAGATCAATAACCACTAATATCTGGTTCTTTGATTAAAAAAATCAAATAATATAAAAGCTGAAGTTAAATCCTACACATATTTCCCGGGAGAAAGTAACTGTGCGTCTCGCTGTCAGCAAGAAACATGAAATAATGGAGCTTAAAATTCTTTCACATGGATTAAGTCAACAAGCTTTATTAAATGACCAGCGTTCCAAGGCCGCGTACGTCTTCATACAATACTCCATGTGATGCAACTGAAGCACTTCAACCTTCTTCCACCATCCTTTTTCCCCATTTGGACCAAGTGGTCTGAGTACATTAAACTTTAAAGGTCAGACGTAATCTGTTTTGAATAAATGAATAAGTTAGGATATAATGTGATCTATATGAATTACTGCATCTACTAATATTATATAAAAAAAGGGAAAAACCATGTTACTATGACCTTCAACACTGTGTGCCTGAAGCTTTTCTTCCCAGTTAGAAAAGTAACTCTGGTCATACATGCAGTCTTTAATTCTCGCATTTTATGGCAAAACGAAAGAAAAAAACGAAAGTAATGAGACGTTAAATCTGTGCTGCATAGTCAAACATGATCATCAGAAACTGCTCAAAGAGCATGAAGACTAAACCAACTACAGCTTGTAATTCCACGAGCTGTGCCATCTGAGTATCATGAAACAACAATTAATTACTGCAGCTGGTGTAATACTGACGGACGAGTCTCAGCAGGCAAACTCCTACCCACCTGTGTTCTCGTTGGGACAGGTGGTATGTGGGGAGAAGCCCTCAGGCGGGTTTGCGTTGGGCGCCACAACAGCAACGCCTGCCACCCTGCTGGAGCCGTTCTTCAGCTTCATCATGATGGATCTGACAGGCAGACAGTCGGCACGGGGCAGTGGAAATGATACAGGGACAAATACAGGTCAGACATATGTTTGAGAGGTAGAATTCTGTCAAATTCACTTTACATTTCTGTTATTGACAGCTTATGGCTTATTAGGTGTTACTGCCATGTACTGATGTAAACATTTATTTACCATCTGTTACTCTAAACAGAAAAAGAACTACAGAGGCTCGTTTATAACAAATGCATTTTATGTAGTCTACCAATAACAGTAAACTTAAATATGACAGCGTAAACTAAACACTATGGGTATGAATGCACTAAAAGGTATTATTTATCTGATCCATCTTGTTTTTGTTTTTAACCCTGTGGACATGTGTTTTTATTTCCTGGGTGAGACCAGAAACAATTTTCCTGCTGTGGCTGGAAAACAAAGTTATTCTATTCTATTCTAATTGAAAGAAACTTAAGGACTTATTGAACTACTGACATTTATTTTGGCTAGCATTTAATCTGTTGGCTGTTTTCTATCCACCGAACACTTGAAGAATTCTCAAAAAATAACAATAAATGTCTGAAAAGATTTAGTGTTTGAGTGAAAGACAAGAGAGAGGCAATTACTCTCGGTACTGTAGGTACTCCTTCTACAGGGTGAGACATGCTAACTGTACCTGGTAAACAGCCGGGACTCCAGGATAACCAGATAAGGAGGATTGGGACCAGACTTCAGGACCCAGTCCAGGTTTTCTTCTGACTCAAGCACATGGAGAACACCCACATTACCAGATAAAGAGGCTGGAATCGAAAGAGAACGCCAAATATCAGTGAATGTGATGTGAGGTACAACTGCAATACTGTGCAATGCATCTCCACCAGGCCTATTCTCTGTTGTCGGAAAAGGATCTGCTATAACGTTTGGATGCAGCAAAGATATAACTGCTTTTGTGGTCTGACAACAGTTCACGGTACACACCAACAGCTTTTTATCATCGGATATTAATCACAGAAAATGTGTGGTTTATCTGCAACTTGCGTGCTTTCATCTTGTTTGGAAATTAATTTTCTTACATTAAAAGCCACATAGCTTCCTGGTGCAAACAACCTCACTGACAGTTCTTCAAAATGACTACAAAAACCAAGTGAAAGACGAACACTCAAGAGGCCATCGGGACACAAAATCTACATCTTAAGATGTGAAAACTGTTACAGGTATCTTTACTTGTCATGAGCGTCACAGAAACACCTTTGCTTGTTCTGACAGGTGCTTAGCATCACTTTAATCGCTTTACTCACACTGGCAACCTATTTGATGTGTTGCATTGAGCAGTCGCACACACGGGACAGTGTTATTGAGATGCACATAAATCTTCTTTTCCACTGAATTACAGCCGACACCTGCAAGAGAGAGAGAAAAAAAACATTAACAACTGCCTGAGCAGAGTAATGCCAGGCTTTTACGAGCAGTACACAATAAAAAGTAGGGACTGGACAAAATATGGATATGGCACTGTGTGGTACTGCCTCCTCTTTCAATACAATTATCGCTGCACTGGCAGATCTGTATACTATCATTAGATCATTGTCATGCAATGTATCACAGTGGCAGAATTGCTGCATCATGAAACTACTGTTACTGTGGGCAAAGTATCATAAATATTGTGGTTTCATGAGTTACCCTGTGGTTCCCACCCTTAAAAAGAGAAAACAACTGTTCTGTCACATTCTGTCAAAATGAGTGGTGTTTAATTGTTCAGACAGCACATCTCTCACTAGTAAAAGTATCTATTAGAGACTTGAAACTAGCTAGCAGAATCAGGTGTGGCAGTTTAAATGTGAACAGCTTATTAAAACTCTAATGAAACAAGAGTGTTTCTTGCTTTGGCCTGTCAGTCCTTGGATAATAAACATTCACATTTCTCTCGTCTGACCAGGAAATCACTGACAGGTCCTTTCAAAATGGTGGCAATTTAAGGCAGACACATACAGTGGTTTATTTGTACACCGTGAGTCTGTGCTCATTGCCTGCACTCTCAACAGACACCCAACTTTCACTTTCACCCCATCGACCACCAGCGGGGGTTTTCCAATAGAAATGATGCTTTTCGGCTCGGTTCACCTGTTGGCACTTTGCACCGGGGCACTCAAAGCAAACAACAGTAGCCTTAAGGTATAATTTAAACCCATCTTAATTAAAAGAGAGTTCTGTTTTGGTGGATCTCCTGTATGCCGAATTTGCTAGGAAACCCTGAAGATGTGATGTGACTTAGTTTCGCATTCACTTGTATTGTATGTTGGCTGACAACCAGATCAACATTAGTTGACAAAACATTGAATGTAATTTGGCGTGATGTCCTAGCATTCACTCCGTCGCGTTCGGGGCGGCCGCTGCGGGGAAATCACGAGTAGTCACGCTGATGCGGCGTCGCTCATATGAGGAGGGCAGACCCAATCTGTGGCTGCCTCAGGGAAAAGTCGTTAAAAGGCTAATTAAAATATGTACATGATTATTTCTGAATTCCCAGGAGATGGAAATGTTGCAAAGCTGAACCTCATTGTAAAACTTGCTACGCTATATGAAAAACCCGGTATTGGAGACTGAAGCCTAACAGGTCGGCTTTGCTAACGCTGACTAGACTAACGTTAGCAGTCGGCTAGCTGCGAGCACAAAGAAGCCCATCAAGCTAACCGCCTGAAACAGAAACACACCCCGCTCGTTAACAAATACGTGGACATGCTAGTCGGACACAGTTAGAAGACAACTTACCGATGAAAAGCCAACAAACTAGCAAATTAACAATCCATTTGATCGACAACAGATCCATCTTCCTGGTTTAGAAAGCAGAACACAACAGCGAGTGTTGACATGGAAAACGTCCGGGTTCCGCTGTTTGGTTCCGGTCTCCTGACCGAGGGGCACTCAAAATGGCAGCTCTGAATCTCTGCACCGTAGTTATAAAGTTTTTCCGTGTTTTATAAATTTACCTCCAGGTCAAGTAAATCATACGGTAACGAAATAAACTAATTTTTCTCTTCCCAACACTCCTATGTATTTTAATAATGGGCCACGCAGTGCCTACCAAGAAATGACTCAACTCTGTACTCACTTTACTTCCTCAATGACTCAATCCTGTTCTTGCACTTTGGATAACACTTTGGATCCTTAACCACAATAAAACTATTACATTAAAATTACACTGGTAATGCTAAACCCACACACACCACACAAAAAAATCACTTCAAATCACATACACTCCACATTTCCATTGATAAACAGGCATTTTTATTTTATTTTGCCTTCGCAGATACACTGAGCAGTGCTGCTCACTTTGAATTATTCATGTCATACAAGTCAGAAAACAGACATCAGTTAGGTTTACAGCTCTAATAAAGCCACAGCACAGGAATGAGGAAGCTGAAACTTACAAGAAAAAGCCTTTAGCAGAATAGGTGATGCAGTGTATAAGACAGTTAAAAGGATTTAGGAAGTTTAACATCACTGTGAGCAAACATAGATCTCTGCTTTTATTTCTCACGTCAATAACTGTATTATTTTCTACAGGGTAAGGTGGATGTGTTTGAACAGATTGTTCATCTCTTCATCTCGCCCTCTCCAACTCATCTTAACGGAACTGGAGTGGACTCACACGCAGACCAATCACATCTTTGCCAATCTCAGTCACCTGGAAAATGAGAAGAAATTAAAGGTTTGAAAGGAGGAAACAAAGGATAAGACCTAACAAATCTCTTTTTCTGGATTTGTTCAACATCTTTAAAGATTTCAGCTATTTCAGCTCCTGCATGGAGAGAAATGTGTCTTATTACTAGTAACAAATGCATGTTTTACAAACATTTCTGTCAATCTGTGAAAAAACTTATGGTTTTCAGAATGTGTTCCTTATACAAAGATACCACCCTACTTCAATACATTTACTGCATATACAATTTAGTTCTTTAAATCAGTAAAAATGTACTCTTAAATTTGTCCCTAATAAGAAACTATATACACACGAGACACATGAAGGCCTGACATACCTGTGTGACCCTGCAGATCTGGCCTTTGTAAGTAGGGCAGTAGCAGGCTCCAGACAGAGGGCACTTCTCAACAGGACGTCCACGGTACAGAGGGACAAAGGAGGCAGCGCACAGGTCAAATGGATTGTGGGGGTCGTAGTTCAACTGGTGTGCGTCTGTCAGGGTCTTCTCACAGGCAGCCAAAATTTTGCGAGTCTGAATTGTAAGGGGAGATTTAACATGATGTTAAGAGATGGGAGAAGAAAAAAGGTCTTTCCATTTGAAGGTGTCATTTGTAAAATCTGGACAAAGACAAACCTAGCCTGTTTTGGTGAGTTTTATTTAGTTTATGTCGAGTTTGAATCAATTGTGTTAATGAGGCAGTTAAGCTTGTCTGAGTAAAAAGAATGAAACTTGAATCCAGAAGGTGTATGGTTGTATTTTTGTGGTCAGTAAGGAAAACATCTGTAAGAGTATTTCCTCTCTTTTACATTTTTTAGTTTATTTTTTTCATTTATTGCAGTGTGTAAAACTTAACGAACTCCCTGCTCACTCCTATCTCTGGGCTGAAACAACGGAGGTGCAAAGTGCTCCTTTAAAACTGAAAACTGCTTTAACATAGATGGAAATACTGTAAAATTAAGCTATGGCTGTCACAACCAACCTGCTGTGCAACATTTGGATTTGGCCCCAGCTCAAGCAGGCGCCGTGCAAAGCCTGCAGCCGTCTTGAAGTTACGCAGTTTGAAGAAGAGGTTCAGGGCTGTGCGCAACACCAGCACCATGTGGACCGGCTGGAGATTACAGTGGGTGAAATAAGCAGCCATCTGTAAAGGAAGAAAAAAACACACATATAAATGAGAACATTAGAGGTTAATAGCCAGTCAACAAAAACAGCATCGACATGAAATCAAGGCAACAGATATTTACCTCACACAGCCTCTTCTGCTCATCCAATGTGTCTTTAGGCAACTTCTTCCTTTCCGTCTCCATGGTAAGACCCACTATGTACTCTTTGCAAATTGTGATCAGCTGCTGAGCCTGAAACGCACACAGCCATATTTACTTTCTTTAAAATGCATATGTACCAAGAGCATCCTGCAGCCACACACAGTCTGCAGGAAACATTGCAATAATCTGTGCTGCATTTGGAGTTTAAACTGATTGTGATTCAAAGCAGATTTGGTGCTCACTTCTGCAATTTCCTGCTTGTTATCAACCACCAGCAGAGGAACAGACAGCAGGATAGCTCTGAAGCGCTCGACAGCTTCCTCAAATCGCCCGGCCGTGGTCAGCTGGTAGCACTGCTGCAGGCGGGCAATGAGGTCGGAGAGGCGCAGGCCCACAGCGGGCAGTCCTTGCTTTGCCCCGCAGTCCTAAAGAATAAAATATTAAAATATTTACATATTTACATTTACAAAAAGGCGGGATTAAATACAAAAGGGCAGGCACAGATGTAGTTATAAGATTTAAATCATAAGTATCGCACGGTGTAAATGAACATCACTGACACACCTAGAGTGGAAGAAAAAACTAAGAGCTGTACCTTCCAGTTCCTCTGGGGATGGCCGCGCAGGCAGGGCAGTGAAGGCAGCCCCAGGTAACAGGTGCGACCTCTGGACAGAGTCTGCATGAACAGCGACTTGTAGGGTCCAAAGTTCACAACTCCAACCTGGTCGTGGAGCAACTGTGGTAAAGAACGGGAACAGAAGATGTCAGTATAATGCATGAGTTGGTCACATCATTCTAAAAACCTTAAAAGTGTGTACATACTCTCATGGCAGTTTCAAAAGAGCCAGCCAGGATGTGGTCCACAGACAGCTGAGAGTTGTTGCACCACAGCTGCGTGGGACTCATGCCCTTGGTCGGTGGGACGAAGAAACCGTCTTCTGCTCCTCCTCCTCCACCAGCCGGAATGTCCTGATGGTTGGAAGGAAGATATTTTAATGAGACATTTTAACAGTTTGAGTAGGAGCACAATTTAAATTCAAGATGGATTCAAGAGTTTCAAAACCTCATATTAATAAAACTACATTTAGAACTTTAAAAAAAGAAACTACAGACACCCTGGATAAAGCTGACAAAACATGGGTTTGTCGCCTCAAAAAGACCTGATTTGAATCGTATTCACATTATTCTTGTCTCTAGCATAAGCTCTGTTTTATTAGCAGTGTGATTTATAATGATGTGGCTCCTCTCACCAGCTCTGGAGGAAGGTCAAGGTCTTCCTCCACCTCCCAGCCTCCTCCCTCCTCTTTCCCAATTCCTTCGTCACCTAATCCTTCCTGGGCATCCATGAAGCCATCTGAGAGACAGAGAGATGAAAAAGGTAAACAAATCAGTTTATACAACATAGCAGTAATACTGTTTGCTCGCTGCAAGATCAGGTTAAAACAGTCTTAAGTTAAACTACTTCTACCTTCATCCAGCTGAAGCTCTGCATCGTCGCCCCAGCCCTCGCCTCCTGGGGCATCCATGTCCATATCGGCAGCCATCTGACCTGCCTTCCCTACAACAACAACAACAAAAAAGTTCTCACTCATTAGCCATAGGTTTCCACAAACACTGACACCGTTTTTATATGAAATGTACTGTGATTACATGCGGTATTGCCCTTATCTGACTCACCCTTTGCTGCAATGGCTCCCTCGAAGAAGCCCTTTGAAACTGTGAGCAGAGGCCAGTTGGTGTCCAGGGGGTTGATGGGTGGAGGAGGCTGCAGCAGCTGTGCATTGGGATCAACCTCTGGCACCTACACGACACAAGATCCACCATCATTTAATAAAAGGTAAAACAGCTACACTTCACTGTTGTCACGTGCATGAAAGTAAAACTTTTCTCCACACACCGTCTCCTTTTCTGGATCAAAGGTCTCCTTTAGTGCCTCAGCCTCTTCATCAAGCCCATGAGTGGCTGCCGTCAGGTAAGCCAAAGACTCTGAAAACACAACAAACAAACAGTTTGATTCAGCTCAATTATTTCTTATGTTATCTTTTATTACCTCCACCAAGGAAGACTTGTGTCTGTTTATTGTTTGGTTGGTTTGTCGGCAGGATTACGCAAAAACTACTATACAGATTTCCACCAAACTTGAATGGAAGATCAGTTTCGGCCCAGAATAGACCCCTTACCATCCCCCCAAGAATTTTTTTCTCCATTTCTTTAACATTATGAGATAGGTCATTTTCAACATTTTCATTAATTTCGCAGAGATAATGCATGACTGTAGAGTGCAAATAGAGAAAATAAGAGTGGACATGTGATGAGACACTTGCTGACACTTGAACTCACTCTGTCCACAGTTCTTTAGGATGCGGACCCTCTCACTGACGTCTCCCAGGTAGAGAGCTGCCTGGTAGTGACCACTCATGTCCTTCCTTATTTCAGCTATAAACCAAGAGTACACAAATGTTAGTTTACTAAACATATAAGACACACAAAATTCATCAGGGACATACTAAAAAAATCCCTTAATAAACAGATATCAGTCTCTCACCAATCTTCATCATCTTGCGCAACTTTGCCAGGTTGCCAGTGATGAGGTAGAGGAAGGTGAGCTTGTCAAAGCTCTTAGTCCTCTGGTAGCACATTTCCACAACCTGGTGGTGACCCTGCAGCAGGGCTGCTTCACCCAGACGCTCCCAGCAGCTGCGCTCATCCAGGGCTTTGGCTGCCTCCAGAGCCACCTGGAAGAGAAATGTTATAAAAAAATTAACCAGGCAGCAGAAAGGAGCTGATAGAGCAAATGTTGGCTCATCAGAGAACATATGAACATCATCAACGTGTATGAAAAAACATTACAAAAGATAAAAAAAAAGTGCAAGTCATAAATTAGAAACTGTGACCATTTTTTTTGTTGTGTCAAGCAGCAGCTCACCTCGATGTTACCACACTCCAGAGCCAAACTAAAACGAGTCTTCTCATCTTTGACAAAGTGCAGCGCCACCTCAGGGTAACCCTTCTTTTGCAGGTAGGCAATGATGGACTGACCCACCAGCTTGGCATTACGCACCATGTGGAGCACCTGGAGGGACGAGGATAAGAGGAGTGTGTAAAACCAGTAAAGAGATAAAAACGTCTACTAAATTAAGATTAGAGATGGAAAATCCTCATCATCCTCGTTCCGAAGCAAATACAGTGTACTCCAATAATTGATTCAAAGACTCACCTCATCATATTTGCGGTTGACCAAGGCGAGCTTGAAGCGGTACTCTGTGGGGTCGATGGTGAGGACGCGCGGCCTGCACTCCCTGTCCAGACAGTAAACACTGTTTCCTCTCACACGGGTCACATAGATGGGCAGGTCCAGAGTCCGGATGATGCCATGATCACTACAGTGAAACACAAGGAAAGGTCCACATTAAACCATATTTTAACCAGCTGTGTGCTTTTGTGACTGTAAAACCTTTCAATTTGATGTTGCTGGTTTTCCTGATTATGGAGGACACAAAACATATGGGGACAAATTAAATATATTAAGAATGTAGGAGTGCAACATGAGAAAACTGTTCACTTATCTTGTGTTGCAGCTTGCTCTGCACTATAAAAACTGCTTTTATCTTTGAAATGAGGCCAGTCAGACATCAAGTGGAAAATGTGTGCCTACCACCAGTCTGGTACATTTGTCATCACTTCCTGTAATCAGTGCCATCTCCGATTTTTTTTCCTGGTCTACTAGTTTCCATATAAAAGCTAAAATAACAGGTGAGTGTTTTGCTCTACAAAATGAGACTTGTGTCAAGTGTTACATTAAATGAACACTGCTTTTAAAAGCAGCACATACCCTGAGGTGAGGGCGTATTTGATGTGGTTGGAGGTTGTGTAGATGAAGACTCCACTCTCGTCCCAGGCTCCACTCTTCACTCTGATGTTCTCATGAATGTTGCACAGACTCTCCAGCTTACGGTTGCAGATCATGATGGCTGAGGGAAGAAAAAGAGAGCAAGGGAGATGAAGACCCTGTTGATTTTTCAGGCATACTGACATTAGTGGTTTTGCTGGAACAATGACAGCATCATTTTCAAGTCAAATTCACTTAGCAGTACTAAAGCCTTTCATAAAGTGCTTTTACCAGCATTCATAAATCAATGTTGAATGAATTAAGCAAAGCATCCTCTTCTTTGTTTGAGCTACTTTGACCTTTAAGAATAATCTGATGCATATACGTGTACGTGTGAACTTTTTTTTTCCATTATCCCCACAAAATGATTTTAGCAGCTTTCATTTCATGTCTCAGTGATGTTTCAGAACATCCACTTTGGAAGTAAACACAGGTTTTCAGGACAGAGCAAGATTGAGATGTTGTGGCTTTGTGATAAGTATCTCGTCTTATCTACCCACCGTGTTTAGCCAGCAGAGCCACGTGGCTGGTGTCGGCGCTCCACACCACATACTTGACCTTGGCAATCTTAACGGTGGCCAGGGAGCGTTTCTGCTGCACGTCGAACAGCGTGACACCATCGGCATCGCGCAGCAGAAGCGAGCCCGTCCCGGCGTAGAAGATTTCCTCGCAGCTCGGCACCTGAACTTTCTTCACAATTTCATTCTTCAGGTTCTTAATCAGCAGCTAAAACAGGAGAGAGAAATATTGCAGGAAGCTCTTACTTCAAGTTAGATAAACACAGACAGCAATGATGATATTTCAACTCTTCTTTTTGCTTATTGCTCATGAATTACACTGTCTGATTGAAGATATATTTAACAGAAAAAAGGCTGCATAAACCCAGTTTCAATTTCAAAATTTCAGACTTTATCAGACCTTTGAATTCTTCATTTGAGGATTAATGTCCCTGACTCACACAGATCAGGAACAGAAGAACATTTCGTCTCACACTCCCATATTTTCTTAAGATTTCCTGAAACTTTTTAACTCTAGAGATCCATGTCAAGATAGTACTCTGTTCTTTTTCAAAACAGTGCTCTACGTTCTAAGCCTACAAATGGACTCACTGAGTGCATACGGTCCAGGACGGCAAATCTGTTCCTGGCCACCCAGACTGCAGTCAGACCAGAGGACCTCTTCCCCTCCGGTGCTGAGGAAGAGACAGATTCTGTGTTACTTTATTTACCATATACAGTATTTTAAAAATGATCCATTTTGCAGGCATCCAATAAACAATTTTTACCAAAGTAACAGCAAAGATACAGTAGACAGTAAGTAACTACACAAAGTCTGTCAATCGAGATAACAAACAATGACAGGTATCTGTCTCCCTGTTTATAAAGCAAAACATGAGTAGAAACAGAATGTTTAAAGTGAGGAGTTTTTTTACCATCAGGGTTCTGAGAGTCGCTTTCTTTGGGAATAGAGTAAAGGTCATAGGTGCTGTTCTCAAGGTTGGTTGCCCTCTGCAGGAGGAAAAGAACGTTACATACAGTATATATATTTCTTTAACTTGAGTGCCTGTATATACAATTATGAGATTAACATGTTTTGTTTAAGAGACACTTACAGTGCAGAGCAGGACAGCGTTCTCAGCCGGGTTGTAAGACATGCTGAATACTGGGAACTTAGACCCACTAGGATAAGAAAACACATAAAACACAGCATGTTACACTCACTAGTATCCAAATACCTCAACAAAAGCCTTAGTGAGGTTGTGTTTTGGTTGCACTGCATGTCACAAATGCGAGAAATGACCCTACCTGCGTAGCTGCATGACAGCAGTGTCCTTGCTGCTGTTGAAGTCAAGTTGGCGGAGGAAACGGTCTTTCACGTAGTACAGCATGTTGCCATGAACGGCATATGCAGGACGTTCACGCTCCAGCTTGAAGACAATCATGCCACTGTCGTGACCTAAAAGAGACACAGACAGAGTTTGAGCGCAGGTGCGATTTTTATGAGCAAAAAGTCAGAAATTTTAACACAGAAATGTTGCATCATACTCAAAACATGAGCTTTGACTCCCTTTGACTTTGTTAAACTCATACAGAAACAGATGACGTTCACCACCTACCAGCAGCAAACAGGTTGAGGTTTGGGTGAGCCCCGAGCACCCAGAAGCGATCGTGGTCCCGGCGGAAGGTCTGCACTCCAGTCCTTTTGGACATATCCCACACCCGGATGCTCTTGTCCTCAGAGTTGGACAGGATGAGCTCCTGACGCGGGTGGAAGACGGCGCAGGACACATTGTTGTAGTGGCCGCGGCATGTATCCAGTTCCCATGCTTTGGATTCTGGACCAAGGGAGAAGGAGACGACAGGAGGAAATCATAAATGTTAGAAAAAGAGACAAAAGATAAGCCAAGAATCAATTCAGTTCATATTTACTTTTATAATGTATATCTATTCTTTAAAGTGAATAAATAACATCAAGGCTTCAGTTTTTATGGACACTGCTTTTAACTAGTGACCTCTGAGTCACTTACCATTCATTCTCCAGATCTTGACCTGCCTGTCATCAGCTCCCGACACGATGAGAGGCATGCTGGGGTGAAAAGCAGCCCAGTTGACCCCTCGATCGTGACCCTGGACACAGAAACATAAAGTCACATCACACAGACCCAAATAAAGATCCATCAGCCATGCTAGCACTGAGGCAAAGGACTGAAGACTTTCTGAGGACGAAAGAACAGACTGTCCTTTTTGGGAAAAAAACATTATGACCAGTTCGCATTTCTCTTTTTAGAATTATGGGAAAATGTGTTTATTAAAAGGCACAGAAAAGTTATTGAAATCATCCCTTTGCACCTTCACTACACCTCCATTAGCAGAGGATTAATCCAAAGAAGAGAGTGTGACTGTGTCTAGTTGTGTCACAATTTTCCATTGCTTTCATTGCTTTCATTGGATGACACACCACCGTTATTAATGTTATTTCATTTCCTTGGGTGGGACATTTCTGGACACTGAGGAGCAATAACTCAGGACTCAAAAATACACAGATGTACATGATCTAATTTAGTGAGCTTCCCAAAACTAATTTATTTGGTATTTTCCATGAACTGGACTGAAACTTGGAATCAGTGACGATTTGGAAACTCTTTTTACAATGCTGAGCTTGTCTCTCTTCAGCTTTTCAGCGGACACATTTTACACTAATACGCCATCTAATTTAGCCACTATTAGCGAACCATAGCAGTTTCAGGCAAAAGAGCAATACAGTTAAGACAGTTTGTGACAAGAGGGTGGCAGAGAGGCCATCAATTAAATATACTCTGAACATTTTAAAGATGTATCAACACACAAAGAATGTTAAAGGCTGTTAAACTTGAATAACAAGCACACTGCTCACCTCAAGAACATGCTTGACAACGGCATCCGAAGCACCGAACAAGTCGACACCAGAGATGCCGCGCACCTCTGTCTCCACAGCGCCTGGAGACAGGTTCTTCTTCCTCAGACCTGGAACCAACATTCAGCGAATCGCATGCAAGGAAGGAGCCATATTCATGTTACACAGGGCACAATCAGAGTACAGGGAGGGGGGGGGACAAAACATGTCAAAAAAAGAAAATTATTAAGATAATCAAATATAAAGCAATATCACAGGAGAAGAGAGGCAGCAGAGGGGAATTATAGGGAGGGAGAACTGTTGGACTACTGAACACACACACAGGCGGAAACACAACAATGTAACCTCTGCTCTCTCATTCCATACCAGCTTGAGTCTGGAAAAAAAAATCATGGCTGTGACAGTGCTGTTGATTGGGTTAATGACTCTCAGAAGACAATCACAATTGCTCACGATTTGATTGGACAGCAGTGCAAGATACCGATTAACTCCCAGACTCAAATGAGATCAGGAAAAAATTATTTTGCGAAAACACAGCTTGCATTAATGATTCCTGCCCATGGAAACAATGTGGTGAACAGATAGTTCAACAGTATGAAGAGATGATACAGGAAGGAGAGAAATGGCACTAGGAACCCATGTGTAGGTGTGGATGTTTCCAGGGGGAGCATGGGATAAGGAGGACGCAGGGAGCGCGTGGACTTGGCTGATGGGGTGGGTGGTGGTTGTAAAGGCGTGCTCTGATGGGGCGTTGGATGTCAGGAATATGAGGAGGATTTCTTTTGCTTTCTTAAAAGGCTCATGCATGTTACTGCACAGATGTTTGAGTCACATGCAGCGTTAACAGAATCTGACATGTCACAGGTTTGGGTTAGGAATTAAGCCAGTAACAATATGGTAACTTCAGCAGTAAGAAATATAAACACTGTTGTATATTTAATGTTAGATTTTGAGTAGCTGAGCAAATGTCATGCCAGGGGGTGTTTAAAAGCATTTCAAAATCAGTACTGAGGAGGTTTAAGTTTTGTAAGTCATACACGTTCAAACCAGTTAGTAGTTATGGCGATGCAATAACAAGATGGTAAACGAAGCTGTATGGGAAGCAGTACGGACGTCCTATAATGAAAGTATGAGTGCAAAGTGAGCCATTCCTTCATGCTAAATGGACACTGTGGAAGTAACAAGGCGAGTCCAGAGTGAAAGTTCTACGCTCTGCTATGACGTCTTATGACGCAGAAGCTCATTAAAACTGTACGTATAAATGCAATCATGCCCGATGCGAGAAAATGTGAAATCCCAAAGACAAGAGAGACAGAACGATCGTATGCAGTTTCACATGTAAGAAAGTGACAGTAGATTTGAGCCAGTTAATTTAGTGAGAAGACAATAAAGAAGAAGCAAGAACAGACAAACAGAGACAGTTTTTAAGAACATGCAAAGGCACAGAAACACCTCTTCAATTTTCAATTTGGGAATCTTTATCTCCCTTATCTTCATTTTATACATTCAGAACTCGTATTTACAGTGCAGTAATCATTTAACAAATACAACACTGTAAATTTGATCAGACAAAACGACAAAACACTGTTTGTCTTTCCTGAAAGGAGAGGTGTTTCTGCAAACAGCCCACAGAGATTTGTCCTCTACATACAGGAGAGGAAGAAGAGGCAGCACAGGACTTCATATTCATCCTGGTCCTGCTGCTTCCTCACCCTTCACACCATCCTGCCCTCCCACCCCTTTCTCAACCCAGCCTTCTGTCCTCTGCTCCACCATCCCCAGGCCCTCACCGGAAATATCCCACACTCGCACGGTCTGGTCCAGACTGGCAGACACCACCAGGTCCTCAGATGGGTGGAACTGGGCGCACATCACATAGTGGTTATGGCCAGTCAGCACACTGTGATGAGGAGAAGAGAAGGGACATATTCGATATTCAATATCAACTTTCTAAATTGTGATTATAAAAAAATGTCAGTGTGTCTTACCAGACGCAGGTCCTGGACTGCCAGTTCCAGATGCGAATGGTCTGGTCATCTGAGGCACTAAGGATCCAGGGGTACTCCTACAGTCAGGGAAATTATTAAATAAATAATCAATTCATTCTGTGGCACGAGATTGGTGATAAAATACATAAGAAGCGGGCGTAGTTACATATGGCAATAACTCACATGGTGGAAGAAGGTTGTTCTGATGTAGTCAAGATGTCCAAGGAGAGTGAAGAGGCAGCGCCTCAGCTTGTAGTTCCACACCTGGTCAAAACAAGAGTATTTACTCAGCATATAGACATATAATATATTAATGTAAGGTGCCAAATTAATGTGATATTTGGGGCAAATACCAACACAGATAATGAGTAGTAGAAAACATTCTGATGTCAGTATTTTGGCCGAAACACACACTTCTTGCAACAACTCCTTAAATGTGGCTATGAAGCACTTGTGACAGAAACATATCTATGATGAGACAATATTAACTTGTTTGTCTACTTGCCAAATGGCTGGTGCATGTTTAAATCTAAAAAGCCACTCGATAGATGATCAGCTATTTTGTCTTTCGAGTGAAACAAATCTACCAGCCACTGGCATATCTAGAAGATCTTTGTTAATTATGTTCCCCTGGATGGAATTTAATAATAAGACAAAATACTAATAAATATCTTAATCCACAAGACATAACAGCATCATGATGGATGAACAGACCATTAAGTACCACAACCTTTGTCTTATTTAAAAGACTGACAGATACATGTAAACAAATGCACAACAGCATTGCCAAACATGCATCTTATTCCCTAAAACCTGTCAAATTCTTGACATTTTTACATGGAAACAACCTAACCTTGATTTTGTAGTCGTCTCCTCCGGATACAAACAGTGGCTGCTGTTTGTGGAAATCAATTCCTCTGACGGGGCCTGTGGGCGAAGACACATCAGATATATCACATAAATCTATCGACAACACAATGAATATACATTTTAATACATTAATCAGCGATCATTATTGGCTTACCATCATGCTCGTCAAACTTGTCGATCAGAGTACACATCCGGTAGTCCCACAGCTGGATGACTCCGTTGTGCAAACTTGCAAGAACCCATGGCCTCTTGGGATGGAAACTTAGGCCTGAAAAGCATTACAGTTGCTCACGTATCTTATAATATCAGGTATAAACAGGGCATTAGATTTCAGTCGATGAGAGGTCATCTTTGTATAAGCAAGGAAACGATATCTACTGGTCAAGTTTAGCTAACAGTGGCCAGTGTACTTCGTTACGCTAGCTTGACAGCGATAGAAACGTACACTTAGTGACCAATCATCATCAATGCAGTTTGACATAAGACGTCATAATAAGTGATTTAATGTCAGTGTTAGTGAAACATAAACCTCTTGAAACACACAACTGGGTTATTAACAGTGAAAGGGGTAAATAACTGACCCGGTTTACGTCAGCTAGCTTACATTAGCTCCTATGCTAACTACAGCTGGTAAACTCTTACCTTTGACACGGGCCGACTTCGTTTCAAATTTTGTCAACATTGTCACTTGACAGTTATACACGTCGCAATTTGAATGCTGCGACAAATATGACTCCACGCGAACTGTAAAAACAACTGATATATTCCAGACAGGTGAACTCAGGCGGCCTGATCGCCTTCGCCCATTTAGCTGATTCTCCTCTTCCCTGACACGTAGCTCGTTTTGTCTTCCGGTTGTGAACAATAAAGTTGTGCAGTGAAGAGTTGACGCAGAAAGCTCCACGGCGGCGGCAACTAGAAATACAACACATAGAACTAAAATGACACAAACCGCATGAGGCGATATAAGCATACGTACTCTAAATAATCCAATTCTATACGGTATTACAGTAGAATTTACAAGCCCCTTTATTATGTAAAAAGTATACGTCTACAAAGTATATTAAAGATATGTATGTAGGGTTGAGAAAAGGTCTCCCAAAAGGTCAGTTGAGAAGCTGTTCTGCAGCTCTCTGTCATATTATATGATCTTCACCTGCACATGAAGTTTGCCCTTTTTGTGACATCTTGTATATGTCTAAATATCAACACTTTCCATCTATGTTGGCTTAAATGCCCCATTTTGAGCTTCCAATCATATCACATGATCCTCAAGTGCTCTGAAAGAAAGATAACAATTATGAACAATTATGACAACTGGACAGACTCTTGTGGTGAGATTCTTCTCCCAGTTGTTATTTGTAGTGGTGCAATGAGTATTTAGATGTTAAGCATGAATGTTTATTGCACAGGAAGGAAATTTAAAAAACTGTCTTCCTCTGGAGTTTCAACTCATCTCATGTGCTCAGCAGTAAGTGGGTGAAGAAACTTTAATAAGAAAGAGCTAGTCAGTGGACTTTGAACGTTAAATTCTGACTGTGAATTTTAATATTTACAATATTGATGAGCTATTAAACAAAATCAGGAATATTTATTTTGTCTATATGTGAGTAAACAAGCTTTTCTCAGAGGAAAATAAAATCCACAGAACACTGTTTGAAGCTAGAAAAATGGCAGGGTCCACCACATATAAACAAAGTAAAACAGTGTGAAGCTGCATTGTCATTCAAGGTCAGTTTGTTTACTCAGTTGATCTAATCATAAAAATGAGTTTGTTTATGCCGAGTCAAACTAAATAAACAATCAATCAATGAAACCCTTCTCTTCTTATTAAAATATCCTCCCCAAAACCACATAGTGAACCTTTGAGATTTTACAAATATAGCATTTACAGTAGATTTGCTACTTAGATGATTTTTAAAAAAAAAACACGTAAGTACATCATTATAGTAAAATGAAACAACAAAAAGCTAAATAAAGATTACTTTAAGCAGCATTTTAATGATGTAGCTGGTTGAAGTGGACTAAATTTGGACTAATTCAAATATAAACCTTGTCACCACAGATCATTTATATTACTACCTTCATGTGTATGAAGGATGAGTGTTTATGCAAAGATAAATACTGTTTTCTATTTTTACCCTGCTTTATGCTCTTATGTTGATCATATATTCATTTCATTGCACTCTGGTCTGATGCACACCCATGCTTCAGATTTTTGTTTGCTCCATGTTTTGTTTGATTATGGCAGTTTTATGTTCTTCTGACATAAAATACTATTTTAAGTGTACTTCTTATAGTTGTAAAGACCAATACGTTTGAATCTTTATATACACTACTGGATAGTTTTATTTATTAATAATAATAATAATAATAATAATAATAATAATGATAACTTTATTCATAAAGCAACTTTCATACATAAAATGCATCTCAAAGTGCTTTTTGGCATTACAAATAAGATAAAGAGCAAGCAAAATAGAGCAATACATCATATCTTCTCAGATGATTATACTTCTTCAATGTTACATCTTAATCTGCAAAGTAACCTCCTAACTCCATAAAGATGTCTCCTAAATACAGAAAATATCATAAAATCTACATACTCAAGCAGCACCTGAATAAATGTATTTATATTTTCTCACTCACTACTACTAATGTGAAAGCAATGATGACTAATAAACCACAATAACAACAATGAAGTATTGCATTATATCATTTTATTTTTTTATATATTTACAAAACAAAATAGTGTCAAATAACAGGTTGCATTTTTTAACAGTGCTCTGGACGTGTTTTCAGCCGCCCTGAGAGTTGAATAGATTGCACCCCTCCCAGTGCACGGCTGACTGAATCCTTTCACAGTACCCCTTCTTTATACAGTTATTGATGAGCTGATGGTTGTGGGAATTCTAGGCCTCTCTCTACAGGCTCAGCGGGGGGGTAATTGTACTCTGGCAATAGCAGCTGATAATAAAAAGTGGCCGCTGGGGTAAACAAACTCACCAACCAGAACCTAAATGTGCTAACATCAGGCTGTTGATGTGTTACCCATTAATCATAGACATGTTTCTCTCCTCTTACTCTGCCTGTAACCCTTTCTGGAAAGAACCTAATGTACTTTTTATTGAGGATACACGTTCATGTTATCACTTGTGAAAGTGTTTTTTTCTCCCAGCACGTATCTCAAACCAAAGAAAGCATCGCTCTGCACATTAAAAACACTGGAAAACACAGGGGAAGCACTTTGCACAGTTACTCTACACTATAATGATCACTGTAACCACAGCAAAGGCATCCGGAAATCAACATCTCAATCACTTCAAATGAACACCTGGGTATGGGGGACGACAGTCGGGGGAATTTGTCTTATTAGATTAGTTGGCTGAATTACAGTAGGTGCTTTTCATGACATGTTAAATCCTCTATAGTCTTTTTAAATCTTTAAATTACTAACAAATGTGCATTCATTTTTTCCACTTTTCATTCAGGTTAATAGCCAATTAACTTGTCAGTTCATTCCTGTACACAACCAGAAGTGTGTATTTCATGAAGTACCAAAGAATCACCACTAACTTGGTGTGATATTGCAAATTCACACCAACAAAAATTATAATTTTAAGTGCTAAGCTACATGATAGCAACATTTTGTGATGAGACCTAAAATATTAAACTTAAAAGTCATTTTGCAAAGGCACTGTTTATACCCGTGAAGTGGTTTCATAGATTTTACCATGAGCCTAAACAGCACTGTAAAAACAACTCGGACAAAGGCAGTGGTAATTTATTTTTAAAGGAATGCTATTAAAAGTAAATCTTGAAGGAGCTATGGCAACCACTGACAAACTAATGCGGAGATGTTAAAATGTTCTCAGTTGTGCGCTCAGTGATTTTAGACAGACGAGAGTGTGTTTGTGTGTGTGGTTCCTGTTGGTTTTCGTGCTTCCTCCTGTTGTTTCTGCATCCACACACCATCATGACGGAGAGCAGGGGCGACGGTCTGGTCACGCTCCTGTCTGACCATCGCTTCACACTCCTTCACACCCTGCCTGTCGCTGATACACACAGAGTGACCCCTCTGGCTTCAGTGCTTCTGATGGATCGCACCGCTACCTCATCACATGATGGAGCACTGCTCTGCTGCCCCAGCCCCAGGGCCTCCTGGGAGATTGAGGGACTCCATGTCAAAGTTAAAGCCTGGAGGCTGGAGGGGAAGAAGAAACAGGAAGACTGCAGTCATTTTTAAGCTAGAGAACGGGCAGGAGACATTACTAATATATATATATATATATATATATATATATATATATATATATATATAAAAGACATCTAATAAAAAACTACGTAGATTCCTGCCATGTTTTGTTGTTGTTTATCGCTATACATGCATTTATGCACCTCTGCTCTAGTGTCAGAGTTTGAAACACTCAGAGAGACTTCGTGGTACATTCAGGTTCACTGTCTTAAACAACAAATCAACAACACTGCAGTAAAGTGCAGTAAAGGGTAGCCATGGTGTTTTCAAATGCATTTCAATAATAATAATAATAATAATAATAATAATATCCCGGATAACAAAATTGTTTTTTGAAAATGATATGAAATTGCTATCAGCAAACTCAACCATGTTCTTGAACAACAGGTCTGTCCCAAAGTAGCCAATTATGCTCAAATTATTTTACCGCAACATTTGTTTAAAGAATTAATCAGCAAGGACTTGAGATGTGAAAATGAGATGTTTATTAATTGGAAATCAAATGTTATTTTGTCATTGCAAAAGCAGTATGTGAATTAATGACAGAGAGTACTTTATATGATATGATACATTGTTGACTAAAAACTTACCGCATCACCAGCTAGCTCTTTGGGAGGTTGGCCGAGGTCTTGCAACTGTAAGTAAAATCATTATTAGCTGTGATGAGTTTCATTCTTAGCAAGCCAAAGTTTATTTACATCAAAGTCAAAAATACAACAGTCTGTAACCTATACTAGCCAATGCCAATGTTAGTGTAGGTGTTTCCTCTTGCAGGAGGTGCTATTTAATGTGCGATTACCTGATCTAAGCACTTTATCAGTCGCAGTAATGACTGAACACTGATTCGCAACTGAAATATTCAAGATGTAAAAAACCAAGAAGTCAAATGCAGGGTGTGTCTACCTTTTGCATCAGTTCCATGATGCTCTCGAAGTTGCCGTCTTTATCTGTTGCCCCCTGTTCCTCCCTCTCAAAGTGGGTGCAGATCTCTCCCATGATTTTGGCCTGCTGCTCATAGCGCTGGTAGTCCTCCTGACTGAGGCTTGGTTTGTTGGAATCCAACCATTCTGGGTACTGTGAGTATGAGAAACACTGATGAGACTCACTTTGTGGCAGAACTACAGACTACATGATAAAAGACACTAAAACAGATGCGGACCTTAGCAGTGATCTCTTTGAGAGATGGATAAAGCACTTCCTTGGAGAGAAGGTTCTGCATGATGGACTGCATGATGGGCAGGATGTTCCCCTCATCACCACCTCCTCCTTCACCACCCTCTTCCAAGCCCAAGCCTTCTAACGCCTTGACAAGGTCGTCTCCAGCTAGTCCTGTAGACTGTAGGAGAACAATACCATTGGAAACTCTTCTATGTTTGAATCGCTCCGAAAAGATCCGTAACAAATAATTGGGTCTGACTTTACCCACCTGCAGGTTGTCTGCATTTTTGGCCAGGCCACGGAGGGTTTCTTTAAGACAGGAGGTGAACTCTTGTTGGGAGGCGGTGTCAGTGCCTATACAGAATACACACACAACATTCGGGCTACAGAAACAGTAAGCAGAGGAACACATCAAAACCTCAGACATTGAGAGTTGTCGACCTTACCAACTTTTCCTGCGGCCTCCGACAACTTTTGGAAGTGCTGCAGTAATTCCGGCTCCTCCTGGGCCAGCTCAGTCATGGCCTTCTCCCACTCCTCCTTAGCTTGGGTGGCCATGTCTCCCTCGAAGAGAGTCTCAAAGAGTTTGCTGTCTTCAAGCAGAGGTGGCTACAAAGGGTAATTGGAAAACATGTTAAGCGCGTTCGAGACACCTTGGAGTAAGCCTGCTTTTAGCAAATGCTTTTAAATCTATTTATTTATTGTTCTTAATAACCTCTTTGTGATTACAAGCTAAATGTATATTGACTGTATTGCCTCTGCTAGACATTTCTTGTCCCAGATTTGGTTGTTTGGTCATAATAACTACTCCAAATACCTACTGAGAAAGTACTTTTTGGTGGCCCAAGAACCTTTTGGGGGTCTTTGGGGTCTGCACTTTGTGAGTTAGACAGTCAACAACCAGCATGGCTAGCAACAAAGGCAAATAAGTCATAAACACTAAGAAAATAGAAAAAAAAGCAAAAAGTCAAGGACTACCAAAAACAAATAACACAAAAAGACCTTCTCTGCACCACTGTTGGCTGAGGAGGAAGCAGCGGCAGGTTCAGGAGCTGGAGGGGCAGCTGCCTTGTCAAAGTCATCCAACGCACCTAAAGAAAAAGGGATAAAGTTAGAGACATGCCAGTCAACTTTTAAACCAGTATTTTAACAACAGAAATGTTACAATTCAGCCATTATCTATTTATTCATGTATGAGTTTAAGCCCCGGCTGAAAGAGCGACATTAAATGCGCATCAAATGTCTCCAAACAGCTCATGCAGCATATTTTACTTAGTCCAAAGGGTCAATATTGCATTTTCTTTACAGGTGTTGTGCAATGTGTTTGCTTTTGAGCAATCGTTTTGTTGTTCTGTTTATGTTTAAGCTAAAAATGAATCTAATCTTTAATATTATGAACTAAAGTGGTACCGCGACCATATTAACGCAGTTACTGTAGACATTTTAGCTTTCTATGAAGCAAAGGAATGCTACAAAATGTACACTCCTTAGCTATCTTTTTTTTTTCCAAGCACTCATTTGCTAGTTTTTAAAAGGTACAACTAAACCTCTAGCTGAAAAACTTTAATGTATTAACGTTTATACTGTGTTGTATTGAGGTGCTGATTCAGCGTTATGGTTAATCTGGAGTCTGTACGTTGGGATGCTGTTGGCAATATACAGTGTTATATCAACACTTAATTTATCCTTATGGAAATAAATAGGATGGACCTCTAATTCATATCCAATACAACATTCAAGTCCACAGCAACGATACAACTGCCTTTTAAAGCAAAATGATGCTTGACCAACATCTTTCCACATAGTTTAAAAAAAATTAAAAAATAAAAAAAATTATATAGATAAATAATATTAGATTGATATAGCATCATTTTTAAAGGACTTTTGTGTTGGACTGCATTTTTTTTTAAGCAGGTGGAGCTAATAAACTGGCAGTTGACAGCATGTCTGAGAGAGCTGTGTGGAAGTTACAGGAACATGTTCACAGCTAGTAAACACCATCACCTGAGCCGAACAGACATCCAACAAAAGGCTTGCGGCAGAGACAATACAGTCACTGACAGTCCCGCAGCCATCTTACATCATCAGGTTTTCATTAAATTGCATCTAACGACAACTGTCTTTCAATAACCAATTCAAGGGCAAAGACATAATGTTAGAAAACCGCTCTGTTATTCTGGATCACAGCTAAGCTAGCTAACAATAGCAGCATACAGTCATTCGTCACATAGCTAGCTAACGTTAGATGCAATGGAAACTTTCATTTAATAGATTTAGCGATTCATGCGACCGACTGGTCCGATTGTCAGCGATAACTTGCGCTGCTGTATCGATATTTAGGACCCAAGCGGGAGGTCCCATGAGCACACAAGCTAGTTAACCCCTGATACAGAGAGAGAAAAGGGGGGTCCCGGGGCCGAGTGTCATCCGTTCCAACACGAGAAAATCCCGTTGTGGATCAAACGAGGGTCTCTGTAAAGACTTAATGTCATCACTTACTGTCCAATAATTCATCCAATTCCGCATCGTGTCCGGTGGACGGCTCTCCTGCACCCGACGCCATGATGTTACCTTCTCCAAAAACCAAACAGCCCAGACAGCCACCGAGCAGCGCGTCTCCGAAAATTGACGTCCCTGCTGTGAAAAAAAGTCGCGGAAACTATTACGTCATAACTGCAGCCTCGATTTTAGATCGAGCGCCATCTTGTGGCCGTAGTGAAAGAAATCACAGAAACAAACAGGAAGCAGACACATTTACACAGCCGCTGACATGTTGATGGTTTGAGGTTGACCACTGGTGTTCAGGGTCACCCACGAGCCAATTTTGGTTAATTGTTCACAGCTAGTTTAAAACCAAAATCAAGTTCATAACCTCTAACATGAATATGACATGGTAAACTTTGTAATCATTATAGGTAAATAGTATGTTTATTAATGTAAACCTTCCCTTCATTTACAGCCTACGTAATGAGATTAACGCATATTTTTCTTAAAGGAGTTATCATAGAAACACCAGCCAAGCCAGAGATTGTATATTTACTCAAATTCCTTACTTGTGCATATTTTTAACCCTCATGCAACTGCTGATACATTTGATATTTTTCTCAACTTTCATGTTTAAAACATTTTGGCTGTAGTAATGCATATTGCATACCTTTGGGCAAAGGTGTTTGTCGGCTGTTTTTCTTTTAAATGTCTATAATACACTGTTTATATTACAGACAGACAGCTTTTTTTGTTGTGCATATGCACAATTAAAGATATTGTTTTTTCAACCCACTGTCACGACAGCATCGTGAATCCCAGGTTTTCTGGCGTTCATTCTGTCATTCATTATACTATTTTTCACTAGATGGGCACTGTATCTGTATTTTTGCCTGTATGCCAAACACATGCTATTTCCCTTTTGTCCTATAGGGGGCTTTGCCTCATAATGAAAACCCTCATGAGACTGATCATAGGCCACAATAAAAAGGAGGTTCCTTGTCAAAAACTGCCACAAAAATACTATATAGGAAGTAAAGTACGTGAAAAATAACATGCTTGTGGTGTTTTTTTCTCATTTAAAAGGGACATCCTGTGAGCAATTGGTATTTAAAGGGTTAAAATCCTAAAAATGAAGGAATATTTGGTAGTTGTTATCAGGACTGATGGTGTTTGAAACAAAGTAACCCAGTGAAAGCTGAAAATAAGATTAATATATAGTATTTTTGAACATCTTTGTACTAAATGAGTATTTACTTTTTTTTCATCAATTGCATGAGGGTTAAGGTCCACTACATTTATTTGATAACTTTACATGCTGCACCCTGCATCAGAGCCAAATAAGTGTTTTTTTTCATTAAAGTATTTGATCGACCATCAGATTTTTTTATTTTGAAAGAAAAAAAAGAAAGCACTGTTTCAGATCATCAGAAACATGCTGAATATTGGATCACATAATTTACCTGGCCTATAATCAGTCAACCCAAAGTATACAATAGTTACAAACATGTAAATAAAGGTATAATTTACCTTTACTTTTACTCAGGTATGACTTTTGAGTATTTTGGGCACTACTATTATTTAGAGGCAAATATTGTGCTTTTGACTCCAATACGTTTATTTGATAACTCAGTTACTTTGCAGGGCCAGATTTATGAATAGCCTAGATATACAATTAACTAATAAATAATGAAGTATTGTTATAGATACGCATAACCACACCCAATAATCAGTTGAAATCAGCCCAACATCTGCAAGCATCACTTTTTCTAATCCGGAAATATCTATCATTAGGAAATGATATGTGTAGCTGAATAAGTACTTTGGTTGTTTAAGTACATTTTGATGCTGAATACATCCGTGCTGAAGTGACATTTTGCACTTTCCATCGTAACAAATAACTTCTACTCATGTGAAGGTAGTACATCTTCAACCACTGCAAAATGTGGACATTAACTACTTTTTCTGTAATAAATGATTTGAGGTAGCTGAAGAAGATGCCTGTTCTTTCAATACACAGTGTGTCTGTGTGGATTTCTACTGTGGAATACGATGCGAGTAGTTTTAAGCAAATGAAAGCAGTCTTGTGAGAATGTGCATGTGATGGCGGATTTCCCTCCGTGTCTGTCCCTCGAACAGGGCCAGGAAACGCGACGATATCGCATCTGGGTAAATATAAAGTGGTTGCCAGGGTTACAGCTGCGGTCGCTCAGCAACGCACACAAATAATGTGACGGCGCGCGATGATTCAGCGAACAGCGATGACGAATATGCAGCGTTATCCTTGTCGCCGTGTCCATAGCAACGCTGGCGGGGGGCGTAAAATAAAGATTACCACATTTTCACAACGATCAATGAAGCGGGGGTTTCCAGGTCCCAATGAGCCGCTTTATGGTCAAATCAAACACGTGAGTCGTGTCGAAATATTACTAGTCACCCATACGATAAAGTAAATGATAAGTAATGTACTTCCCCAGCGCAGGTAATAGTAGCAGCACACAAGTAAGTCTAAAAAGATAGAGACAACGATTAAGAGATATTGGAAAGAATAAAATAACGAATAGAAAGTATAATAAAAACTACTAGAATAAAGATAAACATGCTATATATGGTAATTGTCCTTGTTACATAACTTGTGCACTATATCATACATGTGCCTGTGCAAAAAAACAGCAGAACAAAAAAAAACAATCACTCTCTGTGACATGAAGTGCATGGGTGGGTCCTAGGATGGAGCTGTGGAGGTGATGCTGTGAAGTCTGATCGCCGATGGTATGAAAGAGCCTCCCACTGCTGCGAAGAACATCACACTGGCTTGCACAGACTGGCAGAACAATTGGTAGCAGCCGAGTGAACACATGGAAAGACCTGAGCCTCCTCAGAGAGAACAGCCGGCTCTGTCCCTCTCTGCAGAGGGCCTCCGTGTTGTCTGACCAGTCCACATTGTAATTAGAGCTGATATTCAACATTTTTCTCATTATCAGAATCGGTGTTTCTTTGTTGTTGTTGTTTTTTATCTGATCGCAGAATAAATGTATTTAAAGATGAGCTGCTATGGCTCCAATGCAGCATGTAATCTTAAGTAACTAGTAATAAAAGTAAGTGGAGTAAAAACTACAACATGGGTCAGTGGAAGTATAAAGCAGCAGGAAAGGGAAATCAAGTAGAGTACAATAACCTCGCAATTGTACTTAAGTACATCATTGAAATATTTTTTTTAATTTTTTGAATGAATATGAAAACATTTTGGACATTTACAAACTAAACATTAGTTTCAGCACACCTTACTTGATTTATTACTGAATTATTCTGAAAAACAACTTTTTTTGGTCCCCAATCGCATTGGATGAAGACAAAACATGTAAATCTTATTTCCAGTAACGGAGATCTCTAACTAACACAATTGTTTTGTTTGGTGAACACAGAAAATAATCATCCTCAAATACAACTGCGATTCAGTAAAAACAACATATGTAGCGTTAGATTTATCATTTTGTATTGCTTTTCACGATGCGGCCATTGAACATGTAGGAAACCGATCAAGAAATACGACTTGTGAACTTGTGGATAAACTGGGTGTGTGCCCCGGGCTGGAGCAGCAGCAGGAGGAGGAGAGTTGAGACAGATGTGAATAACGGTGCAGACATTTGATGCCTAATTTGGTTTGCTGGGCGGGGAGCTGCTCCTCTGAGCTGCTAAATCAAGTCTGAGAGCTGCTGAGGAGTTTCACTCCACGACTCTCCACCGCTGGATGTCCCAGAGAACAGAGACTGTCGGCAGCCGAGCATCAGAAAAAGGTAACCAGCTCTTACATAAAGTTGATTTCATGTGGTGAAAACATTTTCTACGAGCCGAGCGTGTGCAAGGAAACGACCTTACCCAGCTGCAACTTGTTGCATCTTGCTTACCTGCATGCCTCGTGTGAAGAATGTGATACGATCAGCAGGTATATTTTGTATGTTAGAGTACATTTTCACAGTTTTTATAAATAAAAAGCTTTTATTTTGCGATTGGAAACGAGCTGTAATATATTTAAAATGTGAATTTAAAATAAAAATACATCTTAAAAAGGACTAAACTTATTATAAGTTGCTGCTTGAGGAGTTTGTATTAACTATTTATTTTTTCTTTTATACTTTTTAGTGTTTCATGTGATAGTGTTTTTTTGTAATTCTTTGAAGATTTGCATAATGTTTGAAACAAAAAAATAAAATCTGTCCAGCTTCCTTTAAAAAAGCGGTTTGTGGACATGTGTTTCTGTGTTTTTTGTCAGTTTTTGTTTACTAGCCTGTAGTGTGGCGCTGCGGTGTGAGTTGGGTGCGGCTGGCGGCACACCCACTTCCACTGTCAATGAATGAACCTCTGCAGCAGCTGTCACAGCGACACACATAGTGTTTCATGAGGACTTTTTACTCTCTCTTTTCCTGCGGTAAACATGCCTGAATTATGCTGAGAACACTGATTTAGATTCCCGCCAACAAGTTCCTCATTGTTCCTCATTTAAATGCAGAGCTGTGTCCTCTCGGCTGAGTAGGTGTGGTGGGTCGGCCCGGCCTGAAGAAAGGTGATGACCCTTGAAAAATCATCTGTTTCATGAGGGAGATTTGGTGTCTTGTGATGGTCACACATGCTGTGTCAGATTGTTTCTCGGGTGTGGGGGGAAATGACGAATGCTTGGCCTTTTTGTTTTTGTGGTCAAGAATTCTGTCATTTTGCCTTCGAAACAACAGACCGGGAAGGTTTGCCAACAGAGCTCGCCCTGTGCTTCAACCCATGAATCCCCATGTAAGTGGATTATGGGTGAAATCGAGTTAGTGATGTTGTGTCATGACAACCAAACAAGCAGCACACATGACCTTTCGGCCCGAGATGAACATCCTGAACATCTTGTTCTGTAAGACGTTTGTTTGTGTGTGTGTGAAAAGTAACTGTGCAGGGGAGCACGAAGAGGGTGTCACATCCTGCTGCAGGCCTGATGCGGGGGTCCTATTTTCAGCCACACTTGGGGAAGTGCCCCCCGTTTGTGTGATCCTGTCGTGTTTTTTCATGCTGGGCTGTGAAAGGACATTTTTTCCACACTGGGCTCTTGTGCCTTATTTTTTTGTTTCATTCCTCTGCCATTTTCCTCTCCCGTTTCTTTCCTGACTTGATTCCATAAGCGGCAAAGTTAATGGCGGCAGCGGGAGCGGCGGGATTGATTTTTCCATTACGACCCTCTGGTATACGTTTATTTTGAGTGGTTTTACATGAAGCATAATTGGTACCCTGGCTTTAAAGCTGGGGTGGGAGTTCTGAGGTGGGAGGAGAGAAGGAGAGGACGACTGATGGAAAAGAGAGGGAGTGGCTGCCAAATTAGACTATGAGGAGAGGAAATAAGTTGGCAAAAATGACAAAGTTACCAGTTGTTCGGCAGCAGCCAGACGGCTGCACATCTGGAACACATCAGTGAGTTGGAAAATCTTACAAGAAATAAGGGAGACAAGGGGGGGGGAGTGGTGAAAGAGAGGGGCCCGAGTGGTGAGTCACTCCTCTGTTATTCCGCTCCATCACTGTGTTTAAACTATGTGTCCTTCTGCGGTCAAGGCACAGGGCTTCCCCCGTGTTTCTCCCTCTTTTTTCTATTTTTTTCCTTTTTCACTCCCCTCTACTCCCTCCCGGCTTCATGTGAGTCATCCTGCAGGACTGTAAGGGGTCTCTTTTTCCATTTCTGTCTCTTTTCTATTCAAACCGAGCCACCAGTTCAGCTTTTCTCGCTTTCCCACCCCTTGACTCTTTAATAAGTGTCTAATGGAGCTGATGTAAACAGGCCCGTTCTCCTTGTTTATAACTGTCTCTCTGTGTGTAAACTGGGAACAGGGACTGAAGCGCTTTCTGGAGCCAAGTGGGTGATGGGTGTCAGGAGGGATGGAAGGGAGAATAGCTGGTGTGGCCAGGGAGTTTCTGCACTGTGAAAATGTCCTCCATGTCTCATTTGACGTCTTTTTAAGGCTTAAATCTTCGCTTTTCTAAATGCAGATGAGTAAGTAGCGAAAAAAATCTCACCAGTGTTGAGTTTGATGTCAGACTACGTTCCACAAATGAAAATCAGCTGTCATCAGTGTCCGTCCCTCAGGATCAATCAGCAAGAGCTTCTTTATATAGACACCTTCATGCACTTACATTCAGTAGAAATCCAGATGAAAAGGAGGTAGAGGATAATGGCAGTATCCTCATTAGATCACGGCGTGATGCAGCTTCACAACAAGGGTTCCGCTTTGAGTAATTTGTATTGACTGGAAAAACCCTTCACTACCCTGTAGTAGGTGCAGTTAACATGACATCAGTCATCAATTCCAGAGTTGAGTAATGAAACCTTGAGTTTTTTATCTATCAGATCTTATAGTCACAGACAAATATGAGAGAGCGACATACAAGGTTGCCTGCAAACATAGCACAACAGGAGCTGAGAAATGTCAAATGATTCCTAAGCTGATCACAAACAGTTTGGATGATGTCATGGAAAAAGTTATTTATCAAGCACAAATGCTGGGTTTCTGCTTTGCATGGATCCGAAGTAAATCATTGGCGAAAAAAACACACATTTACTTAATCCAGTATAGTGACTCAGGGGTTTTGTTGCTGTATAGCCTTACTTTGTTTGGTAGCCTGTGATCAGTAGCTTATGGTGGCTAATATTAGCTAATGTTAGCAATCATTCGTAACAGTGGATTACTTTTCTACTTATGCTAACATTGCAATATACTATTATCTCAAAATAATAGCTTATTCACATTGAATTTTGAGATTTTCTATTGTATTAGCTTTGACATTTAGAAATGTAGGAGGTTACAACATCGCGACAAGTAAGTAGCCTTGGCAGGACATATATTGCATTAAATATTACTTGCTAAACAATCAAACCTAAGTTTGAAATAAAAAACCTCTAAGTATCATTTATTGAGAGTTTAATAGCTAAGGCCAAGATGTGTCAGAAGGTGCTCTCACTGCTAACAGCCCTTAATCCTGTTTTGTACACTATGTTAGACAGAAACATACACATTTAAAATATGATACAGTGACATAAATGGCCAACCAAAACATGCCGGCAGGAAGAAATCCAGACAAGAAGGGAGAAACTTCAGAAGAAGCTACTAGCCATTAAGCTAGGAGGAAATGCCAACATTAGCTTACAGGCTATGCAAGACACCAAGAAGTTAATGATTTCGTAGACAGGCTTTCTGAGGCTAAACTTTTATTGCTTAATTTATTTCCTACTTTCAATAACAATAAATATCATGAAACATTCAAATGAGAAAGTTTGAAATAAAACTTCTGTAGGTATTAAGGCAAACATGGGAAACTACCAAGACTGCTTTAACTACGGCAGAAAAAATGTGCAGTCATATGCAACCTTATCCATCATCAAAGAATCTGATTGAGAAAATGTAGTGTTAAGGGCCTAGAAAATGCAGCTTCCTTTAACAAATATCTGAACTGAAGGGCTACTAGCACTCTTTTCAAAGCCTTGTTCAGATTTAGGATACAGTATGTTTGCAGTGTAGATAGGGTCGCTGGGAGTGGATCATGTAAAGAGGGCCATGTTTAGAGCATGATGACAGACACACTGTAGGGTCGCTGGAGGTTGCGGGGCCACACCCGTCACCGAGGACTTGAGCCTGAGGGAATGTCCGAGTGAAACAGTCTGCCCTAGGTGCAGGAATGCTGTTGAGAAAGCAGTCTGGAGTTTGGTACGAAAACAGGAGTGTTCAGCAGATGATTAGACCTGATGTGAATGTGACCACAGTGGCGTCATTATTTGTGGCCTGTGTATTCATGGTCTCACTTGTTGTTTCGACCATTCATGAAAACACAATAACAGCATTGTGTGTTCCAGAAAATGGTGTGTAGGAGTACATGGCCTGTTTGGGCATGGATTCAAACTGTTGCCCTCATGTGGTCATATCTTGTACTTTGTCTACAGCTCATGAAAATGACATAAACTCTGCAGAAATCCTTACTAATCCTTTTCACTGTCTTCTCTTCTTACAGTTTTCCCTGCCTTCCCTGAGTGGCTGATGGTAAAAATCTGAGGAACATTTTCAACTTGTCTCATCACCGACTAGATCTCGCATCATGGCTATAGTGCTCCACTCCAGCCCCCTCCTATGGACACGGTTGGCAGCCATGATCTTCTCCTGCGTGGCTTTCTCCGTTGCTGTACATGGAGGAAACCTCATGCACGGCACTGGAGACTGGTGCATCTTCTGCTGGGCCTTCAGTTTCGCCGGGACTCTGCTCGTCCTCCTGGTGGAGCTGTTCGGTCTTCAGGCCAGAGCCCCTGTTTCCTGGAAGAACTTCCCTATCACCTTCGCCTGCTATGCCGCCCTGCTCTGCCTGTCCGCCTCCATCATCTTCCCCCTGTACTACCTCAAAGGCTCCGTAGGCCCAAGTAATGACATGCGCAACTACCGCATTGTGTCGACCGTCTTCTCCTGCCTGGCCACCATCGCCTACATGAGCGAGGTGAGCATCAGCAAGGCGCGTCCAGGCGAGGTGGCCGGCTACATGGCCACAGCCCCCGGCCTGCTGAAAGTCTGCGAGACTTTTGTGGCCTGCATCATCTTTGTCTTCGTCAGCGACCCCGTGCTGTACGACCGTCACGACGCACTCAAGTACTGCATGGCCGTCTACTGCATCTGCTTTATCCTGTCAGCGGCCGTCATCATGCTATGTATCGGCGAGTGCACCGGTTGCCTGCCCTTCCCGTTTGCCCGCTTCCTGTCTGCCTATGCCCTGCTGGCAGTGGTCCTTTATCTGTCAGCGACCATCATCTGGCCCATCTTCAACTTTGACCCCAAGCATGGCGGATCTAAAAATAGGCCCAGCACTTGCGGCAACGCAATAGGGTTGTGTGTGTGGGATAAGAACATGGCGGTTGCTGTGCTCACCGCTGTCAACTTCGTCCTCTACCTGGCTGACCTGATCTACTCCACCCGCCTGGTGTTTGTCAGTGCTTGAGGGAAGAGAGAGGGTGTTAGGCCAGCAGTATGCTCCAGATAAAATTTAATTTGGCATGTTCTCAAAGGCTGTCAAATACAGCGCTGCGAGCGAACACGACTCTGGTCTGTTTGTTTAATGGCATCCGTCCAGGGTGGAGAAGCTTGTGGATCATGATGGGAGCAAACTGTAGAGTAGTCACAACTAGTATAGTTTATAGTAGTAAGGAAATGAAATGATCTGATTTTACAAAATGGGAGAAGTATGTAGTGTAATCTTGTGTTTTTTAGCCCCAAACTCACAGTTCTGCCTCTGCAAACCTGCCAAATTTGATTTTGTGTAAAGCATACTGCAAGCCTGAGAACTGCAGCAAGACAGGGAAGAAGTGGAGGTCAATGGCTATGTTTACACGTACAACAATATTCCCTTAAATTACTGAGGCTTTCTGTTCATGTGTTGGACCAGGTAAATGTCAAACCTTGCATCCAGTGACCTGGAAAGATCATTATCTTGGAATTTGAGAGACCTGAATGTGATTGCTGGAACATGCTGATATTACTCAAGACATTTCAGTTTTAATGGCAGATCATTACCAATTCTAATACTCTGAATACAAGATTGTTTCATGTGTACAGAGATGTTTATGATCTGGATAAGAGTAAGCTCTTACAAGAATCACCTAACAAGGACACAAGCTAACGCCCAAGATATGTGTGCATGTAAACATAGTCTGTAATGACAAATGAAGAAAAACCAAAGAAAACGGCGGCTTATTGTTGTGTTTTTGTTCTTTTTTTGTGTGTGTGAAGTCTGTCAGTGCTCTGCCTTAAGTTTGTTTCCACAGTCCAGTCACCAGGATTTAATGTTAGCATTTAACGTTTCTGCAAGCCACAGATACGTCCAAGGTCAACATTTACCAGATACATCACGTCAGTACACATTGTAATGGTCGACCACAGTTTGAGTCTTTGGGGACATTTCCAGCCATCTTGGTGGTGACGAAAACAGTTTTTTTTTAAGCCAAACCGTGATGTTTTCCTTACACTTAACAAGTTTTTTTTGTGCTTAAATGTAACCTAACTATAAGCACAGTGTTGTGACAAGAGAGAAATAGAAATGTTCCCTTATAACAACAGTAGTTGCAACATGAAGTAACTTAAGTTTTAACTTATCTGTGGTTTTGCTGAAACGTACTTAGCTAACAATTTTCTGGCGAATGGGTTCATCGTCAATTTGATGTCAGGTATAAAAAGTCTGCCCAGCAGTCTTTTTGTTTTTAAGTGCTTAAAGACAAAATGTAGAAAAATAATGAATATTAGCTGTCTGGAGCAAAGGTTAGGTCAGCTGTTGGAGAAAATACACTTTGATGCAATACGATTGGAGATCCATGAAAGTTAAAGAAGGCTAAATTTCATGTTTCAGTAAAGGAATTGATTGTTGTGTTTCCCGACTGTATGTTAAGCAGCTGATCAGATTGTATCATTTGTCGTTTGTCATTTTTATACAGCTCCAATGTTTTAAGACTTGAAGTAGTGCAGCATACCTTCCATGATGTTAAGATTAATGCTAGGCTGGCTTTTTGCTCCTGTTATGATACATGTGTATCTGTATCTGCAAGCTACAATCAGTGGCAAGAATATATATGTGGGAAGAACCTATGCAAGATTGTGGACTTAAAAAAAGTATGTTAAAAGTGCACTTAATGTTAGTATTTTTCAATGTCTGTTTAAATTTCTGTTGTCTCCAAATATAAATGGATCTATTAAACACACTCCACAAAAAATAATTTCATACACATTATTGATTGGGTTTATTGGTTTTGCACTGCTGTTATAAATTCACAGAGAAAGAGACCTAAAAAGACGCTTCTCTCTCTCTCTACGTCATTCATGCTATATTCTTAAACTTTTTTGTATTCCACTGTTCGCGTCTCTAGTGTGCATACCACAGTATTGTAGGAAAACGTAATCCAGTGTTTCAATAAAACCTCATGGTTAACAGATATAAGTGTGCTTGTATTATTTTGGGTTTGGGTTTAATTGAAGGTGCCATATTACCCATTCTTATCAATTTACATCAGTTTGTCCACCACTTTGAATGACCATTACATTAAATTCTTGTTCCCCAGATGATGAATCCCATTGACTTTGTTCATCGCCATGATTTTTCTTCCAGTGCTACCTAGCCCCGACTTATTTTAAAGTGAAACTTCTTTAGAACTTCTGGATGGATTGCCATGAAACTGTGGAGATATTAAAGATCTAGATATTCATGGTACCCAGAGGATGAATCCCAATGAGCTGGGGATCTTCAGTTTATTATCAAGCACAACCAGCAGGTCAAATCTTTCATGTATGCAATTAAATTTTTCTCAACCTCTTCTTGATGAATTGGCCCAAACATTCACGGTTCCCAGATGATGTTTTAAAGTGCCACCATGAGGTTGACGTTCGTGTTTAGTGGTGGAATTGCCATTACATTTAATGTGTGCTCCCCAGAGGATGAGCCCCACTGACTTTGGTAAACCCTGACCGGAAAAATCACCATGAGGTTGAAATTGTGAATCATTTTGGCGTGATATTGATTTGAAAGCTGTCTCTAATTCTGACATACACATTCTGCAACAGCCTTCACAAGTGATACAAATGAATTTACTTAAAAAAGAGCAAGGCCGATTGTTTGAATTAAAAGTAAACGGAATATAAATCAGCACGGGCTCTGTACACATTATTTATATTTCTGTGTTTACTTTTCTCTCCTCACACTGTCTACTTTCCCCACCTCCACCCTTCAGTGACACATTCCCTCCAGCTGCAGATTCCAGTACAGCCTGCAGGGGCTCGAGTGTGTCTCAGAGCCCCAGAGTCTCGACTGTCAGGAGCTACTGCTGACTACTGCTTCTGAGGGGCAGAGTGGAACAGAGTAAACATTTCAGTCACCTATAAATCTACGGCCAGGAAAGGAGACGGCAACGACGCCCTGCTCCGTCACAATGACATGACATGAACTTTATTTGTGGTTATGGAAAGGTTGTATCCGTCAGCATGGGAACATGGCTACTACAATAGCAAGCCCAGACACTGGAAAGTAAGGAGTTAGTGTTCCATGTCTCACATTTACAATTGCAGATGTTCATATTTTTATTACAAATATTCATGTAAAGTGTTCTAAAATCAAAGACAGAGGAAGGAGAAGAGGAGACAGAAGAACAGATAACGGATCTCACACCCTAAGTGAGTATTAGATTGAGTGATTTTGTTAAATATCATGCTCATAAAATACATACAATTTTGCTTATATTGATAATTGTTATTGCAAACACAGAAACAATTTATCTGTGGGGTATACTGTTGTTGCTGATGTGATACTCTGCTTCAGTATCTAAATTAATTCTTGGCCATCCCACTCTGACCCATAAAAAGAACAAAGAGTGTAAGTCATCAGCACGACAATAGCTTGATGTAATCTCAAATGAAAGAGGCCACAGACGAACGCAGCATCGGGTTTCCACTCTGTAAGCGGATGTGTTGTTCTCAAAACAGCCAAGAGTCTAGTGTGTCACAACAAGCACACTTGAGTGACAAGACAATACTAAACCAAAACAACGTGCGGCTAATTAAAATAGACACACGGACATGATGAGTGGTTGGAAAGGCCCGACATTCCTTCACCTCCTCTCCTGCAGATACAGCTTGTAGCTTTCTGCTGAGATCGAGTCTGGATTCACCTTTTCCTTTCCAGCCAGCAGAGTCTCCTGGGTAAACAGCTGTGCGTGCTGTTTAAAGTAGCAACTGACGTCATTTTAATGGGTTGTTTCCTATTATGCTCATTTTACTTCAACACATTTGTGTACTCTGACTCTCTGCTGAGTCTTGAGTGTATTGTAATGTATTCCTTACAGTCCGGGATCTCTTGATTTGCCCGGTTACAAAGGGAAACTTTAATAAATAAATGTCAGCATATACATATGCGTCATCACGGGGAAGTAAAAATTGTGAAACGGCTATTTGTGGTTTTATAGAAGGGGTCATGCGGGGGACTATTTCTTGGCCAGGTGGAGTCATTTCCTCTTTGATGGTTGCCTGGCAACTTCACTGCAACATAAGAAGGAAGTTACTGCGCCTGTTGTATGCAATAAAGAGCCAAAGTCAAGTCCTGTATTTTAGCAGCTCATTGAACTGACAAACCAATAATATATCTTTTGTATATTTTCGTTTTTGTTAGTACCTTCTCTGTGCCGAGTTGGAGGCCGTGTTGGTGTTGGTGTCGTGTGTTGAGCGAGACAATGTAGTTTACTACTAGATGATATCTTACTTTAATTATGACAGACTCCAACTTTCATGACTCTGAAGAATTATGTTTTTAATCTCAAAAACATAATATGTGTGATTCATGATGCAATTCAAGCAGTTTCAAAAAATAATTCATCTCTCTCTCTTTTCACTACAATACAAAGTTTTCTGAAATATGGTCCCATGGAAGGGGCGTGGCTACGACTCTCTTTCCTACATTCACACATTCCCACAGTGCCCATTTTTCTCTGACGTCGCACTCAGGATGGGAAGCTCAAAAGTAGTACTGCAGTATTCTGGGGTTATATAAACATAGGCAATCTGACAAATTGTTGTCATTTCACTACTTCCTGGTGGATTAGCAACTGTTAAGACATTAGATAGTTTAATCTGGACCTTATTCCAAGGTAAAACAATTGATAACCAATTATCTTCCATGAAACAACCGCTAACATTAGCATTCAACCACATTCTGGCAAACAATGCTGTTTGATACTATTTTGCACAGTTTTGATACAGTTCAATTAGGGAAAATGAAAATTAATCCTGGATGATGTAATGTTAGCTGGCAAATATGATGTTTTACCTTGAAATACTGCAGAATAATCATCATCGTTTCAGTTGCCAATTAAGAAGATGTAAAATGATAATGAATGATTGGTCAAATTGCCTCCTTATATGTGACTTGCATCCCGGAACACAGCAGCATTAGCTTACATTATCCCAGCATTCAAGTCTCCAATGGCCGCCACGTGAATGCGTTTTTTTTTTTTTTCATTTTGTTCTCTGATCTAACCCTGGACAAGAAACTGTTCCTTAAATCTGTCTCCTATGAGTCTGCCAAATTTTGTGAAAGTTTAGTCCTAAACCCTAGAGTAATAATAAGCCTTTAATAACCCACATCAGTCTGTGAATGCTGCAGATTGTTTCTCGACCGACCCAACAAACATGCAGTAAATTACTTTAATGTGATTTGTCTGTGTCGTCCATCCTGGCTCCTACATCTGTTGTGTAACATGATACTGAAAGCAAGACTGTGGAGGCAGACTTACAGCTAATGTTTTAAAACACTTCTCTCAGTAAGATTCTGGTCAGCAACATTACAGAACCACATGGTTGGTAAAATAATGCCATTTCCAAGTATTGTAGGAATTCACACACAAAAAGCTTACATATGCTTACATTAGCATTCGTAAGCTATTAGCATGGGTACTATGAATGAAATGAATATTATACAGTTAGATAAGTATATTATATTAAAGCTCTAATAATTTGGGTTTATTAACAAACCAGATGTTAATTCAAAAACTGGAGGTGAATGAAACTGTGCGTTTCTGATGCTCACATCTAATAAATGGCATTTAATTTCAGCAAAAAAGTCCTGTAAATGATGCGATGTTTAATGTTATTGGTTACTGAAACCTTTATTTTAATAACATTAATAACACACAATAAAAGCACTTGTGCCCCTGCAGCCCCTGCAGCAGTGGTACACAATGTAGCTACAGTACTTGTACACGAGTAGCCTGAATGTACTTTATGACATTCCACCACTGGTATTAAGTCGCACAACAGCAGGGAGCAGCAGCCTGACATACCTCAGTGATCCTATAGTTAGCTTGTCTATAGGGGCTCTATCTTACCAGTGATGGAGGGAAGATTTAGCACTAATGGTCATTCTGTTATCACATCAGCTGTTTATGATCTAAAGAAGGCATTTCCATTAACGGTCCACTTGGCTGCTGCTTCATGAACCTGCGTGTGTCACTCAGGCTGACTCAGAGAGCTCACCGCCTGATGTTTGAGATTATACCTCCCCCTGGTGACTCTCACAGGGTGTGTAGAAGAAGAAGATATGATGTGAGTTACAATCAGGGCTTAAGGCAGAATAAAGCCTTCTTTTTGTATTTTCTATGTCTGATTCTTGAATCAGATATATAAAAAACAACATGAGGCAGTGTTTCCTGGAGCAGGGTTTCATGACGTCAGTCAGCAGCTGTAAGCCACGGTGACCTTGCCTGTCTGTTCGTAGTCTGGGAAAATAAAGATAAAGTTGTGTGTTAAGAGGCCACGAAAGACAGAATTGACTACACTGCTGCTGACTGGAAAACGTGGTTTAACCTCGAACCAGCACAGACACATAGTTGTGACTAAAGTTTGTGTTGCTCAGCGTTTGGGGCAAATTAATTATTTTCAAGTATCTTGTCAGTAAGAGAAAACCAGTGCCTATGAGTTCACACCAGGACTTAGGATAACTATTTTAGTTTAGTCTTTATTGTTTCTATAAATTTGTGTACTATTAGTTCAGATGACTGTAAAGGAAATCGTACATTTTGAATGTTTAACCCTGATTCCCCTCAAAATGGGATGCTTTGTAAACCATGGAAAACAAAGCAGAATGATGGTTTTCTCCATCAACTTAATTGCTTTTTGTAAATATATGCTTATTCTGAATTTGATGCCAGCAGCACGTTTTCAACAAGTTGGGACAGAGGAGACAAATGACTGGGAATGCGTGCTTTGCTCCAAAAACATCTGTTTGGAAAATCCAACAATACACACAAAGACAACCTTCCACAGGTAAACCGGCCATTCAGGAGCAAGGATGCACATGATTGTATAAACCATATTACTACCTGATCCCAGGAACGATTCATAAATCTGTTATAGGTAAACACATTTTGCATATGATTGGAATTTGTTTTTATTTATGTTTCACACAACGTCACAACCCTAACCCTAACCCTTAAAAAAAAGGATGAATATTGGATCCAATAATTGAGCAAGCCGTATACGCAATCACCCATACGAATAGTAATTGAGTAAAAGTCCTAAAGTATTGGATTTGACATGTACTGACGTATCAGATGTCCTTTTTTGACTATTGATTAGTATCAAAAGTAGGTAGTGTAGCCATTTATCTGATATTCAGCATTTTTCTGATGATCAGAATCAGTGATTTTTATATGATTGCAAATAAAATACAATAATTCAAAAATGTGTTGCTTTGGCTCTGATGGAGTAATCTGCAAAGCAACTAGTAACTCAAGTTATCAAAAAATGTGGTACGGTAAATAGTACGATATTGCCTCCAAATCAAGTTGAATAGAAGTATAAAGTAACATAAAAAGTACCTCAAAGTTGTACTTAAGTACAGTAACTGAAGAAATGTACATAGTTACATCTATCATTGCTAAAAAATGAAGACAGTAACATAATTCAAGTATCACAATGAAAACTCAATTAAAGTAAATCAACTTTATCACTTTCTGGTATTTTTGGATTACCTCAACACCAAACATATACAAAGAGAGGAGAGAAAACAATTATCATAAGTTTTATTTAAACTTCATAATGAGTTTGTTTATTGTTAGAATACACGCTAATGTATTCACACTCAAGACCAGAGTGATGTGGAGTGAGTGAAGTGTTACAGTATATTATTCACTTGTTTGTAATCCCCTTTTTGCATCTTTTTCTGCAACTTTAACGGAATAGTTACTTTTTTTGTATCCTATACACATTATCCTGTTATGTGAATTATGTTACTCACCAAGCCTGAGTATACAGTATTTAAATACATGAAAATATATGTATAATTTACCTTTACTTGCACTTTTGTTACTTAAGTTCATTTCATATAACATTCTGTGAGACTTTTACTCGAATGCTATTTGTATGGGCAACTTTCACTTTTACCAAAGTCATATTCTAACACGATATCTTTACTTTTACTCAAGAATGACTTTAGGATACTTTTTACAGCACTGTGATCACCTGGCTCAGTGGCTTGTGCTTGTATTTACCTTCTGTTATTTTTGCTCCATACGCCTCTCATAAACTTTCCTGAGCGGCAGGCAGAGAGAAAACCTGGAACTACAATAGTCAGTGTCATGAAGGAGTTATGGCTCAGATTCCAACATTTAGTTCTTCTTAGAAGATGTTCAAAGCTCTACGGCAACTATATCTATCCCTTACCATGAAAGCTTTTTTCGTCTGGCGCTCCCAACATGCCCTTTTACGGTCTCCCTGATCCATTTAGACCCATAAAACTGTCAAGAGTACGTTTAATGCTACTTTAGCGTCTTTTAGTTACAATGGTGCGTTTTATTGCTTTTTGCTTTTTTGCAGTAATTAAACACTTTTGTCCACCCTCGCTCCTTTTTACTGGCGAATGTACACATATCGGAAAATAAGAGCTGTGAAGTTTTACAGCAAGTTGAATAATGTCTCAAATAGTTGCTGATTTAGGGTCGTTGAAGTGTCCCGGTCCTGAGTCCCCCCAGGTGGCACTGTTTCTTCAAGACATTAAGACAAACCTGCTCTGCTTAGAGAGGATCTAACAAACTATTTCTCATAGAGACCTTTCAAACAGCTCTAACAGTCCCAGCCGAGTCACATCATCCCTTTCGTGAGGTCAAACTACCTTTTGTCTCAACACTTTACCTTTACACCAGACACAGACTCAACATCTACTGAGATACGATGCATCAGAAACACTGTCGAAGCCTGATTTGTCGACTTATTGATCCATAATGTCTTTGTTTACTGCCAGTTTCTATAATTTTCTCCAATGAAAGGTTATTTTATTAGACTACTGTACAGAAATCTTAAAAAAAAAAAAAAAAATGCTGCTTTTTGGCAACACAGGATCCTAAATTGTGTCGCCATTACTCAGAAAATTTCCATCCCGTCCAGGAACTGAGCAGAGAAATGTGTTCTTACTGCGGGACGGATTACGTTCAATCAAAGTAAAGACAAAATCGTGGAAAGGTTTAACTTGAAACAAAGGAAATCTAATTTAATACTTATGTGGCATCATAGAAGCCACAGAGAATAGTTTGTGTATCAAACCATTTAGTTTTCCGTAAGTTTGAAGCTTTTTTTCCGTCAGTCCCTTTCCTCTGTTCTGGAGTCACCTCGTATGAGTGTTTATTTTGTTTTTTGCAAGAAAAACACATCAAAACGCGAGCTCGTTCTTGTATAATTTATATTGAAAACATGTTAAAAACATTAGTTTCCCTTTATAAAACAATAACAATTTACCTGTGGTCAAAATTACAACAGTGTCCTGGCAATCAAATTCCCCCGGTCAATATCGCATGTAACTGGAGCGATGCACCTTTATACCGAGTGCATAATGGATTCAAAGTTATGCTGAATATCAGGCAGGGATGAGCTGCTCTGAGCTCAGTTTGGCTGGTTGTCCATCTGTGAGCCTGACTGGTACGACTGGATGTCCTCCCCGATGAACTCTGTCACTGTGGAGGGAGAAGAGAAGATCACAGTCCTGTTAAACTCCCCATCCGCCTTGCACTAAATACAATAAAGACAAACGCATCAACTCACCTTCTTCAAATGTGATGTGGTGCATAGAGGCAGAGCTGGTGAACTCCAGGGGGCAGTCCTGGATCTTGGCATCCCTCTCTCCCCCATGTTCTATCCCAAGCACCCTTCCCTGGGGGTCCCAGCCATCGTAGTGGGAGTAGGGTGCTGTGCACATGTCCTGATATTGGTTGTTGTTGTTGGAGGGAGGGGACGGACACACCTCCTGAGGATAAGCAGAGTAGTGGGGGTAAGGAGAGGTGGGGATGGGAGGCAGAGGGGAGGTCGAGATGGGGCTACCGGCAGGAAATGGGCTGAGAGAGGAGGAGTGGGAGGGAGAGGGCGAGGAGGACAGGTAGGGTGAGTCCAGCCATGGGGAAGGGGAGGGGGAGGGAGGCTGCGGGCCGCGGTGGTACAGGGGAGGGAGGAGCTCGGTGAAGCCCAGCTCCAGGTTCTCAAAGCTGGGGTGACGCTCGGACAGGGCTGCCCTGGACCCGCCGGGCTCCTCCACCACAGCGTCGGGTTTAGAGCAGTACTCCTCGTGGTAGCCCATAGTGGGGCAGGGAGGGGAGTAGGTGGAGGGGTAGGGGGGCAGGTGGAAGCCCAGGCCTCGATCATCAGCCACATGGAAGCCCCGGTCCATCCTGGGCTGAACTCCCACAGGACACACAGATCCCCCATCCAGAGGCAGCACAGAGGGCCGGGACAGCAGCGGGTCCTCCTCTTTGAACATTACTAAGAGGAGAGAAACAGGTTAACGGATCTGTGGAGGCAATATTTCTATTTACTGCATTCTGTTCCCTCCTAATGAAGACAAAGTATGTTACATACTATGGCTGTGATTTTTTTTTTCTCATTTTAAAATGGTACTGAATATAAAGCATTTTATTAAAAAATACAGAGAACAATAAACAAACACATCTTTTTGATCTTTTTATGTAAATGTCTCATGACATTTTAATTTACAGGACATATTTTTTTTAAATGTAGATTTTAGTGATGAAACTAGAATAAAACCATGTATAAAAATAATTTAAATAAATGTCTTCACTTTATTTCAAAGAAAGGAAGTATATGTATGTTTATATATACAGTATATAAATATATAAATAACTTAAGTTGTATATTTTACAACCCAATCAGCAGACTAAATGTTGTTAATGTACTTACTGCTTTTGCAAACCTCGGACATGTTGGACACTTTTCTTTACGTCTGATATTCAATGTTATGTTGTGACAATGATGTGCAGAACTAGCTTAGGGTTCAAACACGATCATGTTTCTGACCTGGTTCAATTGCCACAAACACGCCTGGAAAATATCCAGATGTCTCATTAACAATATCCAATTTCAGGCTACCAAATGTTGAAACACCATCTTGTGGCCTCTCGCAGTGTTCTCAGTGGTCTCTCGCCCACCATCACCAACCCCAAGTCAGCTCGTATCCATGTAATCGGAACATGACATGACACATATTGTAGAAATGTTGATGTGACAAAATGTACAAATATTAAATATATCTGAGGTAAAATCATGATAATCATTCTGGCAACTTTGTCCATATTTTCTGTCTTCGTTGTTTTTGGCCTTGATCCTATTTGTGAAGAAAAGCTCCAGTGAACCTCAGGGATGTTACTGAGACTGAACGGGTCAGAGAGGAGAGAACCTGCATGTGAATCAGACGGGACTGCACACTCACTGGGGAGATACTTGAAGCAGTGAGTGCTGCTGCGTTTCCTCTTCCCATTGGAGACATAAAGACTAACCGACATCGGCCGGCTGATGGACAGGTCGCTGTAGGCGGGGACCCTCACACACAACAAACACTATCACAAAAAAGAAGGTGTGGAGACAAGACGATGAATTACATCACAACTTGAGCAGTGATATAAAGTTGATGTTGCTCTGAATTGGTTCTCTAATGATGTTTTTAATCACCTCATATCATTCAAATGCTACATTACCTCGTTGCTGTTGTCACGGTCGACATGAGCCTCCTCCTCCCACTGTAATTTACCATCTAAGAGATAAGAACATACGGTAAAATGATGTGTGACCTAGATACACACACACACACACACATTAAATCAGTTTGACGAACATAACACCGAAGGATTTGTTTCAGATTTAGTAATAAGCAAAAGTAGCTGACTTAATACTTACTTTAGTTAATACTCAAGTTTAGAACAGTAGTAGTAGTAGTAAAAGAGCCTCATCTGAACAGGCACAATGTAAATTAGGTATTTAAATGTATATGTAAATGTATGAGAACAAAGATCACAAACAACATAAGAAAAGACTCTCTGTCCTCTGTGGGTCTTTACCTGTCCCTCTCTCCATGAAAAGGACTCTGGAGATCGGCAAGAAGTTCGAGCCACTCAGCAGCAGCTCCTCCCCTCCCTCCACGGAGCAGGAGGTGAGACTGACAGACTCGATGACGGGCAGCTCCTGAGCTGAACGCTGGGCTGAAGAAGGAAGAGTCAGGCCAATTAAAGTGTCAAAAAACGTCAAGACTTTGGCGACCCCAAGTGGTGATGCATGCCACAAATCTGACTCATAGCAGCTTTAACAACCTCTTTGCAGATGAAGTGACGATAGAACGAGCTACTCACAGCATTCGATGGGCAGGGAGGCAACCTGCAGAGCCAGGACTCGACCAGGTGGGGCCAAAGGGGGCGCTAGAGGGAGGTGGGTACGAAATACCAAACGGACACGTGTGTTCTTCCTTCCAACGTCTGTTTCTCCTTTCCTCAGCTCGATGTCCGAGTTCCTCAGCTTCAAAATCCCAGCACAGTCAATGCTACGACACAACAGAACTGCACTTTTATACTGTTAAACTGTACCGTCAGCAAATATAAAGCTGGTCGTAGTAGGTATTCAGTGCCTTACTTATTGGCATTTAGCGGTTGTAGTTCAGTAGTCACATTCTTCAACATCCAGTAAACTTGAAACTAGAGTTTAAGGCTGAATAACAAGCACAAATCAAAACTCTTGTAGAGGAAAAGCTTCCTGTCTGCTCTACTCACAGTGCAGTCATGTTGTTCTCAGGGTTGAGGGGGATGTCCAGCAGTTTGGTCCCCGCCTGGACGCTCTCATGACTGGCAGTACCCACCATCTTCCCCGTCACCCTGAAAGGTGAAGAAAATTGTCAGACATGCACGCAGTGCCCCACAATTCCTGAACAGGATAGGATGAATAGATTAACAACACATTTGACCGTTGATCCATCATTTAAGTCATTATTCAAGCAAAAAGTCTAAAATGTACATGATCCAGCTACTTAAATGTAAAGATCAATATCTTTGGATTTTGGACAAGCTCTTGTTCTTATCCTGAAAATCTGGCGGAAGAAATTTCCAGGACCAACACGACAAGCAGCTGGTTGCTGGTTACGCAACGGTTAAAGCCACAGTGGTCAGATGATGAAAAGACAGTATGCTGTGTGGCCTTGAATTTTAATATTCCATAGAGGGACGCTTTGTAATAAGTTTGATTTTCAAATAGAAGAGTACCTGTGTATCTGATAGAAGGGATGTGGCCTTATTGACCGGTCGTCAGCTGTTCCGACGAAGACCTGAAGGGAGAGCGGCTTCCTCTCTGTGTATCCACACAGCTGCACAGAGAGGCACAGTGTGAGGGACGAAGTCAAACTGTGAGGAGGCCAACGGCAGTGAGCCGCAACACGTATGCTCAGACTTTGTTCCAGTCTTATGAAAGCAACATTTCTACTTCAGCTTAAGTGGTGTTAAAATAATCTCATTATAAAAGCATCTAGATTGTGAATAAATGTTTCAGCAGCTGCCTAAATCTGCAGGTTTGGGTTTCACCTTGACGATGGGATGTCCTGTTGGTGCAGCTTTGACGGCTCCTCTGCTGCCCTCTGTCTCATAGTGGGCTCTGTGATGTGGACGGGGCTGCACCTCAATACGCAGTTCGTACGGGTCGAACTGGGATGGCAGCGGCCAGTCGAGTGGCGGCAGGGCATTGGCCCTAAAGGTGTGTTATATCAGGGAGACATAGACAGTTGTAGTTAGAGTGGACATGGAAGGGAGCACACCAGATGCTGATGAATACATTTCTTTGTAGGTCAAATAATGAGATTCACATATCATTTACATATGGGAGGTACAAACCAGACTTGTAGCACACAGCTAATGAAAAGAAGGATGATTAAGTCACATGGATGATTAAATATTTAACAATACAATTAAATACCATATCGTTAACATTCAGGTTCATATTTTTATTTTGGGTGTCCGCTAGAAAATATTTACATGCTTTAATGTTCAAAAAACACGTGATTTTGCTCATACTGTCAATTGCTGCAGCACCTCTATTCACCCTTTGACACTCCTTTCCTGAAAAGCCCAGTCTGCTCTGATTGGTCAGCTCTCACAGCCCTGAGCAGGCACCGCACACCAGCCAAATTGCTAACAGTATTTACTGCTAATTTTTTGCTTGTAATGTTTTCGATTGTTTCGATAATCATCCCGCTAGCTAAGTAAGCCAGTCAGGTATCCTAGCTGGCTACTATAAATGTAGTAGGCTAACCCAAAAGTTAGCATCGCCTCGGTTCGCCTGACAAATAAACGTTAGGATGTTGATGCAACTTGTTAGCAACTAAACGTGTAAGCACCTTATAATTAAATTGTGGGACATTTAAGGATATATTTATGTGATTGAACACATTTGAAAACATCGTGTTAACCTCTTTGAGGTTGATACGGCTCAACTTCATTTTCGGCTGTGTACATCAGCCACTTTAATTTTGTGTGTAAATAAGAGCCCTCGCCACGTAATATTAGCTAAGAAGAGATACTAGCTAAAGTTGCTAACGGTCTCTCTCCCATGTTTTCTCTCTGTCTATTGCTAATGAAGGTGTTTATGCCACAAAAAAAATATAATAAAAAA
>CAEMYA010000024.1:8175579-8188246 GCA_903131615.1 Diplodus sargus
AAAAAAAAACTGGTGTAATTTTATATACATCTGCGGTGTATTCTTGCCTGAACAGAGGACTGTGGGCGCTGGCTCTGGTCCGACCCCAGGCTAGAGCAGGGGGCACAGAGAGGTAGTCCATGCCCTGTGAGTGGGGCTCTCTCCTGGGCTGCTGGGTCTCCGGCAGCAGGCAGGGGGTGCTGTGACCTGGAGCCTGCTCCTGGTCCACCTCCCTGGTAGACAGCTGGAGAACAAAAACCACAGCTCAGTACTTTAGTGGGAAGCTATTTATTTTTTTACCCACTTGATATTTTATTCATCTTCACCTGTTCCAACGACGTCTTCCTGGTTTTCTGGGGGATGCTGAGCTCACAGCTGCTGGGCGGAGCTTGTGACAGAGTGATGGAGTCTCCGCCGTCCAGGTTGCATCCCTGCAGATCCTCTGAGTAACTGCCCCTCCGGGAGTTACAGGGTGAGGCCAAGGGGGAGTTTCTACGCTTTTTGCCCCCGGGGGAAGTCGGCCTCGAGGACGGCGAGAGCCCAAAGTTGATGGTGGCGTCATTCAGCTCCTCCTCCTCCACCAGCAGGGAGTCACAGCTGGAGGCGGGGCTCAGCCAGCCACGGGAGGAGGGGCTAGAGGCGGGGCTCGGGCTGAGGGAGCTGGGGCATCTGTCACGGTAAGAAAAGGGATCCAGCAGGGGGAGGTAGAGGCGCTCTCGGTCCCACCCGCCACCGCTGCCCATGTCCCAGTAACTGGAAATGGTGGGTGTTGGGTCGTCCTCAGGGGAGATGGTGGTTATCTGGATGCTGGGACACTCGACCACACGAGACTCCGAAACCTGAAGGGAGGAGGAGAGTGAGACAGAGATACATTAATTTTTTCTCATACTGACTCAGCGTGAATAAACAGAAAGTGATGAATATTTTAATTTGGGAGTTCCCTCTGCCAAAATAAGCTGCGTGAAGACATCACCTTGGCCTCCAGGAAGCTGAGATGGACATTTTTCAATGTTGTCTAACATAAAAGAAAAAATTAAAAATACATTTAAAAAAAAATCCAAACGACTGCCACATGAAACTTACTTACAAACTCATCACTTCATTTTTAGTGGTCAAAACAAAACTTTTAGGGACACTGGATCTTTTTATTGACACCTGAAGCATCAGTGAGCATTTAGTCACCTTAATATCTTGTAGCTAAATGTCGGCTGGAATTGACTCTAGCATCCCACAGGCATGATGGATTGTTTAAGTTACGTTTTCAGGTGATGCAGTTGTGAACAGGAACCATTTTAACACACAGTCATGTAATCGCCCTCAATGTTTGCTTATAACTTGCCCTCCGGATTTTTTAATTTAACATCAAATAAAATTGTGACATAACTATATTTTTAGCAGCTGGCTCTTAGATCTCTTATATTTGACTTTAGGCTCAATGCGACAACAAAAAAGAGATTTCCCTGTTTGTAACTGGAAAAAAAAAATCGAAGGTTCACTTTGATGGATTACATTAGGTTTTAAGACTCTACTAAAACTAGAACCCTGTAATTTGATATTCAAAAATGTCCGTACCATTGACTGTATTAAAAGATTGCCCCTAGTAACTGTAGTTTATAGGTCATACACCATTCCAAGCAGGTGGGAAAAGGGCAAAACTGAAAACTTAAAGTTCTAGTCACAAAAAATTCTTCCAAAACATGGTTTTTGTCATTTTCTTTATATTGTTCTTGTCACGTCTTATTATATACTTATATATACTATAGGACTTGTAAACAGGTTGTCTCACCTGTACGGAGCGAGCTGGCAGGCTTTCATAGGTGCCACTGAACTCTCTGGAAGGGGCCCGCCGCGGGGGCGGGGAATGCATCCCAGCCCGCTGATTGGCCGAAGGTGGCGGACTTGGGATGCTGATTGAGTGTCCTGCATGATTGGCTGCCGTGTGATTATCTGTAACTGATAGAATGAATACATCAGAGTGATATTAATATCATTTCACATGAGAGCACCACAGTATGCTGTGGTTACATACAAATGCTGATCATCAAATGCTGCTAATAAAGAGTTTACAATGTGTTCATATTCCTAATATACACCTTTACTTCCACATGGCAATAATCTATTTTTCTGGCATCTTTCTCGCGAAAAAATTTAACTTTTTGTTTTCATGTTCAAACACACTGTCTTTTTATATCGCATCTTGTGGGGTTTTTTCTGTCTTGTGACCTCCCATTAATCTTTTCTCACAACCGCAAACTGACAGTTAGCTCTGAAAACCAGCGGTGCTTTTACATCTGGCACAAGAAAGACTCATTAGATGTCAATCATACTACTGTAAACACAATTTGTGGTAAGTACAGATTCATTTTTTATCATCAACATGCCTACATCATTCATTGCACATCAATTTTCTTTATTTACAGCCCTGTAATTGTTGCCATACGGAAAATGCATGCAACTGGAACATTTCCTCAGGAAGTGCAGTCAATGTCTTTGAGGCATCTGCAGCAATTTATATATTTAAATGTAAAGAAGTAGTTTAACATTTTGGAAATACGCTTTTTCTTATATTCACTTTCTTGCTGAGAGAAAACAATATTATGATCACTCTAGCATCTGTGTGGTAGGCAAAAGCCAGAACGTGATAAGCTTTTCATAGCATAGCTTAGCATAAACCAGGGAAACCAGGAAAAAACAGCCAGCCTGGTTCTCTCAATAGGTAACAAAATCCTTGTAATAGCACCTAAAATATTGTTTCTTGTTCATTCACCCATTTAAAAAAACATGGTGCAAAAGTATCATGTCGTGGTTTTAGACTGGGTTCTGTGCATGTTGTGCAAGTCTTTACGCTAAGCTAAGCTAATTGGCTTGTGACTTGAGAGCTGTCTGAACATCTACATCTCTATGAGAAAGTGAATATTACCCAAAGCGTCAAACTATTCCTACAGTTTTATATTGTTATTATATATTATAAAGAAAAGCAGTCTTTATATTGTGTTTTATTTCAACTCAAACCAATAAATACATAATCAGCATATAAGGGAGAACAGCACAGAACGTGTGGGTGATTTATTTTATAATGGTTCATTTCTTTAAAAGTGGCTGTGTACTTGTAAATTATATATTTGAAACAACATGACATAGTAGGGTTTGGTTTTATATTCCATAATCTCACAGTCATATGGCAACAATTTACTACACAGCCATTTTAAACTCCACTTCGAGCGAGAGGAATTATATCAATATATTTCTTCCGTGTATCATAGTCACAAATAGTGCAGTAAAGGGTGGAGTGGGAGTTGTAACCGAATCACGAAGTTTACTTTTGAATCACTGATCCAAATCTTTCACTTCTAGGGAAGATAACTCTGCTGCTTGTATTGATACTGATTTTCTTCATCAAATTTTAGGAAACAAAACTTTTTGAACCTTGCCAAACAATTATCCGAATGAGGACACGACCCCTCAAGGCCACAGTCCTCGCCACAAAATTTCCCCAGCGTGGTGTGGTCGGCCTCCACGTGGAGCCAAACAGTAGTTACTCTGTAATGAGCGAGGCTCCAACTGATCACTGCTTCTGCTGCAGCGGTGGCCCATACACGCAATTTTTGGGCAAAGCGGACACACAACAGCAACTGCCAACAAATTAAGACTTGGGGTAAAAAAAAAAAAAAAATCTCTTCAAATGTTTCCTGGCAACAAAAAATATTTCCAAGTGATTAGAGCTGCAGAGCTGAGGCAACTCTTCTGCTGGTGGATTTTTCACATGAAACAATGATTTAGATGTTGGTGAACAGACCAGCGGAGAGTTTATGAGCCAGCAAACGTACCTAACACTTATTGAACACAATAAAACTAATTTCATCTAACATACTGCGATATTTTATTCTGTGTCCTGAGGTGAACCTCTCACAAAAAGCGTTGCTTACGTCAGGTTCACAAGACGATTAACAGAAAAGCAAAGCAAGAACTACATATTTTTGTGAAACTGAACACAAATGTTTACTGTAGTTTCTACATCTCTACCCAGCTGCTGCTTTTTTTTTTCCTATTTACAACTTTAGGCCACTTCTAACTTCTTAGGAAACAATCATTTGTTTGTGTTCAGCCCAGCAGACGAGTGTATTACTATCAAAATGTACCTGACAGTTACTGTAAACAATCACTTTTTCTTTTGGTAAGCCTCCATTAAAGTTTGAGTCATAGAAAATAATATTTATATACTGACCACTTCTGGACAAGCTAAATCTCTTGCCAAGTTTATGTGTGAAGTTCCTTGTAGCTATTAGCTCGTTTTAAACTAGTGATTAACTGTAACTTTGTTTTTGTTTTTTCATTCAGTGTCTTATATCTGTTCCTTTGCATTATAAAAGTTCTGGAAAGTTAGACAGGTCAAAGTCCGCACCAACAGAAGCTCATCTCTCCTGCAGAAACGGCTCCTGAAAAGCCTCGTCAGTGGTCCCGCCTTTAAGTCTGTGACTTTGTGACATCACACTATGTCGCCGCGTCATAGACTTAAGTATTCATGCCAAGCGGCTAGTTTGGCACATGAAAATGTATTTAGCGCAGCTGCTCTTTGCAGTGCTGGGTCAGGTGTGTGAAAGCGGACCAATCAGAGCAGAGCGGTTGTTCAGGAGAGGGGCCTTAAAGAGACAGGAGCTAAACAGAGCGTTTCAGACAGAGGGGGAATACACAGCTACAGCACTGGACGCATTTTGTTTTAGCACTAAAGCATTTAAACCTATTGTAGTCGTCACCCAAAATAAAACGATGAAAATGAAAATTAAGATAAATTTAAATACGTCTCCTGAAATGAATGTCCTATAGGAAAGACCTAAGCATCAAAAGCAATCAGCTTCGCAAACAGGAAACTACTGTAGCATCCTCAGCAGTAATACACCTTCAAAAATAACATCTCAAGGAGGCCGCATTTTAAAACTTAACTGCAGAAATCCGAAATGTAGAAATCTGTGTGTTAAGATTGAGTAGGAAACATTAATTAAGGTAATCTTACTGCAGTATTGTTAACAAAACATCAGCATTTTGAAAAGGTTGTCACATGAAACCGGCAAATCGTGAGATGATGAACAGGACGTAAAACTATGTCTATTTTGACAGATTTTCCTCCAACTGCTATATTTTCCCTGTAAAGAAAATAGCAAGCTTTGCCTCTTCAGGACTTTCTTTGTGTTTCGAAGAGTTTATTACAGTTACCAAGATTTACCTGACAGTTACTAACCACAGTGAGTCTGTCACGTTTAATCTTCCGTCTGTGTCCTAGGTTAAACCTCTCAATAGGAGTGAGAATTAAGACAAAATATATAAGATATATAAACATATCTATCTTTCATGCCAACAACCATTGCCTTTTAAATGTGAATAGATTTTGAATTTGAACTCTTCAGTCTCTCTATGAAAAATCATTTAGCTGTTTGTGTCAGTTTCGTGTCATGTTTTTGGGAAGGGGTCCATTGTTCTGTGTTGTGAGTTGAACCTCAACAAGAAATTGTTTTAATCATTGGTTGTCAGGTCATGTGATATACATGATTGGACGCGTTCCTTTTGCCTAACATTTCTCTAATAGTTGCTTTTTCATGTGAATTACGGAATAACGTGTATCGGAAATGCCTCCAAGTCTGCCTGAAATGCATCGATCCGATACCACATGATTTATTAGAAACAGGAACCTGCTACTTCCCAGCATCGTACTGTACACCTGTCTGGAACCTAAAGGGATAGTTTGGGTCTTCTGATGGGAGATTGTATGAGGTAGTAATCCCTAGTCAGTGTATTTTCACGCAGTAGATGGCCGTCAGCTCTCCCCTTGTGTGGAGAGGCAGTGCACAGCGCTGGCAGGTAGCACGGCACTGCAGTGCTGAGACCGTACCAGCACCAAGATGTATTTTAGCCACCTAAAATAAGTCCTACCTTGAATATATATATATATCAGCTTAAGTGTACACTCATTGGCACATTACGTTGCTGTTCCCTCAGTCGTGCTACATCAGTATTCTTACGCACAGGTGGAATGTAGCGCCAAAGAAAAAGGCTGATTAACGGAAACGTAATGCCACAAATCTTAAAACATTGTGAACACCTAAGCAGATAAATATATTTTAGGTGGCTTAAATACATCTTGCTGTTGGTGTTGGTAAAACACTGACTAGGGATAAGTATCTCACACAACTCCACATCTAAAGACCGGAACTATCACTTTAAGTAATTTTTTTTTTGTAAAAGTAATAGCAAGAAAACGAGTTTTCTCATTTTCAAGCATGTCCACGACATAACATCCATCCAGGTATTAAACAACTGTTCAAAAGGAACGATTTTATGAATATTTCTTTATGTATTCGTTCAGGTATTGTAACAGTATAGGGAAGGAGAAACTGGCATGAGAACATCTCTTAACACAGACTTTAAAGGTGCCATTTGTAAGAAAAGTTGATTTTTGAGTCTCCATTCCCACTCAAATAATGGTTGAAAACCTAGTCATTATTCGTCGAGTTGAGAGACTCAAAAATCAACTTTTCTTACAAATAGCACTTTTAAATTTGGATAAAACGGAGCACTGATATTTGATCTGATGCTCTGTCTCTACAGACGCCCTGACTGGAGGCACGAGAAGAGAAAAGGTGGGATCGTTAATGCTCTCTATTCAACCTCTCCGGAATCTAGAAGTTGTTCAAATTGCTTAAATCAAAGTATGTCATTGTTTGGTTGAAGTGGTGACAAATCAAACCAGTGACACAACTGCCCCAAAAAATGTTTAAAAAACTAAAAAATGAGTGTCCCTCCTTTTCAGGAGAACCCGCTGGCTCGACCTAAAAAGTTTTGTCACACTCTTTGCGTGTTATAACAAGAGATGTGGAGGGCTGGAGAAGAAACTCCGAAAAAGTAAAACTACATCACCTCGAGTGAAGAATCGCTCTGCTGTTTCTCCTGCAGTTACTTTCATGCCTTGGGTGTGGTAATACAACTGTATGCCAGTGTGGGCGGGAAACAAATGAGCGAGTGGATGTGAGGATATGAGGTGTGTGTGTGTGTGTGTGTGTGTGTGTGTGTATGTGTTTGTATGTGAAGAACTAAGGAGATGAAGGTTGAGTGAGAGAGGGAGGGAGGGAGGTGTGTGTGTGTGTGTGTGTGTGTGTGTGTGTGTGCGCGCGTGTGTGAGTGTTCAGTACACAAAGGTTGAGGTTCCTTCCCAGATGGCAGCTGTTAACTCTACTCACACGCACAGCTGATTGGAAACACATTGAGTCTGGGGCTGCACGCACACATGCACAAACACACAGATGCACACACACGCAAAACTGGAACACACTGAAATATGCACACGTGCACACAAAACAAACACACAATAACAACATACTGGGGCTCGCATGCTTACAGATGGAGGCACGCACGCACATCCCATGCAAGATCAAACACACACACACACACACACACACAGACACACACGCATTCACATAAGCACAGCATGCCGATGAAAGCTCGCCTTATGGCACATGCAACTGATCCTGTGCGCGCGCACGTAGGCGCACGCGCATTTAAGTTCCCATGCATTAGGCAGCGTCGCTGTCAGGCCGCTCAGACCTCCTCTATCTACTGCGTCCCTTCACTCAAACCATCCAATAAATGAGTCTAACCCAGACTGCTGCTGTTGGAGGGGTCGAGATTCAGCAGGGCGACCTCACATTCGTCCCCGGGAACGGAGCTCTCCGGCTCGGCTGTGCGCACCGGGGATGGTCCCTGGCTCTGCCGCGGCGGGTCCTCCTCAAACACCAACTTGAACTCGAACTCGCCCTCCTCCCAGCCCGAGCCCGGCGCGGCCCCCATCGCCCTCCCGACAGCAAGGACAGGATACAGATAGAGTGATACAATCTTATCTCCCTGCGTCGGATTCAGCAAGTTCAACGTGCCCGAAAAGTTTCCCAAAACTCGACTTTTTCCCCCCTATGTGCGCGTCATTGCGCAAATATCCCTCCTCCTGGGAAGGTTTAGATGTAACTCCGGCAACTTTTCCACGCCGTTTCCACACGATGGGGGCAGCTTCTCGCTCGGATATTTGCAACTTTTTCAGCCTTCATGCCTTTCTTTCCAAATCGCGTCTTCTCTCAGGATGCCTCAAAGTCTTTCCCGACACACAGCTCCCAGTTAAAGTCGCGTCTTTCATTCTCGCTCTATCGCCATCCCCGCAGCTCCTTCATCTTCCCCGGTGGAGACAGAGAGAGGAGGAAAAAAAAAAAGTTTATCAAGTATTTTTGTCGTCCTTTACCCTTAATTGCCTTTGGGTGGGTTCCTCGGCTCCAGTTGGTCCGTTGCTCATTCCCCATAGGACCTCATGCCTGTCAGTCATGAATCCCCCCCTGCCCAACCTCCCTCCTCCTCCCCTCTCCTCACTCACTCTGGAGGTTTCTCTTGTAGTCACTTCACATTTACTTTAACACACATTTTAATCCCTGCACATGTGGCTTTTCATCAGAGCTTACATCTTGTTTTGCATCGCCCGCACATCCGAGGTCTTATCTCCACTTCATCTTCACCATCCCAAACTTTTTTCTTTTTTTCCCCCACACATTTAAGTCAACAATATGATTATTATTCCAATCATGAGCAGGACTCATGGCAAGCCGCTCGCTGTCTCCAAAACCTGCCAATGTAGGCCGGCTGCACGGCCACCAGGGCTGTGATGTTAGTGATGTCAGTTAGTGAACATAAGAGGGCTTATTTCCTGTGGCGATGAACATGACAGCCCCCCTTTTTTGGCTGTCACTCTCCCCTCTCCTCCCCCTTTCCTCTTCTTTTTTTCCCTTTTTACCCCACTCCTCCTTCCTCCTTCCTCCTCGTCCCTCCTCCTCTTCGGTCCCCCCCCCTCCCTCCCCTTCCTCTCCACCAAAGATCTGTTTCTCATTATCCTCTGTAGTCTGCTCTCTGTCTGAGTCAGGAGACGAAAAACTTAAATAAACACACTCTCTCTGGCTCTCTCCGCCTCGGTCCAGCTCCTTATCCTTCCCCCCCCTCTCCCTCTCTCTTTCTGTCTCTCCCCTCTCCCCTCCTTCCTCGCCCTCCTCGGATTCTCACAATCATTAGCCGTACGTTGTGCTGGCGTGTAACTGGGGGCTTGTTTCACTCTCCCTGTCATCCTCCTGGGGTTGTGTGGGCAGGCCTTGGATCCAGGACTGATCTCAAGATGTTGCAGTCTGGTCGGGGAGAGAAAAAAGTGCTACCAGCAGGGTCGATGCAAGACTTCTGGGGCCGAGGGGCAGAATCCGATAAGACGTACTCCTATCAACCCCCCACGTGGCACTTTACAAAATGAAAGAGTGGGTTTGAATTTCCTAAACACAGGGAGTTTACTTTGTTTTTCTGGAGTCATTCGGGTTATTTAGGGGCTCTGTGGTGACTGAGGGCTCTGAAGCAGCTATTCATTTTGTTACTTATTGCCTACCATTCAGACGTTACACATCCGTAATATTTCCACATTGTATTGTGGCAAAACTACCAGACATTTCATGATGATGATGTTGTAAATTGTGCAAGTGGCCTACCTGTATAACCCTCACAACAGTGTAGGCCATTTGTAGCTGGTGGTGGTGGTGATGTAGCAAATTACCAGCTGTAGTTTACCCAGTAAACAGCCCTGCCTCTTCGGCTCACATCTGTGTCTCTGAGCAAGGTAGAGTGGACAGGCCGAGTGTCCGCATCGAGGGTTGCGCTTCACAACTCCATACACACTGCTGCAGCTAAAAGGGGCTCCAGGCCATGGATTAAACCCAGGAAAACCAGGGTTTTTAACACCGATCAAGAGAGACTGCAAACAGCTGAAGTGGTCAGTGTGTTTACTGGGGAAACTACAGGTCACAATCCCCCGGAAGGAGCGGTGTCGTAATGAGCACTAAAACAAAGTCAAGTTTATAAAAAACTAAAGTGAAGATTATTTTGCTGAACGAAACGTTTAAACTTCACAAACTTGCGTTTGCCACAGAGCTTATTTTCGGCAATTCTTTAAAATCTAATAAGCCTTATTTTTCCAGCCTACAAAGATGTATCCTGCCTATAGCGCTCTTTACATTTTACTACCAGTTAATCAATCTGCAACCTGTACATTTTGAATTTTTAGCTTTATAATTCTCATGTGGGGTATTAACCAACATAATTTATGTAGTAGAACAAAACATGGAAATCTTTTGTTTTCAGGCAATCCATAAAACCCTTTGAATTCAAGAAGAGGGAACCTGAAGTGCAAACATGCTAATTCTTTTCAGGGTTTCAGGACTCACTCCTGCGGCACTATATGAATTCATTAATTTTGTACAAGGTAATGATGTATTTGATTCAGTCGCCTGTCACTAGAACCTTTAGTTAGATCGTAAAGTCATCTAACTGAATAAACGCCTGCCAACAACGACATCTGCATCACGTGATACAGAGAGTCAAAGCAAGTGATAACGGTATTCCTAACTTTACTGTTGCTTTACTTTTCCAGACTTTTTCTCTTCTTCATGAACTTTGGAAATAAGGGAAGTTGTGCCAGAAATCCCTGTTACCTGTAGCTCTTGTGCTTGTTGTTCAAACAACAAGTTGTTCAAGTTCAAGTTCAAGTTCAAGTACAAGTACACGTTTCACACCAAAATGGAAGACTGGTATTTTTAGATTTATCTACTCAGTTTTTGACAGGTTCTGGTGAGAAAAAGATACATGATCAAGGTCAAGGTTCAAGGTCAAAAACAGGGAAATACAGTCGTAGCCTCCTCCTAAACACACAGCAAATGTAAAAACAAATATTAAGAGAATAAAATATTAAGAGAATAAAAATTATGATTAGGCACAACAATAGCAGAGAGTTGGAATAATGAGGTAACTCAACAAAGCTGAACCTATGTTTGTGAAACGGTGCAGGTTCCGTATGTATGGACATCTTCGGTGGTTGAGACACAGAGTCTCTCTCTAGAAATGGAAATGTTTCGTGGAATTGTGAAGCTGTAGAATTGAATGGCTAATAAATTGTTGCAATGTGATGGATGAGTGCAACACACAGGAGGAACTGCCGAGTGTCAAGTTTATGGGAGGAGGGGAAACGGAACGTCTTGATTCCTGCAGTCGTGGCGCCATCGTGTGGTGAATGGCAAAAGAGTTTTACTGTAACTTTCCACAACAGCCGGGGCCGCTTCCATTAAATGTCATTGTGTAATTTGTGCTCCATTACGTTTTTCCTGTAAACTCAAAAACAGCAGCACATTTTTCAGACATGTTAACAGACAAACATACATTCAGGTTTCAGGTGAATACAACGATATTGTCCTGCAAAATATTATCATCGTTGGGGTGGTGGGGGGGACTTTGATGCACCACCGGTGCTCTCAATCCAGTGAATACCTATTAGTTCACTCTTGTTTTTATCTTGGTTTGATTGTCCTTCCCTTTTCACCTTCTTTGCCTTTCTTCTAGTGAGGTTTTTTTTCCCCCCACAGTTGTTCCAGTTGATTCACCTTCACCTGGAATTAGCAACCAGGGAAAACAATGTCTCATCATGTTTGATTTGTGCATTGGAAGACCCCATTTGTCCTTTGCTTTTAACATTGAAAGCAGGTTTATAAGGAACTATATGTGGGTGGTGTAATACTATTTACTACAGAATGGTAAGTAAAGAGTAAAATTAGGTTGTCTGCCACCAGTTTAAGGTCACAGTTCAGTCTTTATAAGTGCTGCAGTGAGAAAATAAAACATTTAATTCATTTAACTCCTTAAACATATTATTTAAGAGACACAAAGTCAGTATATGTGTTTGTTTAACAGCCAGCATATCTACTTCGTAGGACTTCTGATGAAGAATCACCTCCAGAAAATCAAAGAACACACTTCAGGGAGCAGGTTAATACCTGTTTTTTCTTCTGAAATGAAACCACTGATAAGCCTACAAATACACTGCCAACAGGAGCCTTGCCAAAAAGGAGATGAGGGATGGACAACGTGCATTTTCTGGAGACGCTTCTTCATCAGAAGTCATATGACGTAGATACAGTATGTTTTACTGGCATAGTCTGACAGCAAGGTGAGGCTTGGTAACACAGTGACCCTTCCTTCTTTTGTAGGTTCATTGGTTTGTCTCAGGAAGAAGAAGCTATGCTTGCGGCGCCCTAAAATGGTCTGAGCCAAGAGCCTGTGCTTTTTCCTGTAACCAAAACTGACCTACTCAAAAAAATAGTTCCTACATGAAACTGCTCCTATAAGGGTCTGTGGATTATCTTAAGTAGTCATGATATCTGGAAAGAGACATTGCTATAGAGTTGTTAAAATGTTATTTTGGGTGTTTTGAGCATCACAATCACATAGACATCTCTATAGCGGATATTTCCAAAACTCCAACTCACAACACAAGATGGACCAGTTCTACTCTAAGAGGAAGAACATGTCATTTTGATTTGGGGGTGAACTGTCCCTTTCAGAGCCCTTAGATGATGTTTTAGAGCTTCTCAGTGGATGGAATATAACTACCAGGTGAAGTTATCTGTCCATCTCCACTGTGTAGGAGAGAAACTACATGAACAGGAGCCATGATGTCACTGAACATGTTTCGGCAGACCTGAAAAGGCTCATCCTCATCTTCAGATTTGGGCTTCCGTCTCATTTTTCCGCTTCTTCCAGCATTCCCATCAGAGCTGGAGACTTGTATGAACTAGTGAGTGTG
>CAEMYA010000024.1:8188320-8210796 GCA_903131615.1 Diplodus sargus
TCAGAGAGGAGAGCAGCAGTGGGATAACTGAATCTGAAACACATCACAGAGAGACATCACGTCCAGAAAGGTCTGTAACTCTCAGCACCTTGATTTCTTTGACTTCCCGCATTTTACCAACTTTTGCCTCTTTGCCATTCTTTCTTCCATCTCAAAATAATTATTTACTTTTCTAGACTTGATTACTTGCATGGAGCATATTTACGACAAACCTGTGACTCATTATTTCAAATGTCTGGACTGCAGGCTCGTTCATGGCTATCACTCCACTGGCGGGAACATAAGCAGTGTTGTGGTGATTTTCCATTCTTTTCATTAGTTGTTTTTGACCCGAACTATTGCTGTACATTGTCCAAAGTCATTTACATGCTGCATCTTTACCCCATTTGTTGGTTTCTCTTGCACAAGTTGAATTGAAATACATCAGATTTTTTTTTTCCTCAGCACACTGTCCATCACAACAGTATATCTATGGTGTAAACGCCTTGCAACATGAGGTAGTAATTTGCCGATTTCTGTGTTTTCCTCTGTGGGCTGGAGCAGCTTCATGATAACCTGATTTTGTATCATTAACAGCTGACATTTAAGTAAATCTTCTTTCATGCACTGTGGAACGTATGGAAGCAGCTTTTTAAGCCTTTTTAATTTTTTTCTAAAACATCCACCTTGTACGTTTTTTTTTACTACTTACTTTACAACTACTAGTTATTTCACAACTATCGTTCATTATGTCAAAGTCATTAAAAGGTTTCTTATAAAAATTGAAAATAATCACGATTCATCATAATTTGAAGATAAAGAAACTCATGAGGTAGTCATAAGAAAGGCATCAACATGTTACAGTATGGACATGGAAAAATAGAAGAATACAACCAAAAGCCGACAGAAAACTGTAATATTGCAATGAATATAAATGTATATCTGCAATTTACTGGTATCTGTGAAATTACAGTTGATAAATAAAGCCAATAATAATACAAAGTCAAATTGCTTTTATTAACTTAAGCTCTCAAGATAAGTCCCTTTCCTTTTAGATTACTGCCAAACATATTGAGGTGCTAACTTTTGTCTCTCCTCTTCAGGATCAAAACTCCTTCGAGCATGAACACCAATTCCTCTGTCCCGGGTGGGGACGGAAACCCTGAGAGCGACAGCGTTGTGAGCAACGACTTCTCCACCGCCTTAGGTGCCTTCATGCTCAGCTTAGTCTTCCTCCTGGGCGTCCCTGGCAACCTCTTCATCATCTGGAGCATCCTGGCACACATCCGACGACGCTCAGTCACCACCCTGCTCATCCTTAACCTGGCGTGTGCCGATGGCCTTCTCATGGCCCTCACCATCTTCTTCATCGTCTACCTGGCCAAGCAGACGTGGGTCTTTGGTGAAGTCATGTGTAAAGGCCTGTTCTACCTGTGCAACTCCAACATGTACGCCTCCATCTTTCTGATCACGTTAATGAGCGTGCACAGGCTGGTGGTCGTGGTGTTTCCGAGGAGAGTGTCCGCTAAGCTCACCAGGAAGGTTGTGACGAGGGTGATTGCGGGCATGTGGGTGCTGGTGTTCCTGTTTGCTATCCCTTCAATTGTGTTTCGAGAAGTGAGAGAGGACAGAGATGAGAGGAAGAGATTAAGATTGGTGTGTGCACCCAATCACACCCTGCCTACATATGTAAGTACATTAGGGCTGCAGATATTTACATTATGGTAAATGCATTACCAACCACTGAAACGCTAATAGTAGTGACTGGGTTGTTGCAAAACTCTGAAAAATCATTATCATTACACCACAAAAAGATGAAGGTTAGTGGAAATCTAGAGGGAGATCGGGCTATGTTTCAAGGTTAAACAACATATTTGACCCAACCCATTAGCTAACGTTAGCATTCAACCACTTCATAGCTAACATTACTGTTTGATTAAATCCAGTGTGTTTTACTTCCAGGCTGAAATTAATGGGACCAAGATGTGTGCTGATATTTTAGAACAAATTCACGTCCTACCTGTTGTATAGTGCACCACTATCAAAACAGTAACAGAGCTCAAGTCACACCCTCACACTACACCCCATAGGACCTTATTCAGGAAAAACCTTATGTGTTAGTGAATGGAGAAAGACAAATCACTTTGTCTCCCTTTTGAGTTGTGCCATGAACTACAAATCACACCTTTAAGCTAGCATGGATGCTAACTAAATATCTGTCTGCTCAAGAACAGCTTGTGAATAGCAATTTTTATATTCAGACAGACACAACTGTTTTTTGAAATACTTTAAAAAGTATGGACAATAAGGATACCTGGTGGAATCCTTATTGTGCAACACTTGTTAAAAAGGAGAGTGTGTAATCATTTCAGTGAGCACATCTGTTTTGTATCTCTGTGTGTGCAGGTGAGGTTTCAGTACACCTTTGAGACGGTGTCAGGATTCATTCTTCCTTACACAATCATCATAATCAGCTACGTGCTCATCCTAAAACGCCTGAAGCAGACAAAGTTCCATGGGAACGACCGCAGCAAGAAACTCATCCTGGCTTTCGTGGTGATGTTTGGCCTGTTCTGGCTGCCATACCATGTCATCAACATGATACAGGTGTGTGATGGCACATGAAATACTCATTTCTGATTTAAGATCAATTACCTGATCGTTTGAATGAACACTGAGTCTGTTTTGATCAAGGTGGCGGCTGAGTCTTTCAGCCCCGATTCACGCCAAAGAGAGTTGTGAGTAATAACATTTTCACCAACTTATTTTCATGACATACAGTTATTTCACAAAAGAAACTTTAAGAGTTACTCATTCTCAATATTAACACAGTAGTCATGTTTATCTACTATTTAGTTATCTTGTGTCTCTTTGTAGTTGTGTTGTCTCTGTGATAGTTTTTTGTCTATATTTTGTGTTTTTGGTCATTTTTTGTGTCTTTGTAGTTTCTTTGTGTGTCTTTGTGGCCTTTCTTATCTTTTTGGGGTGGCGTTTTGTGTCTTGCAGCTGTTTTGTTTCTATTTCAAAGTTCTTTTTGTCACTGTTTTCATTTTGTGTGTCTTTCTAGTTATTCTGTCTCTTGTGGCTATATTGTGTCTCTTTGTAGTTGTTTTGTGTCGGGGGATCTTCAATACATCTTTGAAAATATTTAGTTTTTCATAGTCAAGTGAAGCAAATAAAACTGTATTTTTAAACATACAGTATAAACACATTGTATAGTTGTAGCTGAGGTCCAAAACACTCTGTTCATCTGCAGGTTGGAACACATTCATAAATCCAGTCGAGCAGTGACCTCGGCGTTGGCCTTCATCAGCAGCTGTGCCAAACCTGTCCTCTACACCTTCGCTGGGAAGTCCTACATCCGGCAGAACGGCTTTGCCTTCATGGCTCGGCTCTTTGAAGGCACATCTCTGGACTCAACGGGAACCAAAAAGAGTCGGGTCATGGGCACAGACAATGTGGGAAACAGCAATGTTGACTCAAGCAGCCAAGTTGAATGAACTTTGCGCCTAAATGAGAGAAAATGTATAGAACTACATATGGAGTGTGTGTATTTCGGCTAAAGCAACATTTGTGAATGACTTTGCTGTTATCAAAAATACGGACAATGCCAGAGTACCAGCTTAGAGCTGACCGTCAGGTAATGTGGTGTAAATAGTTTGTGATGAATGAAACAAAGCTTTGGCTGGATGTCAGTGGTGCAGCACAAGAAATGTAATTGTTCATCTTCTGTATGTAAATATTCTTTATCAATTTGTTTTTCATTGTAATAAATTTTATGTCAGTTACATAAGATAACACTTAAAAAAAGGAAAACTCAATAATAACAACAACTATGAAATAACTACTTAACATCTAGATCTGTTTGTACTTGTGGAGCAACAACCTTTAATTTCCCAACAGGTTGTACCTTACTTTACAACCCCCTATTTAAACAAACATTTAATGAATGGTTTAAAACACATAATTATGCAGATAGGGAATTCATGTATTTTGTTTTGTATGTACAGTATTCTTCAGCAATTCTTCAGCAATTATAAACACTCCCATAAATGTACAACTGGGTTTCACTGTGCTGTTATTTATCTTTATATGACAGCATCCACTTATGGTTGCTGACAAACACATAGTTATCTAAACACTGTATTAAATGTTTATACTGTTTATAAATGCCAGGCATTTGACAATAGTTTCCTTAACTGTTTATCGATTAGCTTCTCTCAGTTTTACAATTAACAGTTCACCTGTAGTTTGTGACAGTACTGTGTGTTATGGTAATATACTTACAACCAAAAGTAAATGGTGAACATGCAAAATGCCTTTAACTTAAGTACATTACTTTGGCAGCATTCTTTTTGAAAATTGCCTAATTTTCAATGTTTGATATTAATCAGATTACATTTTCCTTATGTGCAATCCGATGATTATATTACTAATTATCAAAATGCTATATAATTAGATTTAATGACTACATAAAGTAATCTGGCCCAGCCCTGTGAAGACATTATAAAGATATTCCATGTTTTCAGGATGAAAATCATTTATGGGTGAGAGAACAGTACAAGTAGCATTAGGCTCCCTGCTTTTAAACTTGAAATCACAAATTGGGATGATCTAGCTGTAGACTTCATACAGTGTCCCTGTTACCTGTAAACACAAAAGGTGAATAGTGAACTGAAAATGTTTGACATTTATTGTTATGGTTGAGGTTGTAATTTAGGACCCAAAATGCAGACCAAACACAGAAGGCAGGAAATGGGGGGAAACAAGAGCGAGCTTTATTCACAAAAAGCTGAAATATACCAAAAACCAGGAGAGCCAACGAAAAAATGCATCCAAGGACCAAAAACAAAGTAGCAAATAAAACAGCTAAACAAAGTGCAACAGAAAAATAAACTGTGGTGACCATTTTAGAGGATGTAGTTCAGTTTTTGGTCCTTGTTAAATCTACTCCCATCTGTATAAACATGGTGGACAGATTCCCCCCCCAAAAAAAAAAAAAAAAAAACTCAGTTTCACCCAGAAAAACTATAAATTGCAAACTGCAAACAGGAGACTTGCCCAGAAGAAAAAGTTGAGGGATGGACAACTAGCATTTTCTGGAGGCGTTTCTTCATCAGAAGTCATATGACGTAGATACAGTATGTTGGTTTTACTGGCATAGTCTGACACCAAAGCGAGGTTTGGTAATACAGTGACCCTTCCTTCTTTTTCAGGTTCCTTGGTTTGTCTCAGGAAAAAGAAGCTATGCTTGCGGCACCCTAAGATGGGCTGAGCCAAGAGCCTGTGCCTTTTCCTGAGACCAAAACCGACTTACTCAAGAAAATAGTTCCTACACGAAAATGCTCCCGTAACGGTCTGTGGATTATCTTAAGTAATCATGATATCTGGAAAGAGACATTGCTATAGAGTTGTTCAAATGTTATAAATTGGCGCTTTGAGCATCACAAGTCTGAGAACTCAGACATCTCTGTAGCGGATATTTCCTAAACTGTCCAACTCACAACACAAGATGGACCAGTTCTACTGTAAGAGGAAGAGCATGTATTTCTGATTTGGGGGTGAACTGTCCCTTTCAGAGCCCTTAGTTGATGTTTTAGAGCTTCTCAGTGGATGGAGTATTATCATCAGGTCTGTCCTTCTCATCTGTGTAGGCGTGAAACTACATGAATAGGAGCCATGATGACACTGAACATGTTCAGCAGACCTTCCCTGAAGGAAGGCTCATCCTGCTCATCTTCAGATTTGGGCTTCCTCCTCATTTTTCCGCTTCTTCCAGCATTCCCGTCAGAGCTGGAGACTTGTATGAACTAGTGAGTGTGCGTTTTTGTGTCTGTCTGTGTGTGCTTGCTATATGCATGCGTGTTTGCGCTTGTGTGCTCAGCATGCATGACACAGGAAGCTTGTGCAAGAATTTGAATCACCTATTCTCCTCTGTGCCTTCAGATTATGCAACAGTTGACTCACAGATCCTGAAAAGTGCCTCGGGAGACAGAAATTTGCATTTTGATACTTGACAGTGGGACGTGATCTCGGGAAAAAAAATGCATGTATGTGTATAAACATCCTGTCATGCATTTAGTGTTAAAGAACAAATACTTGAGATACACTGGATGATCATGTATGGAGATTCATTCCGATGACTTCTGATGGAGGGAGAGTGAGAGTTTGAAGGAAGGACACACCTCTCTGCCTCCCTCTCTCTTACCACAGCGTGTTGCAGCCTGTGTCAGGATGTGACTCAGTTTATTATGGACTGAGCTCACAGAGACTGTCGCACAAGAGACGGGAGAGGCCTCTCAGACAGTCAGGGAGGAGAGCAGCAGTGGGATAACTGAATCTGAAACACATCACAGAGAGACATCACGTCAAGAGAGGTCTGTAACTCTCAGCGCCTTGATTTCTTTGACTTACCGCAACCGGATCTGACCAACTTTTGCCTCTTTGCCATTCTTTCTTCCATCTCAAAATAATAATTCACTTTTCTAGACTTGATTACTTGCATGGAGCAGATTTACGACAAACCTGTGACTCGTTATTTCAAAGCTCTGGACTGCAGGCTCGTTCATGGCTGTCACTCCACTGGCGGGAACATAAGCAGTGTTGTGGTGATTTTCCGATTCTTGTCAAACGCTTTATTTTACACCGTTTCATTTAGTTGTTTTTGACCCAAACTACTGCTCTGCATCGTCCAAAATCATTTAGATGCTGTATCTTTACCCACTTTGTCGGTTTCTCTTGCACAAGTTGAATTGAATTACATCACATTATTTTTTTTTTCCTCAGCACACTTTGTCCATCACAACAGTATATCTATGGCGTAAATCCCTTGCAAAATGAGGTAGTAATTTGCTGATTTCTGCGTTTTCCTCTGTGGGCTGGAGCAGCTTCGTGATAACCTGTTTTTTTTTTTTTAATCGTTAACAGTTTTCTTGTCACTTCTGAGAAACAATACTATCACCTGAAAGCATCAACGTATTGTTACGACTCTGCTTTCTCTTGCATTTTTTGTTAATGATGTAAGACGGGCCTTGATTCGCTTTGTTTACTCTCTCACTCTTGTATAAAGCCATCAGGGGAAACATAAACAGTGCTTTCGTGGGACCAGAGCAAGGAAATTGGTACTTAATAAGGAAATAAGGACATGATGTTCTCATGAAGGGAAATCTGGTTATGCAGAGATTGTCTCATCTTTGAACCAATTAAATTCTCTAATTTTCAATACATTGGTCAAGGATACAACCTTCTGGGACCTCTGCACTGTATGGGACTGATTTTTCAGTGTGTTCAATGGGAAGGGGCCCAATCAAGAGATAGAAATTAGGACAAGGGGTAAAAAAAAAGGAAAAGTGAATCAAAGACTGTGTCGAAATACTCTTCTGTTACACTGTGCTGCCAATGTTTGGCATGTTTTAGCACGCTGCCTCTGAGTTGAAGCTACGCTGTTGCCTACAGGGTCTGGTGTGAATACTTTAGAGGCTGCGTCAGGAGGGCAACCGTCCTCTAATTCTAGAAGCAACTTGTGTACCCTGAGTGAATAATGTTTTCATCACCAGGCCCTAAGCCTGTGCATTCTGTCGTAAAGGTATTTTCCATCACTTTTTTTCCCCTTTTTTACTACCTCTTTTCTTTATTCACAGTTAGAAGCCATTTCCCTAAAGAGTCGATTATTTTTTACAGCCAGTTCCTGTTGACCTTCGAGACAATTGATGCAACGGCGGCCCGCATCACAAAAAGCGTGCAGACACACCGCAAGTGTCTGCCCGCCACGGTTTGATCAGAAGTTGTTTTTGAAGCCGACTGCTGCGGATGGCGACAGAAGAGCAAAGATCTTGCACGCTCTATTTTTAGGAAGCCTTTAAAAGAGATGATGTCTGAAATCAGGTTTCGGTCTCAAACTGGGCTTTTTGGAAAAACAACTTTAAAAAAAACTTATAATAGGTTAAGTTACTAATAATACGTTGCTTGCAGCATACTTCAGCATATATCTGATTAGTGTTAAAAACAAGAACAATCTTACAATCAATCATGGAGAGATAAGATCCGACAGAGGATAAACAGCTGACATTTAAGTAAATCTTCTTTCATGCACTGTGGGAAGTATGGAAGCAACTTCTAAAGCCTTTTTTTTATGTCTTCTAAAATATCCACCCTGTTTTTTTTACTACTTACTTTACAACCACTAGTTATTTCACAACTACCGTTCATTATGTCAAAATCATTCAAAGGTTTCTTAAAGAAATGAGGGTCTAAATCATAATTAATCATAATTTTAAGTGAATATAAATTATACAAAATATGCCTGGCCGTTAATTATCGACCCCATATTGGGAAATGTATATTAGAAGCAATTTATTGGTATATGTGAAATTATAGCAGATAAATACAATAATAATACAAAGCTCTTTTATTAACTTAACAAGCGCAGCATTTACACACTGCCACACAGTGGGTGGTGGTTGGCCAAGAGAAGAGAAGCAGAAGAAGAACAAACACAGCACGCAACACATGTTTAGTGGTTCAGAGAGGAGGGGAAAAGTCTGCAAGTTTTAACACAACAAATTTCATTGAGCTGTGGAAGATTAAATCATTTAAATGTGTGACATCATCATGATGTAAAGTCTGGGGGCTGAGCGGGGGCCTGGGGCGGCGTGCCTGGAAGCTAGACAAGTTTCATTGGCGGGCAAATCTTTTTATTTAGTCTTTTCAATATTTTTTTGGGCCTTTGGCTTTTATTGATAGAACAGCTGGAGATATGACAGGAAAGAGGTTGAGAGAGAGGGGGCGTGACACATAGCAAAGGGCCCCAGGCCAGGACTCGAACCCGGAACCGCTGCAGCGAGGACAAAGTCTCTGTACATGAGACGCCGGCTCTGCCGCCCCTGGCAGGCAAATCTTATTGGTTTGAATGGGTGTGAAGTTTGCGTCTGGTATCTCGTTCATCTATACAAATCTATGGGACTCTCTGAAAGTCTGCTTAAGGCTCATTGAGGAGTGGAAGAAACAACCCTCAGCACTTGCGGACAGCAAAGTCTGTGAATATGCAGGAGTGCTGAAGCCCCTTTCCTTTTAGATTACTGCCAAACATATTGAGGTTCTAACTTTTGTCTCTCCTCTTCAGGATCAAAACTCCTTCAAGCATGAACACCAGTACCTCTGTCCCGGGTGGGGACGCAAACCCTGAGAGCGACAGCGTTGTGAGCAATGACTTCTCCACCGCCTTAGGTGCCTTCATCCTCAGCTTAGTCTTCCTCCTGGGCGTCCCTGGCAACCTCTTCATCGTCTGGAGCATCCTGGCACGCATCCGACGACGCTCAGTCACCACCCTGCTCATCCTTAACCTGGCGTGTGCCGATGGCCTTCTCATGGCCCTCACCATCTTCTTCATCGTCTACCTGGCCAAGCAGACGTGGGTCTTTGGTGAAGTCATGTGTAAAGGCCTGTTCTACCTGTGCAACTCCAACATGTACGCCTCCATCTTTCTGATCACGTTAATGAGCGTGCACAGGCTGGTGGTCGTGGTGTTTCCGAGGAGAGTGTCCGCTAAGCTCACCAGGAAGGTTGTGACGAGGGTGATCGCGGGCATGTGGGTGCTGGTGTTCCTGTTTGCTATCCCTTCAATTGTGTTTCGAGAAGTGAGAGAGGACAGAGATGAGAGGAAGAGATTAAGATTGGTGTGTGCACCCAATCACACCCTGCCTACATATGTAAGTACATTAGGGCTGCAGTTATTTCCATTATGGTAAATGCATTACCAACCACTGAAACGCTAATCGTAGCGACTGGGTTGTTGTAAAACTCTGACAAATCAATATCATTTCGCCACAAAAAGATGAAGGTTAGTGGAAATCTAGAGGGAGATCGGGCCGTGTTTCAAGGTTATACAACATATTTGACCCAACCCATTAGCTAACGTTAGCATTCAACCACTTCATAGCTAACATTACTGTTTGATTATATCTGGTGTGTTTTACTTCCAGGCTGAAATTAATGGGACCAAGATGTGTGCTGATATTTTAGAACAAATTCACCTCCTACCTGTTGTATAGTGCACCACTATCAAAACAGTAACAGAGCTCAAGTCACACCCTCACACTACACCCCATAGGACCTTATTCCGGAAAAACCTTATGTGTTGTGCCATGAACTACAAATCACACCTTTAAGCTAGCATTGATGCTAACTAAATATCTGTTTACTCAAGAACAACTTGTGAATAGCAATGTTTATATTCAGACAGAGAGAACTGTTTTTTGAAATATACCCTGAGTGGTACCTGGTGGTCAGATTTTCCAACCCTGAAACTCTTTTACAGAACACACTTATGCCATCAAAATCCTCTTATCTCAAAGAAAAAGTACATAATTTGTTTCACAATTAATTTTTCTCTTTTAAGATTTATGTTTGTTTAATAAATGTAAACCTTTGGTATGTTGTTTTTTTTTTTCTGCTGTCATCTTGCCCCGCCCTGTTCGGACAGTTCCATTCATGCCTACAGGAGAGTGTGTAATCATTTCAGTGAGCACATCTGTTTTGTATCTCTGTGTGTGCAGGTGAGGTTTCAGTACGCCTTTGAGACGGTGTCAGGATTCATTCTTCCTTACACAATCATCATAATCAGCTACGTGCTCATCCTAAAACGCCTGAAGCAGACAAAGTTCCGCAGAAAGGTCCGCAGCGAAAAACTCATCCTGGCTATTGTGGTGATGTTTGGCCTGTTCTGGCTGCCATACCATGTCATCAACATGATACAGGTGTGTGATGGCACATGAAATACTTATTTATGATTTAAGATCAATTACCTGATCGTTTGAATGAACACTGAGTCTGTTTTGATCAAGGTGGCGGCTGAGTGGTTCGAATCCAATTCACCCAGAAGAGAATTGTGAGTAATAACATTTTCACCAACTTATTTTCATTGACATACAGTTATTTCACAAAAGAAACATTAAGAGCAGTCATGTTTATCTACAATTTAGTCATCTTGTGTCTCTTTGTAGTTGTGTTATCTCGGTGTTCGTTATTCTGTCGTCATATTGTGTGTCTATGTAATTCCATTGTGTGTCTTTTTGGTAATTTTGTGTGTCTTTTTAGTTGCATTGTGTGGCTTTTTAAAATCTTTTTGGGGAGCCATTTTGTCGCTGTTTTCATTGTGTGTGTCTCTCCAGTTATTCTATCTCTTGTGGCTATATTGTGTCTCTTTGTAGTTGTTTTGTGTCGGGGGGGGGGGTCTTCAAAAATACATCTTTGAAAATACTTAATATTTCATAGTCAAGTGGAGCAAATAAAACTGCATTTTTAAACATACAGTATAAATACATTACATAGTTGTAGCTGAGGTCCAAAACACTCTGTTCATCTGCAGGTTGGAACATATTCATAAATCCAGTCGTGCAGTGACCTCGGCGTTGGCCTTCATCAGCAGCTGTGCCAATCCTGTCCTCTACACCTTCGCTGGGAAGTCCTACATCCGGCAGAACGGCTTCGCCTTCATGGCTCGGCTCTTTGAAGGCACATCTCTGGACTCAACGGGAACCAAAAAGAGTCGGGTCATGGGCACAGACAATGTGGGAAACAGCAATGTTGACTCAAGCAGCCAAGTAAATGCTACTTCACTCAATGGGATGTGAGCGTTGAATGAACTTTGTGCTTAAATGAGAGAAAATGTATAGAACTACGTATGGAGTGTGTGTATTTCGGCTAAAGCAACATTTGTGAATGACTTTGCTGTTATCAAAAATACGGACAATGCCAGAGTACCAGCTTAGAGCTGACCGTCAGGTAATGTGGTGTAGATAGTTTGTGATGAATGAAACAAAGCTTTGGCTGGATGTCAGTGGTGCAGCACAAGAAATGTAATTGTTTATCTTCTGTATGTAAATATTCTTTATCAATTTGTTTTTCAAACATTTTGTGTCAGTTACATAAAGTAACACTTGAAAAAGGGAAACAACTACGAAATAACTACTTAAAATCTTGAGCTGTTTGTATTTTGGGAGCAACAAACTATAATTTCCCAACATGTTATACCTTACTTTACAACCCCCTAGTCACACAAATGTTTTAAAAATGTTTTAAAACACAAAATTATGCAGATAGGGAATTCATGCATTTTTATCAATGTACAGTATTCTTCAGCAATTCTAAACACTCCCATAAATGTACAACTGGGTTTAACTGTACTATTTTGTCTTTATACAACAGCATCCACTTATGGTTGTTGACATTGTTATCTGAACACTGCATTAAATGTTTATACCATTTATAAATGCCAAATTCAGGCACCTGGTTTTACCAATCAAATGAACTGGTGCTTCCAATTTATGACACTTGTTAACTGTTTATTCCAGATTCCAGTTTGTGACTTTTAGACCATGAGAGACACCTAAACCGCTTATGTTTTCATTTTTCTATTGTGGTTAATTGAGATTTTGCATCATAAACACTGAATACATTTGAACAGAATCTGAAGACATAGCTCAGCTCCACTCTTGAAATACCTCTGAGCTGGATTCTGACATGGTTAATCTGCAGCAACATGATCTCTTGTAATATCTACCAACCAAACAAACTCCTCCCAGTTGTTTATTCCATTTTGAAAACTTGAAGGGCCCATTTTACCAATTACACATTTTACAGTCTGTCAATTTGAGGCAAGTTTTGTTCCTACTTTCAAGGCAAAAAATAAGCACATGAATCTCAGCTTTGAAAGTGTGATGCACTGAGATGAAAGCACTGGGATACAAGTTTCATTAACCATGCAATTTTATTGTCCAATAAAGAACATTTGTACTTGAGACTTAATTCTTAATCCTTAACACTTTATTTGGCAATGAATCCATTTACAGTCACATAACTTAAAGGTTTGAGCCTACACGTTGTTAGACAGGGTTGTTAACAAATTACATGTAATTGACGTTACAAAAAGTCCAATATTGGAGGATTACCAACATCTTTTAAATCTCCTGCAAGTTGTACAAAGAGTACACCTGGTGTTTGTGCCAGTCCTAAGTGTGTTAAGGTAATATTAAAACTGAAAGTAAATTCTGAATATTCCTTTTAACTCAAGTATATTACCTTGGCAGTATTCCTTTTGAAAGTTGCCCAATATAGATATCAGATTACATTACTAATCAAAATACTACATTGTATTTAACTTACTACATAAAGTTATCTGTCCCAACTCTTTGAAAAACATTCCATATTTTCAGTACATAAATCATTCATGGGTGAATTTGAATTCACAAATTGGGATGATCCAGCCTTGAACGTTAGTGTTCCCGTTACCTGTAAAGCAAAAAAGTTGAATTAGTAAAAACCAAGTTTGACATTTATTCACTTCATTATCGGAGGCTGCAGATTAGCTTTGCTGTCACCCAACTCTATAGCAATAAAAGCTAGACTATGTCAGTTAATTCAGCATTAACAGAATTTTATGAGCCTCCCACTTCAAAAACATTGATATTAACCTTGTTGGATATTTCCAGTCCAGGCTCATCGATCCTAAAAAAAATAAATAAAAAAATAAAAAACACCAGCTGTTAGTCTGAGCTTGCAAATTAACATCCTCACTCGTATCTGTATTGTCAAACCCATCAGTGCAGTAAAAGAATAATCATCAGTTTCAGGTGAAACACGGACTGCAAATCATCATTAAGGTTTGACGGTATAATGCACAATTAAAACCTTGAGTTCAATAAGTTGTGCAAAACTGGTATATGCAGACCAACACAACTTAACCATTCACTTTAGGGATGACTTCTGGTACTTTTACAAAACATTCCAGAATAGTTTATTGCAGCACTGATGTGTTCAGTTGCATTAATTGTGTTGTAAAAGTACAGATATCTGGCTATATTACTTCTTGAGTGAAAGTCACCCAAACAGAAACCACTTGAGTAAGAGTCTTCAGAACAATTATTTTAAATGTAACATTACTTTATCAAATGTTAAGATCTACCAACTTATTTCAAGTATCCAATAGAAAAAGGATCCATGTATTGTTCCATGCTTAATAGGGGTTTACAGTTTCTATCAACGTTTTTAAGTCAATAACTGATGGAACAAATCTCACATTTTGGTTCTGACGCAGGAAGGAATGTGCAAAGTAACTTGCGACTAAAATCTGATAAGTGCAGGACTGAAACGTACAATATTAGGCCCCAAAGTGTAACTTAGTTAAGTGAAAGTAAACAGGACTTCAGTAAATGCACGGAATTAACTTACTTTGAAATATCGGCACGTTTACAATATTAAATCTACCACGAGGCTTGAGGCCTGCCAGCTGCACATGTTAAGACAAGTGACTTGATGTTAAACTACATTTCCACTGAGCAGTGTATGCAATACAGCAGATCACAGGAAGGTGTATTACTACTATAAATGCATTAATATCCAAAGACAGCAAACACTCGGCTGCAGCCTCTCAGCTCGCCCATTACAGCAGGCCATGAGGTCGGTGCGGTGCTACTGAAGCAGCGAGCTAACGTTAACACTCATCATCTGAGCGGGAATAACCGCAACAAACGGCGACACGCAGTTTAATAAACACATCCACGACATAAACAACATAGTCTGACGTACCATGGGAATACATACCTTAATGATAGCTACACACATGCTGGTGTTGGCGCTCCGCCGAAGAACAACCGACCACCTTCACCGCAACAAGGAAGAGAGGATGTTAATGAGGCTGAGGCTCAATTTATGTCTTTATCAAAACCACGTGCTGTCCGCCCCCCCGTCACCAAACACAGCTTCCGGCTCCGGAGGAACAGCCCACAACACGGCATGTTCTCCAATATCAAAACATGGTTGAAACACAAACTAACAGCTTCTCTTTAATGCTCCAACAGTGTTTAATATCACGGAAGTTAAATGTTCTTAAACTGAACTGTATCAACAAACATACAGACGTCATTCATCCAGCAGCTTCAAGCGCTGAGCTGCGCGTAGAAACGTTATGGCAAACTAAACAAAATGAACGTAAGTAAGACAAAAATACATAAAGATTATATTTAGCAATAATCGTATGGACGCAAAGGATAATAAAAACAAGAAGGCTATCTTTTTATCGTGTTTTCCTGTGTTGAACTACAAAGATAGACAACTTCTGTCATTCATTTCGTATTCTTACAATTCAACCTCATAATGAGTAGACGCAGAAATGATAATACAAACACATAAGTACATACATATGCGTAATTTATTTAAGTACTATTTAAGTAAGTAAAAGTACTTGATATTTAAGTCCCCTATTATACCAAAGACTTTTGTATGGGTGACTTTTACTTTTTCTACAGTAATACCATAATTCACTGTTACCTTTGGCTCAAGTGTGACTTCTTGGTTCCTTTACAAACACTGATGAAAGTAGGATTCATGGCAGGGCTCTTTTGTTAGGTTGCATTTAGTTTAGCAGGTGTTGCAAAAAGTGCCCAAAACTCATATTGAGTATACATAAATATATCTGGCTAAATTACTGGGGTGAGAGTGAAAGTCACCCAAAGAGTAAGCAATTAAAAGTAATTTAAAGTCAAAAATGTGATAATCAAACTCCCCGGGACGTAGTTTTCTACAGTTTTAGGTAATCCAGAGGACGTAGCTGTTAGATAAAACAGCTGCAAACTACAGGCTGCCGTTAAGACCACTACGGAAGCTCCATTGGTCCAAAAACGCCAGAATCAACTCGCTCACAGCACTCAGTGCAGTACAGTCACAAGGAAACTGTGCAACCTGCTGCAACGTCCCGTTCTTTAACGCAACACTGGTCGTCAACTGAAAGACCATGAGAGTTTTAATAGGTGCGTACGTTAGTTCAGAATTACATCTTTTCATCGCCCGGAAAGGTCAATGACATAACGTTAGCAGCTAGCTGTTAGCTAATGTTGGTAGTGCAGGCTTGACAGTATCATGTTTGTGTGCGTTATGTTCATACAGAATATTGTACTAAAAAGCGTCTTAGCTGTGTGATTTACCCTAGAAACGGTCACTGTGTTTCTTAGGTTATTATATCAAGCTAAGTTTGCTAAAATAATGCACAGAGTCCCTGTTTTGTAAGCATGTAAAGTACGCATGCGCATTGTCCTCGTGCTTCTAGAGTGACAATTATAGTCTGCTGACTGCCAGCAGTCAGTAAACTGTGTTTGCATCATGATGATGTAGCACATTCAGTATTTTAGTTAGCGTATTTAGGTCAAATACAACCCAAGTAATTTTTTTAACTTCATTTTGTACGATTTACTTCAAGACAATTCAGAAGCCGGTATTGAAGTCAAGGTTTTGGTATTGGTACCGGTATTGGATTTAGTTTTGTACACCCAGCCCCATCCTTCCGGATCAAGTTTTATCTTAACCAAGAATCTTACATCTTCATTTTTTTTTTTGATTATGTTTTGTATTTTTGTACTAATTCTGCAATGAAACCGAAGTTATTAATCTTATGCAAAAGAGTTAAAGGTACAATATTTGCCTCTGAATCATATTGGACTACTTCCAAATTTGTACTATGTACACTGTTTGAATCAGTTACATTCCACCCCTGATAAAAGATTTCTCTTGGTTCTTCTGTTTATGTGTGCATTTTCTTTCTATATTGTTTTCCTTGCAGGAGGGGGATCTGGCTTTGTGGGCCGTGAGCTGACTCGCCAGCTCAGACAAAAAGGTCATGAGGTCACAGTGATATCCCGACAGCCTGGTCCAGGGAAGATAACATGGGTATGATGTCAGGTTATTTCAAAGTCAAACAGAAGGTCATTTTTCATCTTGCGGGACTCCTAATTCGCCACAGTGATTTTTTATCTCAAATGTATGCACTGCATGTCACTGCACTAAAAATTCCAGTGTAATTTATACAGTCCTGTACTTTTTATCCTCTGTTATTCTGCAGGGCGAGTTGGAGTCTAGTGGCCTTCCACCGTGTGAGGGTGCTGTCAACTTGGCTGGCGAGAATCTGATGAACCCACTACGATGGTGAGCATCAAGTAGTGGTCTGGGTTTCAGGTTTTGTATTACCCTGAACCCCATCCAACATCTTTTGGATGCACTGGAATACCTACTACAAGCCAGGCCTCATCTCTCAACATCAGCAGCTGACTTGGTACAATCTTTTGGCTGAGTGGAAGCAAATAACCGGAGCAAAGCTACGAGTTACTCTGGTGGAAAGGCTTTCCAGAAGTAAAGCATCATTATCATGTCTAATCATGTCTATAGTGCATTTGACCTTTTCAATCAACCAAAAAGGAATTTAACAGGAACTTAATTGCGCAATTCATGTACAAAATGAGTTCTGCTGTCGGGACTTTTCCACCTGATCTGTTTTTATTTTTGATTTCAGGTGGAATGAAAGTTACAAAAAGGATTTGTTCTCCAGCCGAATTGACACTACAAAGTCCCTGGCTCAAGCCATTGCCGCTTCCCCCAGTCCTCCTCGCTCCTGGGTCCTGGTATCAGGCGTAGGTAAGTCTCTGCCAAATAATAAACCTTGACATTGTTGTTAGCGGCAAGCTGGTCTACACACACTCAAAGATAATATAGACATAGAGGGGTGGTGATAACCTTTGATAATCTGTTCAATGGGACTCTCATTTTTCTGTGATGGAATGAGTGGGACACATACTTTGCTTCAGTAATTAATTCGTTATAGGTCTTCTGAAAATCTGCTGTGCTAAAAATATACATACGGCAGCTTGAATTATCAGGTGATTATAGAAAGTTGTGGCGGTCAAATTTGCTTCCATATCCATGTTAACTGTTGAGATGAAATCTGTAATTAAATGATTTAAATCGGATTGAAGAAAAATCGTCCTTGTAACAAAAGCTGTTGACATCTATTGTTGTATATTTTTCACACTTCACTTTTTGACCCTCAGCTTGTTACAAGCCCAGCCCGACCGCTCAGTATACAGAAGACAGTGAGTGGACACCATTTGACCTCCTTTCCAAACTTGTGAAAGAGTGGGAGGCTTCTGCGCTTCTTCCTGAAAATGTGGCAAAAACCACTAAACAAGTCGTCATCAGGCCTGGTATGTGAATTTTTTTTTTTACAATTACAAACATACTTATTGTAAAAATATCGTTAAAGTTATAGTTATATAATTAATAAATAATATTGAGTATATTTTCATTGGATGGAGCTCTTCCACTTTTTCACTATTCGAGTCCAAGTATGACTACTCATCATCCAATCTTCCCTCCCTCCCTCCCTCCCTCCACCAGGGGCAGTATTGGGCCGCGATGGTGGTGCCATGAAGCAAATGCTGCTCCCCTTCTGGTTCGGCCTCGGGGGCACCTTGGGGTCGGGACGTCAGCCATTTCCCTGGATCCACGTCTCAGACCTGGCAGGAATCATCGCCCACGCTCTGGAGCCCCCCGCTGACACCGACACGCCCTCCCCTTCACCACAGGTGTTCAACGGAGTTGCACCCGCGCTGAACACCAACTACGAGTTCACTAAAGAACTGGGCCGTGTCATGAGGAGACCCACCATTTTTCCTGTGCCTGGTTTCGTCATGAACGGCCTAATGGGCTCTGAGAGGGCCATTGTCCTCACGCAGGGCCAGAAAGTCATACCAAAGAGGACTCAAGAGGCTGGATTTCAGTATGAGTACCCGGACTTGAACTCAGCACTGAAAGAGATTGTTGGGAGTTAACTGTTCTTGATCTAATGTGTGCTGACATTTGTAATTGTGTCTTCATATTTACTGTATTACAAGAATATAAACAAATATGACAACTCATATCAATACTTGAACAAGAAATCAGGATGCAAAAATTTTTTCTTTAGATCTGAGGACTGCTAAGGAAGTATTTTTCACATCACAGAAGACAAATTTATGAATCAAGTTTTAAAAACTGCAGATTTCTGAGAGTTTGTTCGCACTGTTATTAAATTATATCTGAGACATGAGACCTTATACCTGAGACAATATGGACCCGCATACAGGCTTTATGGAATCATGCACATTAAGGGCATGTTGGGTTCTGACTGTTTCAGCTGGGTTGCTCAGCGTTACAAGTTGGTCAGAGAGACAAACGTCAAAGAAATTAGATGAAGTTTTGGAATCCTGTAGTGGTAGTCCATTTCTCCAGCTGTACCCAAGACCACAGATGATCTAATTAATTTACCTGTTCTGTTGCCACAATTATTTGATTAGTTGATAAAGCACAAATGTCAAAACATTATCCGGTTCCAGCTATGTAATTTTGAGGATTAGCTGCTTGTCCTTGTCCTTTATGACTGTAAGTGTTTTGGTTTTGGACTGTTTGTTGGACAAAAGAAACAATTTGAAGATGTAATTTTGAGCTCTGACAAATAGTGATGAAAATTTCCTCACATTTTCTTTTGACAATTTATAGACATAAACAATAAATTGGTCAATTTGTGAAAATAATGTGCAGATTAATTGATGAACATGTTAATTGCAGCCCTGTTCAGTAGCATTTTTTACTCTTGACTTTCACATAAAGGACTTCAATACTGGATTTGAACTGCAGTGTGTTTAATCTGGGCAGGCTGCAACTAACTATTGTTTTCATCATAGACTTAACTGATGATTATTTTATTATTTAAATGTTAAGTCTATAAAACTCCAGAGAACTGTAATGTCGTAGGCAAAGGCGATGACATCAAACGTCTTGTTTTGGGTTATCAGGGTCATCAATCATTTTAATATAAGACACGCAATTATAAAAAATTCTTACATTGTAAGAATCATTAAATATATAGTGCTTAGCTTAAAAGTGACTTAATTCAGCTATGTGTTTTTTGTCAATCCACTAATCAATTAATCAGTGAATCATCGCAGCTCTGTTGGTCACAAGATAAAAAAGGTCTGACAGCACTTTTACAGGTCTCCATACTTCCGCACTCTTTTTTTTTTTTTACATTCAGCCATTATTCTTGCTGATGGAAGGATGTTGTAACTGCTCAAAGATGTTTGGTGCTTTTGGACTTGATTATTTCAGTAATAGAAGATACTCAAGTGCTGAAACATGCAGCTGGAAATCACATTACTGTCCAAATTAAAACATGTTATAACAATAAATGGATAATGATTTGTTGAAAGTGGTACACAATAAAGCTGGGGAAAGTACTTTTTTATTGAAGTGAGTCAATATTTTAACAGTTCCAGTAAGGAAACAAAAATCTTCTGTTGAAGCGATGAGTCCTTGGACGGCAGTTTTCGTTATTTCAAAAGTCTGAAGAATGAGTCAGTTTGCTCTGTTTTCGCTGAATCATCACTCTGAATCAGTCTGGATATCATCATCGACTTTTGGAATGATTGGCACTTGATCTCCCCAGTCGCTGTTCCGAGCACAGCGGTACACATCTCTGATCGACGGAAATTAAACACAACTTTTAGTCAAATTAAGTAAAAAATATATGTACACAAGATATGCAATCAAATCCAAGCTTGGAATCCCAATGAAAGGTGGTGAACTGATGTCGCCGCAGCCTGGCTCTGTGTGATGCAGGACCTTTACCTGCTGTGTTTTCGTGCCGTCACCACCAGGTGTTGTAGTTGTCCATCTGGGCAGCACAGTCGACAGTGGACGTGTCTTGATCTGCGCTGCACAGGTGCGATCAGCCTGGCCCAGTCCACGCCTTCCGTTTCTGCCTCTGCTGCTCCTGTCCGGGTCAGAATCAGGTAGCTGAACTTCTCTATCGCCTGATCACTGTGCTGAAATTACAAAAAAGAAAAAGTGAGTGAAATCTAAAAAAGCACATGTAAATAGTGAGTTTTACACAGGAATGTCAGTATATGTGTTGGTACCAAAGCTGTGCAAACAAACACAGTAGCTCCATCTACAGGTGCTTTACACTAATGTCTTCAAAGTCTGATGCTGGGGATGCCTCCTCAAAAACCATTGATAGTGCAAAACAAAAAAATATTATTGGGACTTTTTATTTTTCTTTGTCTCTACATCTATTCTGAGGAAAAGTTTTGCAACCCAAGTTCCTATAAAACTATGAGGGAAAGTACGGTTTTGGGGAATTGGGGGATTTGGGGGAATAACCTTATAAAGTGTTACAATAACAATGTAAAAATCTCTAAAACAGTACATATATGTAAGTCTGTGTGTTCTGATTAGATTGAGTTATAAATACAATCTTCATTGTTTGTATCCTTGTATAACTTTATGCTTGAAACACTGAGTTAGTCCAGACGTTGAGCTTACCCCGGGCTGAGGCAGAGGTTTGTACAGCTGCTGGAAGTTGCAAGGTGTGATGTGCTCAACGGCCAGCTTAGGACACATCGCTTCATGAGGACACTGGAAAAACAAAACAGGAGAGAGGATTGTATAGACTAACACTGCTGGCTGAACGCATGGCAGGTTAATTTTGACCAGCTGGGATTTAAACGTACCGGAGCAAACACGGACGCTGCTCTGGTGTCATGAAGGGTCTGCTCCTGTTTCTGAGAAAAGAAGACGGGAAGTCATCAGTCTGCTTCCATAAATTAATGAATCAAATAATTCACACAACAGCACCTAAGGGGGAATATGTGCCATATTTAAATATACCTTTAATAAAGTGTTTCTGGCCTCCATAAGCATCTGATGGCCCTCTCTAGTCCCATTTTCCACCAAAACCTAAGCCAAGAAATAGAGAAAACATAATTAGATGTCATAAGCACCATGAGTTCAAGGTGCCAGCAAAGATGAATTGCAATTAATCTGCAAATTGTCTCCAATCACGTATTACTAAAAGTTCACACACAGGAAATCGACACTAAAGTGCACATCATCTTTAAGTAGGTTTGTCACAAATTTTGTCTGATGTTTTCCCAGAAATATATATGATAAATTATATTTAGGTCATTTCAGGACCTTTAGAAGCCAATGATACAATGATAAAAAAAAAAAATATTATAGTGAAAGTACACCCTTTTAAAACAGAGAATGTAAAAATTGAGCTGCAATGATTAGTTGATTATTTGAATGGTTGAGTGAAAGAACTTAGTTAGCAACTATTTTTATGATTGATTAGTCATTTCTGTTGTTTTTTAAAACAAAAATATCAATAGATAACAAGGTGATAAGATCTGTGAGCTGATAAAGTTATTATCATCACAGGCCATCAGTAGGTGCAGTTTTGCCATTATTCAAACCAACCAGATACGAGCTTGTCTTTCTCCACAGAGTGAGCACGACGTCTTCTCGCTCCTTCACACTGGGAAGCTCTGAGAGGGTGAAGGCCGCGACCACCAAGTCAAACTGCACCTGTAAGGCGAAACACAGGACAGACAAGGCGTAGAGGTGTGTGGGAATAAATACAATTAATAAATCCAGAAATACAAAATAATCCAAACTCAGAATTAAATGTAAAAGAGGGAATCCTAATGATGCTCTTGATTTTACATGGTGCTTACTAGAGGTGGGTGCAATTCATCGATGTGGCGATGCATCGCGATGCCTCACGTGACGATTTGGCATCGATTAATTAAAGTCGATGCTTTGCCACAAGACCGGAACAAAAAACACGTAACCGGAACC
>CAEMYA010000024.1:8211760-8230943 GCA_903131615.1 Diplodus sargus
AAGAATTGAAGAATCGAAGCTCCCATAATCGTAATCGAATCGAATCGTGAGGTACCCTTGTTGGAACACCCCTAGTGCTTACTGTGGTGTCAATATACACCACCGCTGTATGAGGGGCAGTTGCACTTAAACTATTTATGCATATATGTGTTTTTCTGCTGCTGAAATGAAATTAAGCGGGTTTTACCTTCGGAGAGACGGGGAGGAACTGTCTGAAATAGACTTGTTTGATGTGAGGTTCAGCCTGCTCATCATCACCTGCTCAAAAACAAGCAATATTTAGATTTTTCTGATCACGTATTTGAAAAAAACCCAAAGAAGCTTTAAGAAATGTTTGAGTGAGCACCTTTGAGAAGTCGCTCTGCGAGGATGTTCATCGGCCCCGAGCTGTCCACACACACCATCTCCTTTAAAGTGTCGCCCCAGCACGAGTGTGACGCCCTGTGGGAGAAAAACTCTCAGAATTTACATGAAAACTCTCTTTATGTTTCACAAGTGTTTTTACACTCACCAGACAACTGTTCCCAGCCCTGAACCAAAGTCCAGAAGAGACTGCGGAGCAAAAGAGGGATCCCTCTTCTTTATCTGAAATGATAACATTTTTTAAAATCTTTAAAAAAAAAGACATTTAGGACAGAAAAGAAGAAGTCGGACCCAACACCATATCCAGGACTCCTCAGAGATAAAGATATTTCTTTTGTAATTTCCCTTACTTTACTACAATTATATACAAGAATAAATACATCTTTTTTGAGATATCAAAGGCTATGATCTCCGCCACTTGTTCTTTACCTCATTCATAGCTCTCCTCACTGCTGCATAGCTTCCAGCCATCCGAGAAGCCATGTACACCACACCCAACTCTTCATCGTACCTGAAACACAAAGAGTGAGCTGTAAACAAACTCAGCTACATCTCAAAATCAAGCAGCAGAAATCAGCAGCTACGAGCTTCAACATGCGGCTACATATAGAAGCATTAACAAAATGCTGAAGCTCCACCTCTGACTTTGTTCAGACTTTTTGTCAATGAAATGATGAGTCTGAACATTATATAAAGCCAGTGTCACAATTAAAAAAAGGCATAAAACATCAAATGTATCTCGTCTGACATCAGGTCAAGAAATGCTCTTTATTTTAACTATTAGAAAGTAGTTAAATTAATGGGATTACTTCATGGCAGTCCAGTGATATGTGGTTCTTCTCAGCTCTGAAAACACTTTTGTCCTGATGCGGTCCGCCAGTGCTTGTTCGTCTATGTCTGCAATAAGAGGCACATTTACTTTTCTCCAGCTGCTTCATCACATAATCTCCTCGCAGTCACTGCACAGCCACCCTACTTTATGATTTGTGTGTCACCCACCTCCTCTCTTCTCCATTGCTTTCTCCCAGAGTTCCCTCTCCAGGCTCACGGCTTTCTTCCTCAGAGTTGGATTCTCGACTGCTCGTTTTCTGCTCCACAGGAAGTTTGTGAGGCTTTGAGCGCGTTCAGTTAATCGATTCACCTGAGCTCCTACAGATGTAGATATTGAAAAGTTGCTCTGCATTCTTACTGATTTCAGGACCACTGATGATACCAACTGACTGCCACATTAAAAACTTAACCCACCGTGAATAATCGACCTGGCAGCCATCTGGAGTTCTTCAGGTAGGCGCAGAGTTTTCAGGTTGGTCACACCTGGGTGCTTCCTGTGTATTTGTCCTTTAAGGAAATCTCCCTGGGTCTCCGGGTCTGCAGCTGCACTCATTCCCTGAGGATGAATCATAAAACAAATGCCTCTTTAAGCTCTAGTATATTAGTAACCAGTAACCAAGGACTGGCTACAGCACTGGTACATAATTTAAAACATATATACTGTATATTTCCCAAAATGTTACACTGAGTAGAGAATAGGCAAATGCGTTCAAATAGGAGGAGACTGATGTTATTTATCACATTTCTTCTAATGTGATAGATAAATTAATATGAATTTTGACTGCAGTCTATTGATCTCTGTGCCGTTAAAACAGCTTGTCTGTCTGACCTCCATGGTGAAGATGCTACGTTCAATGACACTTTAACTGCACTCACCCTGTACATCATCCTCACGACAGACACCTTCTGACAGAGTACACAAGCGCCATAGCTCCGTAAGGCCATATCTTCGGAGTGAGCGGTGACTTTTTGTTTTTAAATAGCTGTAATTTTAACTTTTCATCCCCGCCTTGTTGAGCACGGAGGCACGTTAGGGTTTCCCTACCATTCCCTCAACAAAATAATTCCGACCATCTGTTAAGACGGAACCTTTGGTCTGTTCATTTCGTTCCATACGTGCTCGCGCTGCCCTTGTTTCCGGGTAGACCAGCAACGTCTCCTATAAATGGCATACGTCTCGGATATATTATTATTGACATAGTGATATAATTACGAATTTATACAAAATAATCAAAAAATAAAATCGTTTCAGGTTTATGCCCAAACCGTTGCCATGGTAACGGCAAATAACACACGTTTTTTGACGAAGGTGTAGAGAGCGCATGCGTGAGACTCCGCACCGGCCAGGAAACAGTGGCGGGGAAAGTTTTCCGCCCTCTTTGTTGTTACTGTGTCCCTTCTATCACTGTACAGAACTAGACATTTTTAACAAACCAGGATGAGGCGTACGAGAAGTTCGAGAAACAAAAGTCAGAGTGCACAAGAAAATGAAGAAGTTCAGTCTGAAACAGGTTGGTGCATGTTTCGAGGGAGGACTAACGTTAATGTTAGCCTGGCAGGATAGCTAGCTGCTGTAACTACGTCACATGTGGACTCAGGACATGTCTAGGCAGAGAAAATCAGGAAATACATGTTTTGTATTTAAATCTTAATTGTCGTTGCAAGTGATGTAGGAGTCAATTTATACTTATACTATCTATGCCTGTTAGAATTTGACCATGTGAGTAAAACATGTCAACCTGTTATTACCGCAAACCTATAGGTCTTTGGTGAATGCCCAATATGCACCCAGTTGCCAGTTTTTAAGGCACAGCTGTTTAGCTAGAACAGCCCTGCACCAAGCCCTGAAGGTTATAATGTTTAGACTCTCTGAGTTGATACCGTTTCAGAGAGGTGTTGATTCACTTCTTATTAATGTTTGGGGTGCTGTTGAATAAGGTGATGATGATTATTTCAACAGATATTGCAACGTGATTATTTCTCTATCACAATTTTCATTTTCGTTGGACTAACGTTACAGGACAAACTACACGAGTATTTTCATTCAGTAAGGTGACTATTGGACCAAGGGACTGTGGTAGTATTTTCAGTGCCTTCTGTCTGTAATGTGACCTGATTGGTCCACATGGGTCTACCAACCTATTTAAGATGATCTCCCCCACTGTCTTGTAAGATAACCAGATGAAGGTCTGAGTACTGAAACGTTGTTCTTAAACTTGCAAGTGATATGAACAGTGTACAGGAGGGTTCTTTTTTCCTTCCCCTAGGCACCTGCCGCAGCTGTAACGTTACTCAATGAAAAACTATTGAAATCATGATGATTTAACATTTGTTGGGTCGGGGCAGGCTATCCCTGCAGCACTACAGTACTTCATTATAATGCAATTGTGGCAAACATATTACCTTTATAAAAAAAAATACAGATTCTGCAATTTGTGCAGTTTACTTGGCCATATTATGATTTTGATAGTATTGTGGTTAATTGTGCAGCGCTACAAAAAAGCATATTTAAAAAGTGTCATAAAATGGAAGTACTCATTAGTACTTGAACTGCTTGTACTTAGGTACAGTAAATTAGTAATTGTACTTAGTTACATATCATTACATGATCATATCAGTATCATATGGTTGCATTGCACAACAATTTTTGGTAATTATTATTAGTTATTTTGGCAATAATTCTCTTTAAACTGTCAAAATATTTACTTGGCAAGTCCCACAATACCAAACGTATAAAAGTGCTAGTTTGTAATATTTGAGTTGAAGCAGTTGTAATAAAGTTCCTAACTGTATTTTCTCTATGTGTGATCAGTGTGGCAGTGGAAAGGAGATGAAGGACAGTGGGAACCCTACTCGCCATCAGACTGTGCCTTGTTGGACTCAGCCGTCTCTTCAGGAGAAACCTCCGTCACTCTGTCTCTGGGCTCTGGAATGACCTACGAAGTCGACCTGAAGAAGATGGTCCAGATTAATCCTGTGACCAAGTACAAGAGGAAGATTCGCTCCCAGACAGTTAAACCAGGTATGTGTGTGTTTTGTGTTATGCCATATGGACCATTTTGCCACAGTACTGTTTCATTTTAGATCAGTTGTTGTATTTGAAATTGTTGACATTTAACATCTGTCATCCACTCTGTTTGGATATCCTCCATTTCACACTTTCTAACTTTTTTAGGAAATACTTCATCTAGTAGTCAGTGGAAGATATAATTTGGAATATAAATTACTGAGGGAATTTAACATGTTTTTTCTGTTCTCTCCTTTTGTGCAGAAAGTTCAAGTGATGCGTGTGACTTAACAGCTCAAAATGGGAAACCAGTTCAAGTTAAAAAGGAAGAGGAGGAGACACAAGAGCAACCTGCAGCTAAGAGGAAGAGAGGACAAAGCAAGAGTCAGACAAAAACAAAAACTGAAGTAACGCCCAAAGAGGAAATAAAAGGTGAAGGTAGCAGTGATCTATTTTTTAATACCATTATAAATGGTAATGGCATGTTGCTCAGTAATTGGTGATGTACAAGGTGGAGTAATTAAAGCAAAATCATCAAGTGATTTATGTTTTTTAAAGGATGTGGTTTTACCTATGCTTCATATTAGATGTCAGTTGACCTCATTAATAGTTTCTCTCTGGTCTCTGGATGATGAACAGAGGTTGTGAAGACAGTGGTCATGAAAGGAAAAGCTCCAGTGGACACTGAATGCAAAGCCAAACTTGGAAAGGTACATTATCTATGTTTAAATGCATCTTTTAAATGATTGTTGTACCTAGAGCAACTTCTTCTTATTATTATAATCATCTTATCTCGTTATTGATATTTTTTAGAGCAGCAATGTACAATGTAGGGTGCTCAGGTTTAGTTCAGTTCTTAAGAATACATTTATAATCTTTCACAATCTCAGCAGTAACCTCTTGAGCTGAAATATTAAGCCAACACATCCAAATATCTGCCAATCAATTGCAGTTCCTCAAACGGCCACTTGAGGCAGGCTCACTAAATGCCCAAATGCCCAACTTTACAGAAGACAGGTTAAATCTTCTGTATGATCAAACTGTTCCCGAAAAACAGAGCATTACTCTCAATGAACCAACCCTGAATAAAAACGAGAGGTGAATATTTCACCAGCGCTTTCACTGTTACGTGTTGAGGTGGGCATTTTTTCACTATTCCTTTTTTCTATCTCTTTGTATTTCAGGCTCATGTTTACAGTGAAGGAAATGATGTTTACGATGCGATGCTCAACCAGGTAAAGTCTTCACTAAAATGAAAACTAACGGATCTGTGAACGGATATCCTGCAAAGTTGGGAGGGGAATTTGTAACACTCATGAAGTGCTTTTTGGTCAAAATTCAAAAGCTGTACTCTTTATTTCCTTATTGAGTAGTAACTGACTGACTAGTAAATAGTTTGACAGATATTCTTATTGCAACTACTCGCCATATTTCAGCTACTGATGATTTTAGAACAAAATATATTTAACTATGTTTCTTGCCCCCTGTAACATCCTGACTATTTTCACTTACACAGCAATGTCTTCATCTGATACATGATTCTTTTTTTAGCTAATATAATGCAGCTGTCATACTGTTGCTCAAAATCAACAGATCTAGTGAAAGCTTTAAAAGTATCCTGTCATTGTCTATTTTAATTTTACAATTTGATTTGTTGGAAAGTGAATATATATTTGTTTTACTTGTAGCAACTGCCTTCTGTCTTATTGCAGACAAATCTTCAGTTTAACAACAACAAATACTACCTGCTCCAGCTGCTGGAAGACGACAACTCCAAGGCTTACAGTGTGTGGTTGAGATGGGGCAGAGGTGAGTAGATGTGTTATTGTTAGCATGTCTGATATATATATATAGAAATGTTTGTTTTAACACAGGAAATTAAGGAAATCCTGCAGTTCAGAAGGTCTTTTCTAAAATGTAAACTAAGTGGTTTAATTTATTTTGGTTTGTTTCCGTTTTTTTCAGTGGGAAAAGTGGGTCAAAACAGTCTGACAGCCTGTGGTGGAGACCTTTTAAAAGCCAAAGATATCTTCAAGAAAAAGTGAGATTGTGCAATGAGAAAGACATTTAGAGATGTTTCACATCGGAGTAAGTTAAGTAAAAGTCTGAAACTTGTTTGTTTTTCCACAGGTTCCTTGACAAGACCAAGAATGAGTGGACAGACCGAGCAAGTTTTGAGAAAGTACCTGGGAAATATGACATGGTGTTCATGGACTACAGCACGAATAAAAAGGCAAGGGACAACACACAGAACCAACAACCTGTTTATCTCCTCAGTATCTTTGTAATTAGGACTGGCAATCTGGAAATAAGGGTTTCAGTTTAACTACAGTTAAGGTTGCTGTTATGAGCATGGATATATTTCACGGTTTTAGGAAGAGAACGAGACCACAGTGGATGCTGCGCCCAAAAAGAAGACCTCCAAGCTGGACGTGAAGATCCAGTCTCTCCTGGAGCTCATCTGTGACCTCAAAGCCATGGAGGAGTGTGTGCTGGAGATGAAATTTGACACCCGGAAAGCTCCTCTCGGTCAGTCTGACAGAATCAAAATCAAAATCACAACAGAAATAGAAAATATTTTTTCCTGTTAAACATCCTTTTCTGTCCTGTTCTTCAAAGCCGCCAAACGTGTTTTGATAAAAACATTCATGTGACCTTGGAGAACATCTGAGTTGTGTGTCTAGCACTGCCTTAATTGGTTAGTTTGTTTACGCCATTGTGTGAGGGTGAGGTTAGTTAAAATTCACCAAAGTCTCACAATAATACAAACAACTAATCAAGGCAGTTGTAGACTAGCCACCATCGTGTTCTACAAAATAATTAGACTGTTTTTGTCAAAGGAGTCTGGCAGCTTCGGGGGTGTAATAAGTGTAACATTTAGAATTCCCTATTTTCCTTATTTTATTGCAGGCAAACTGACCTCAGAGCAGATTCACGCAGGCTACTCGGCACTGAAGAAAATCGAGGATTGTTTGAAAAAGAAAGGCGGCAGTCGTGATCTGCTGGAAGCATGCAACCAGTTCTACACCCGCATCCCCCATGACTTCGGGTGGGGAATATGTAGCTGTACAGATCAAGATGCACTGTTACTGTTGAAAAGTGATGTCTGTTTTGCTTTAACTAAAAGATGTGATTCTCCAGGTTGAAAACCCCTCCAATCATTCGTACAGAAGATGAGCTGAAGGAAAAGATTGCACTGTTGGAGGTAAGAGAGTTCTCATATAGTTGAGGTCTACAAATATTATTTTATGACATCACTTTAATCTGTGAACCTTACTGTCATATCTATATATTTTTGCTTTCTTATTTCTCCTTTCAAGGCTCTCAGTGACATTCAGATTGCTGTGAAAATGGTGCAGGCCAGTGAAAACAGTGATGAACATCCCTTGGACAGACAGTACAGCTCCCTCAAGTGCCAGCTGCAGCCTGTTGAGTCCAGCTGCCATGAGTACAAGGTCCGTGTTTCAGTACTTGTAACTGTTACAATGGTAACAGTCAGGGTTAATCAGCCTGGACTAATATACTCCTGCCATGTTTATGGTTGAACCTTCAAGATTCATATGCTGCATTTATTATCAAGGGTCCCCATGGATTCTTAAAAAGTCTTAAAATATCCTAAATATAGTTTTTGATACTCTTGAAATGTCTTAAAATGTCTGAACACAACACAAATCTTTCACTGGATGATACTAGGCTTTTAAAATAAAAAATACATGTCCTACACTTCAGCCCACACAGTGATATAATAAGAACAAACAACAGTAATGTGACAGTAGGTAGTGTCTTTGGCAACTTAAATGAGAAAAATTGCAGAATTTATATGTGGAAAAGTCAAGGCAACCTCCCTGCCGAGTCTTTCGTGCACTTGCTTCCAGACAAAAACATCCATCTCCTGCGGTGAGAGCCAGACAGGTCCAGCTCCTGCAGGAGATTTACTTTGCAGCCTCTAGATAACAGAATCATATTCAGAGAGCAGAAATTATACCAAACTATTAAACCCAATGAATCTTAATCTGAAATAACATCAATCATTTCCCCCTTTTCCATGTGAAGGTAATAGAAAAGTATCTGCAGTCCACACACGCCCCCACCCATTCTGACTACAACATGACTGTCCTTGACATTTTCTCGGTGGACAGAGACGGCGAGAGCAACAGCTTCCTCTCACAGTTACACAACAGGTAAAACACAGCCTGCTGCGTCTTATATTTGTATAAACAACCATTACAGCTTCTGATGATGTACTGTATTTGCGGTACTTCTTCATACTTGCCTGCATGATAATGGACAATGAGCTAAGTGAAAATATTGTGTTCTCGAAAATTAACTTATGTTTGTCCTCTGCTAGGACTCTGTTGTGGCACGGTTCCCGTCTGTCTAACTGGGTCGGCATCCTGAGTCAGGGGCTCCGAGTGGCCCCACCAGAAGCTCCCGTCACTGGTTACATGGTGGGATGGACAGAAAATAACATATAAATATATACAATTTTCATGTGATTGTAGATGATGAGTTGATATTTGAGTTAGATACACACTTGATCTCAAGGGAAATCTAGGCATACAGGGGCCTTAATGATGCATACTAAAACCCCAATTAACACAAGAATTTCAGAAGAAAAAGTGACACCAGAGAGTAAAATCAAGAAAATAAGAACATAGCAGTGAAGTGATAATCAAGCCACTGCAGAGAGCTGTCGCTATGTGCAGAAATAGATAGTTCAACTGTAAGGTGAATACCAGTGCTGGCATTGCCAAAATAAGGTGATTTAAAAGTAAAACCTGTGCAAGAATAATAGTTACTCTGGATGATAAACTCAAATTGTAGATACATATATTAACAATTCAAGGGTAGATTGTTCATGAAGCTCACATTGTCAGTCCAGCAATGCAATGTGATTGAAAGTAAGAGAGGAAACTGAAGATAAATAGATACGTTTAACAAACACAAATGCACCTTCTGTTTCTCTTTCATCTAGTTTGGAAAAGGGATTTACTTTGCTGACATGTCATCAAAGAGTGCCAACTACTGCTTTGCCAATCAAAACAACGACACCGGACTGCTGCTACTGTGTGAGGTGAGTTCATTAATTAATCTCTGCGAGGTGATTAAATGTATTCTATGTAATTTCCATCTGTACTTACTTAATTAACAATCCTGTTACTGAAGAAAGAATATGTATACATTGAGGGCCATTAAAGCAAACTTCAACCACTCCTTTTAACAATGGACATAACATGTTCGGCCCAGATGTGATGCAGCTCTGTTTCAGTGTCCATGCGTCGTGTCTGTGTGGTTGCAGGTCGCTCTGGGTGACAGTAACGAGCTGCTGGATGCCGACTACGAGGCAAACAATCTGCCTGCTGGGAAACACAGCACCAAGGGCCTGGGACAGACTGGACCTGACCCCAAAAACTCTGTCACTCTGTGAGTCAGTCTCATTACACTGACACATTTCATACAGGCCAGACATTGATTCAGATGTGCTCAGTGTTACACAACAAAAATCAATGCATTATCTGAGAGTTTGTTAATTACATTAGCAAAAAAAAAAAAAAGAGTCGGGTTGATGAGCACAGACAATTCTTTATTCTTTATTGGCCTTACGAAGGAGCCCATAAAGAATCTCTTCTGGCTTTAGGGACGATGATGTTATAGCAGCTGGTTTCAGTTCATCTCAAGCACATCTTAAATAAAAGTTTTGTGAAGGTAATTAATTATCTTAAACTGTCTAATCTAAAACCTTTCATATGTCTTCCTCTTTCTATTTCTCAGGGATGGTGTGACTGTGCCAATGGGGCCAGGGGTGAAGACTGGGGTAGGTAAACATAACAGCTACTCCCTCCTGTACAATGAGTTCATTGTTTACAACACTGCCCAGACTCGCATGAGGTACCTGCTGCGGGTCAAGTTCAACTACTCTTCACTGTGGTGAGGCTGTGAAATCTGGAGATTTCCAGGGGAATTAATCTCCATAAAGTGGGGATGATACATCACTCGGTCATTCTCATGTACAGTTAGATGCTGTTCAGCTCTTGGATCTGGGGAATAGGATGTTAAACCTGGCAACTATTTTGATAATCAGTCAATTGTTTTTTGTCATTTCTAAAGCAAAAAATACTAAATATTATCTGGTTGTTGCTTCTCAAATTTGAGGACATTTTGCTCCTCATCATGTCTGATATCTTTGGAGTTTGGTTGAATTAAATAAAACAGTTTTAATACATCAATTTCAGCTGTGGAAGGTGATAGCTGGCATTTTTCACGGTTAATGACATTTTATAGGCAAAACGATTAGAGCCACAACGATTAATCGATTAGTTGTCAACTATCAAATTAATCACCAATTATTTTGATTTCGATTAATCGGTTTGAATAATTTTTTTTAGAAAAGATTGTCCAAATACTCTCCTTCCAGCATCTCAAATGTAAATGTTTTCTGGTTTCTTTACCCCTTGATGAACGCAAACTGAATATGTATTGGGTTAGGGTTGGACATTTAAGGACGTGAAGGACATCATCATCATCATAACAGATACAGTAAAAAGAAAGATTTGCACTACTTTTTGTCCATGTTGCTAAATCTCGTGTATGTCCTTGTTAAAAACGCAAGTTGTATTGTATTGCATGTTACATGGCAACATTCAGTGCATTTTGGTTTCTGTTTTGGTGCTTTAGGCAACACAAAAAGCCTTATGGATCTCCAGTATCAGATTATCAGTCTCTGACTGAAATGTCATGATTTGGAAGTTCTCTTGGCAGGTTTGACGTGAGCATTTACACTGAAAATTCACAAAAATGTTAATGAATGTGTCTTATTAATGAAATTGAATGCCTTTATTTGTATGTGGGTTAAAGTGCAACGTGTAACAACAACAAAAATACAGAATAACAATTTAAAATTTTTAAATACATTCATGTTAAACTTCTGCAAAGATTCTGTCAAAGAACTGATGCTCATTCATTTATTTTCACATAAAACAGTATGTAGTTTCATTTTATACATGATGATGATGATAATAATGATAATAAAGGGAATTTTTTTTTGTGAGGACTGTTGGTCTGTGTTTGTTGATTTTGTGTATATGTACAGTGTACATAGTTTCACCTCCTCCCCAGCAGGTAGAGGAAGATGAGCACTACGTCCAGATAGAGGGTGAGAGCAGCGTTGACGTATTCCTCTGGATCCAGACGGTAGCTCATTGTCCCCATGAGCAGCTGACAATCGATCATCAGGAACTGAGACAGAATATTTAGGACAGGGTGAGAGATTAATACCAGATACCTAAATACATTATGGCTGTGAGTGTAATGGGCTTATTATTAACACATCAGAGTATGAAAACTCAAGTGTGAAGAATTAAATTAATGATAGCTGCATTTCAGTTCCAAGGTCCTGGTATTGTTCATGCTGTCTATCATGCTGACTATGTTTACACACACACACACACACACACACACACACACACACACACACACACTAGTATCCTGCTATTATTCAAAATAGAAAGATATTAAGAATTTGATATAAGTCAATTAAGCAGCAAATTCTTAGTCAAATTGTAGCATTTTTACGATGCTATAACACAGATGTGGTGGGACTGTAATTGTAGGCCTGATTGTTCCTGATGGTTTTGTGTGATTCTTTGACCAGTATGAGAGTGAAAAGGGCATTATATTGTATTCTGTGTGGGATTAAAAGGTATGGATAGTTTGGGATCCAAAATCCTACTAAATTGTTACATATAGCCACTTTAAATTCATGACATTTTTAAAAGAAGTATTTTTCATCTGTATCTGCAAAGTAACTATTAAATAATAAAGTTATCAAATAAATGTAGTTGAGTAAAAAAAAAAACTAAAAAAACACAGAAGCTGCCTCCAAAATCTAAGTAGAAGTATAAAGACAAAATTATGATTGTAGGGTATCTTAGTTTTTTCCCCTTACCAGTGAATACAGCAAAGCACCCAGACACCCGTAGGCGACTTCACTGATGTAGGAGTAGTAGAAGGTGCAGAAGATCCCGAACATGAGGAAGTCTACAACCAGAATCAGCAGAATACCGTAGCAGACAGTGAAATCATAACGCGTCTGCAAGGAACACAGAAAGATATTAGCACATTGATTCATTTTATTGAAACGTACTTTGTCCGTATGTTGATTAACACAGCTGCTCTGAAGTACAGTTTTCATCGTTTTTCGAACCATGTACGTTTTTGACAATGAACAAAGGATATCAGGAAAGTGTGATGTAAACATCAGTTTACATAAATGCATTTTCTTATATACTGAAACATTTCACAGCCCACCTACACACTTGACACTGAACCTTTTAATACTTTTACTGCACATACCGTATTTCTATGATTTTATAGTTTATTTCCTTTTTAATGCTTGTTTTCCTCTAATTCTGGTTTTCATTCCATACTAAACACTAACCTCGTAGCACTTCTTCAATTATAAACCACCCTTCATCATACTGCACAAAAAGCGCATGTGACAAATAAAACCTTTGAATTTTATAGTAATTAAGAAGAATGTATATTGGAGCATTGTGTTGACTGGGTTCCTCACGTAGTTTCTAACACAGTTTGCACATTATCACTTAAATCCAACACCTTTATGACGAGGATGGCACTCAGAAGAGCTCATACCTCCTCTCTAAGGCCCAACAGTCCTCCTTAATTCAATCAAGCCTGATCCAAAATCAAATAAAACATATGTATATCTGCTAGATATAGATTTTTTTTTCTTATATATGGATGAGCATCAAATTGTTCCCACACATAGGTCCCCTGCACCTAATCATTCTTTGGATACCTAAGTATGCATTGTTCTCAGAGAAATTAAAGAAAATGTTGAAAATTCCTTATCTCTCAATTTAGCTTGTGTTTAATACGGCTGACAAACAAACTCCACTTGTTTAGTCCAAAGTCTATCTGTTGTTTGTACAGAGGATACAGCTGAGTAAGAACAGCTGTATTAGACAACACAAGTAGACAGGATTCAGTAACAGATAATGTCAACATTCAAGCACTTTATCAAATAGTTTTTAGTTAATAAAATGTCAGAAAAGAGTGAAAATTGACCTCTTCTGTCCCCCAAACCCAAGCTGATGTCATTAAAGGTCTTGGTTGACCGACAACACCAGTGCAAACAACATGTATCGTGTTAAAGTCAGGGAGAGCTATTACTTAAACACTGATACACAAGGGAACTGAAAAGTCTCCACGTTGCTTTGTTTGAAACCGACGATGATGACTGTGTGGAGGACACATTTTGAAATGTTGCTCCTCAGCCTGGTTATCTAACCTGTGCGGAGAATGCAATGATTGCGACGGTGATGGCGAGCGTTGCTCCCATCGTGATGACCACAGCAACAGTGTTGTGGAAGGACGCGATGGCTCCAACCATGTATGACAAGCTCAGGGTGACCACAACCTGTGGGTACAAATTCAACATTTTAAACATCTCCAATTGAATCTCGGAAAAGTTTTTTCATAGTTTGCCTAAGTTTAACTGCTTAAAAAAACAGTCTCTCTTCATCAATGATCCAGATTATTTATTTTTTTTAATAATTACAGTCTTGTGTATGTATGATGAGTGTTTGAGCCATACTTAAACAACCATACAGGAAGAGCCTTTTCTAATTTAACACGCCAACAAAACCTCAACGGCTAAAAAAGAATCTGTGAGCATGTGAACACATGTACCAGTTTTAGTGAGGTAGTTTTTCCAGTAAATCAGCAGCCCGCCTAATGACACGATAACATCTTTCACTTCTCTCTGTGTGACTGTGTGAGTGTGACTGTGTGACCTCAGACGTTTCATATCCAGTATATGATGTGTATCTCCTTTTAAACGACAAAGCTACAACTCTTTCATCATACAACAGTTTGTTTTGTCTGTTGTTCAAATGTTCTGTTGTCTTGATTTAGTTATAAGAGCTGCACGATAAATCAGATGTATACCATATGCCATAATGGTAAAATGTGTGATAAAACTGCATTGTAACGAAGTATATGATGTTTTTATTTGAATTTTTTTTCATGAAAGAGAAAAATGTCACGCAAAAAAACGATCATTCCCAATAATCATGAATCATATCCCAATTGTAATAACTCTCCAAATAACGGCAGTGTGATTTTTGTCCCTCCGCGTTACGCAGCCCTAATTAGTCTATATTGTGTTACATTTTCTGATACACTTGGCGTTTTTAACCCACCAGTCCCATGATGTTCCAGGGGTGACGCCGACTGAAGGACTGGCAGCAGCTGAGGGCGATGGCGACCACGATGAAGATGATGAAGGAGCTGAGGTAGGCCGGCAGGTTGGTCTGCACCGCTTCTTTGACCACGTCGGAGAAGGTGAACACACACACCACGCTGAAGGTGAACAGCAGCTGGACGGTCAGGATGCAGAACACCTGCACGGGGAAATACATCACTGAATCTTACGACCCCTGACAAGGGTCCTGTCACCAGGTTGGGAGATTCATGTTCCACAAATCTCAGACCTACAGACCTTTCTAACAAACCCTCTTCTCACTGTCTTGTCGTCAAATGAAGATGAGGATATGAGTGGAGTCGTGTCCGACGGGGCCTCTGGTATGATGTCCCTGAAAGACTCATACCCACCGATGGGCTCATGGGTGCAAGTTGTCTCAGCTTTGGGTGGAGGATATGTTGGTGGGGCTGCAGAGTAGGGCGGAGGTTGCTCCCCTTGGTAGGAGTATGCCGGTGGTGGCGAGGACACATCATAAGAAGGAGCTTCCTGTGTCTTTTTGGAATTGTGGTTGTCAGCTGTGTCTGACATAGTGGAGGAAACTGAGGGCCAAAGACAAAGTTCAGTCAAATACAAAGGACAAACGCAGGGCAGATGGAATACATTCTGTTTAGCAGCAAGTTGGAAGGTCCGGTTTCACGTAATTTAATGTACTGTATGATTTACTAACTTCACTTTGGTGTCTGAACTACTGAGAAGGACGTGTCCCTGTCAGCCCATGTTGTTGATAGAAGTATACGGCAAAAGATGGCATGCTGTCTGTTCCTGTTGTAGATGTAATTTTGGTAATTCTTAGCATCTGCCCCCCTGCACGTACAGGGCGTCTTACATCAGATGTGGATTTTTAAATACAACCAGGCTTGCTGCTTACTGGCTGCCAAAGAATGGGGTAAAGATACGGAAGTAAAACTTGAGCCTTGGGGCCACTTCTCTTTCACCCAGCAACATGGTGAGGAAGCCAGTGTTGTGTCATTGCATGTGGTTTAAAAAAACCTGGTAACTTCACTAAATTCATGTCAGTGTTCTCCTCAGGTTTGTGGAAGGCTGACGTACACGTACGAGCAGAGGTGGAAAGCAACAAATAGCAAATCAGTAGATTTAAGTAGATTTTTTACATAGGAAAGCTTTTTTTCTTTTCCTCCCTACATTTGAACACAATTGATGTACTCTCTACTGGTTACATTTTCAAAACTGGTTTGCTGCTTTAGTTTTAATGCATCTGAGGAGAGTTATCGATAATTTATGAGGCTTTAGCAACCCAAAATGTCAATATTTAACGTCCTGTGAATGAGACTCATCAATCAGCTGTCTTTCTGGTGTGTTTACGAACAGCTCGGCCGAATCCTACTGATGTTACCTTTAAGTTTAATAGTCTTTGAATTACATTATTATGACGTGAGGCTCAGCTAGCTATGCACAGAAATGCCCATTTGAAATGTCCTTACTTTTACCTGAGCAAAGAATTTGAATCAATACATCTTTTCTTAAACAACTACCTGTACTTGAATGAAGAATGTGTGAATGTGTACTTTTGCCACCTCTGTGATAATGCAATTTCACATCACTTTGGACCATTATATCTGTATACAAAAAATTGGAAAAGCTAGAGCAGATAAATAAGCAACACACAAAAAGTTGACCCAGTAATGGATTTCTCATGTTGAAAATAAATGTAAATACTGCGAACAGTACACACAGAACAGGTTCTTTAATGAAGAACAATGTGAATGTTCCACTTACCTTTTTCTCCTGGATTACAGTTGTGTCTGAGAACAGTCACAGTGCTGTGTGAAGAGGAGACCGCACAAAAACCCTTCTTTATGTGCATCAACCTGTGGTAGTTTCACTTCCTGTCGGCAAGAGGTGGAGAAAAAAAAATTCCTGTCTGTGAAGCCTCACAGTGCGGAAACTCCACCGTTGCTTCAGACAAGGTTAGAGGTCATCAAAGTAAGGTCTCGGAACTACCAGAGGTCCCCATGTTGGTCTTTCAGGGTCAACAATCAAAAGCTGCCTGTCCAGACTTGAGTCCACTTAAAGTAAACATATTTCATCATAATATATTTTAGTTCATTAAATGTCAGAAAAGAGTAAAAAAAATTGACCTTTTCTGTCTCCCAGAACCTAATCTGATGTCATTAAAGGTCTTGGCTGACCAAGTAATACTCAACCTATAATTGTTCAGGAACCACTGGTGTCAGCTGTTGCCAGGCAGAAATGTTAATTGCAGTAATCAACATATGGCTTGTGACTGACCACATCTCAGATTGTTTCCCAGAAATTCAAAATGAAAGTGAAATGGCAATCCAGTCGGATTCCACCAACAAGCTAATAGGAGTGTTTGTTTCAATATTATAGCATATTTGACCAGTTAAGTCATTTAAGAGATTAAAAGTGGAATTCTTGATTGCTGAAACACATAAATCTCACTACCACAACCACTTATACCTCTATTGAATGGTGTCACACAATCTTCAGCGTGCTTTGTAGTGTAGGTTTTATTTACACTAAACAGTTAGCACCTTAAAAATTGTTTTGTTTTGTTTCATCCAAGTTAGTTTATCCTTTTAGTGTTTATTTCCTTGTGCCTTAATGTTAAGTGCAATTTAAATTCTCTTGTTAAAACAAAACTCTTCAGGATGTTGTGTCCTGTTTTAGGTCTCACTGAACGGCACAAACAACCACAAACGCATTATTGACACTTAAAAACACAAAACAGACATTCACAAAACATCTCTCACACATATTTATTGTAAAAAATACATATAAAAACAATTTCTGAGACATACAAAAGATTGGAGCTTAGAAACAGTATATTGAACAGACAAAGACCAAGCCATTTTTCTTGAATTGCATTACATATTTACAATTTAATAAATAAAATTCAATTTGTATTTATACCAGAGTAAAAGGCAGATTGTCCATATCTTGGGGATGCAGATACCGCTGTGGTGACTCTTTGAAAAACATTCTCATCTAATACGTCGGCCTCAAAGCACGGGGCGCACAGGGGGCATCAGCGCCCTGCGATTCAAAACCAAGGATTTAGGGACATTTATACAAAATACCTTCCTTGGTTGGAGAGGAGCTAGTTTACACACAGAGCGTTTAGTTAGCATTGGTAAAAATTGAGGTATTGCACCACACAGCTTAGAGGGGGTAAGAAAGAAAATGTGAGTGATGTGGGGTTTTAGATTGTCTATTATCTTTATCGACAACCCGACCACCACCACCACCAAACCACCCCCCAAAAAACACACACACGCACACACACAAACACCCCCCACCCCTCCCAGCCAAAGTGTACAACATTATAACTTATCACCACAACAAATGTAACATCTAATGATCAATGCAACTCGTCTTCCGCACTCTCTCACACAATGCCCCCGATGCACAGACAGACTTTTGGCATTATTTTTCTATTCACCAATACAAAAAATGAGAAACATGCACAGGGCTGCCCTCTAGTGGCGGGACAAGTCATAGCACCTCTGACTGCAGAACACTGGGGGGGAGGGGGGAGGCTGGGGTGAACAAACCTGTCCCCTGGGCTGACCTCTTCACCGATCCATACCGTTTGTACGCAGAGATTAAAACACATGGAACAGACTCGCCTTTTGAGCGGGCAGCAAAAGCAATTAATTCATGTTTTTGTTCTTTCCCACTTTCCTCTGGCCTGTGCACAATCTGCACCAGACAGCATCTGTTGAGCAGCTTTACTGTTGTGCTTCCAGCCCTGAAAACTATACAAATACCTGCTTGCACAAGAACCCCATCACCAGGCAAAGGCAATCAACACACGAAAAAAGGCAAAGGAAAGCCATTTAACACATTTAGCAATAATCATGATCATAATGTGATGATATAATATCTAAAAACCTTAAAAAGAAAAAAAATAATTGGGGAAAGTGGTGGGGGCTAGTTATGTAATAATTTACCATCAGCTGTCCATAGCCTCCGGTGTTGGAAAGCGAGGCAGATGCCACATGGTGTAAACATGCCCCCAAAAATACATCCCTCAATCCATCCATCCCTTTATCCCTCCCCGATCTGGCATTAGTGTAACCAGATGGCAAAACTGTCTCTCGAGGGCAGGTCCAAAAAAAAAATCCGGACGCCACCCCAGAGAGGGTTTGAGGATGAGGAGGGAGGAGGGGGTGGGGTTGCGGGCCGAAAAAACCCAAACCTCATACAATGTAGAACAGGACCACATGAGCCACCATGTCGCATACCAATGCCACATGTTACAGGATGTCCGCCAGAGTGACTGTAGTTAAAAAACTAGCATTAGAAATTAAAAGGGTAACCCGCTTGGCCAAGCAGACTTCTGGGCCATTTACAGTTAACACACACACACACACAAAGCCACACACTTTCAGTCATGTTCAGGACATTTTCTGTCCTTGGTCATCAGATCAAAACACACAAACAAGCACACACACACAACCTTAACCCAGACCTTTTGTGAAAAAAAAAAAAGAAAAATCAGCCTTGATGGACAAAAGTGCTCAAATTGGTGCAAACACCAGCGCTACTATGGCCCTATGAAATACCTACAACCTTTCTAAACACTCAGCAAGTAGCAGCACATTAAACTCAGAGCTGACTAACCGCCTACAAGAAAACTGACCTATTCAGCAAAACAATTAGCCCCCAAACTTCCCCTGAAATGTTTTACAGGTAGTAAGAAAAAAAAAAAA
>CAEMYA010000024.1:8230969-8257569 GCA_903131615.1 Diplodus sargus
AAAAAAAAAAAAAAAAAAAAAAAACACCTAGTAACAGCAGCCCCCATTCACCAAAAACAAAGCCTCAACCTCCAGCTGGTTCAAAGTAAAGCAACGTTTATGTGGTAACAGTTCACGCTTTCAGTGTGAGGTTGGTTCATTTGGGGTTAGCCGAGGAAAGAAAACATTCATCCAATGTATGACATGGAACAATACTCTTTCTGCAAAATACTTGATAAAATGACCGATCCCATTCGGAGGGAGAAAAAAAATACACAGGAGAGAATCCAAAGTCACAGTTCAGACAACTTTTTTTGTCTTCCACCCCATGTTTGAGATCTTTCTGGGGCAAGTTCAATCATTTTGGGGTGATAACGTTTGATTTTTCTGGGGGTTTTAGTTTTTTTTTTGTTTTTTGTTTTTTCACGTTGCGCGTTTTCAGGTCAAGTCCGTAACACAGAGAGGGAACCTCCACCGTTCTGTTGCAACAGAGGTCTCGATCAGAGAAATTGGAGCAACCGTTTTTACTGTTGGAGTTTGGCTTGAAACGGCCTCGACCAAGTTCAAGTGGACTGATCCACATGGAGAGTGTCAGGTGGCGCTAAATGGAGCTTCCTCTTAGGATCTTCTGTCGTCCACTCAAATACAGGGTTCGCGTCTGAGAGGGACAGTGGGCTTCGATTTGTTAAATTACACATTTTTTTATTGGGATTTTATTGGGATTCAATGTAGTCTCCTGTAAGGGAGGAAAAACACAGAGTGGCCATTAGACAATGGAATGTATACTGTAACAACTGCATTCAAATATAGTCTGCAAAAGATGTGGGCAATGTGATTAATATCAATATCAAATTAATAAGATTTTTGTATCATTTCATGATATGGCCGGTGCATTCAATATAACAGACCATTCTCACAAACATGGCTCGTGTATTTCTGCTGAACAATATAGCCGTTGTGCCTGATGCTGAAATTAACTAAATGTCCCGGTCATTCAGTGAGTCGTACACGAACATACCTGAGTCAGGTTGGTCACTGTGCGGAAAACATGTGAACCTTCAGTCAATCGAAAGGATGTTCGGGGCAGCAGGGTTTCACCTTGGACCAGGAATCAATGCAGCTACATGGACAGAGACCAGAGATGATGGGACACCATGAGATTACAGTCTGATTCATTCATGTTTTTTAAAAAAAAGTGACCTGGCTGAGGATAATCCACAAATCTTGTTGTGAGCACTTTCATGTCAGAACGCTTCCTTCTGCACCGTGATAAGGTGTTTTTCGGTAGAAAGAAAACATTTCATACACGAAGCTGCTAAAAACAACCTTTGTGGATTATCTTGAGAGAGTGGGTTGTTAATTCTGTTAGCCGTTATTGCTGTTGAGTTTTTCAAATGTATTTTTTGGGTTATGTTATATTCAAGAGAAGACAGACATCTCTCAAACTTGACAACCCACACAAATACAATCTACATGGATAAATAGTAATATAGGTAGCAATAGCGCATCTGAGGGTGTGCTATCGATTTAATGTGCCATAATCTCTATGATGGGAACCAAATCTGAAGGCAATCACTGCAGCTGGTTGTGAATCATTTCCAGGGCTCTACTAATCGCTATTTTTTTTTTTTAGCAAAAAAGGTGCTGTGTTTTATTTCCGTTATGTGAGGGTTAACTGAGCACATTTGGGTATTGGATTGCTGGCCAAACAAAATGAAAAGTTCGAAGACTTCAGGTCAGATTCGACAAATCAAGAAAGAAGTTTAAAGACGAGTAGAAATGGAAATATTTGTTCATCGCAGTCTGACACCAACACGTGAAACATGCACTGTATAATTATTTCTAACCCCGTCATCTTTTAGATTCTAACATTCCAGACTTTTTCCAAATCTCTGTTGCTCGACTGGGTGGATCAGAATGTCAATTACACAGCCAAACAGCCCCACCTATAAACTGTGGTACAAAACTGAGAACTTCTTGTTCTATGACCAAAACAAAAGACAGACATGTTGTGTGCTTTATCTGAGATTAACTTGTGCTGCATCTCAAATTTCAGTTGTCTCTCTGCTGGTTATCCATCACAGTAAAACATCAGAGTGCTGTCAGGGTCACACTGTTATCCTGTGGAAACTGAGTGTGGATTTTCAGATCAATCAGCGCTTAAAAATGCTTCAACACATAATGAGATGGATCACATAATCTTGGTTAATTTCGAGTCTCAACAAGTCCAGTCTCACGCTGCGCTGAAATTATGGGAAACCAATAGCTCCTTGTAAGTTAGGAAAGACCACAAGTGTTACAGCGTGCTTTGAAACTGAAAATTAGAAGTAAATGGGCTGAAACGTGCATAAACACTCATGGTCCTTTCACAACATCATGATTATTTCTTTTTCAAAACACTTACACAAGACTTCGATCTGATACATCTGTGAGTATGTCTTGTTAAAACATAATGACACGGAACATTCTACAAGAGTAGAAGCTGCAGTGGAAAATATTCACACCATTTAAGTTAAAACAAACTGCAAGAGAACAGAAACACGCAACCTGTTGATATTTTCCTTTTCACATAAAAGTTAACAGAGTTACGCTGTTATACTATACTAATCCATTTTATCTCATTTATCTCAAAATAATGATTCTTAATGGAGGTATCACAGCACTGGTTGTCAAGATTACTTTAACATTTTATGGAAAATGACAATGAGTCTGTAATTATCAGAAATGTGTACATCCAGTCATACAGAACAACCATTGCTTCCTTATATTCCAAACTCTTGAGACTAGACTAGACCACTGGGGGTGCAACTATCAAAAGCCCTAAGACTCTTCATTTACTGCCATAAATGACAAAGAAAAGCAGCAAATTCTTACATTTAAGAAGCTGGAAACAGAAAAATGTTGACATGTTTGCTCTATAAATGACTCCTAGTTCTCCTGTATTTAATTTCTCAGGAAGCTGTTCATGTTTAATAGAAAGAAGGAAACTGTACGGCATGATAACATTAAGGATAAACATGTAGATATCAATCTTTATAAAAGAGAGATTTAAAAAAAACAAAAAACAATATATGACTGAACAATTAATCAATTATCAGAATAGACTGAATCACTGTGACGTCCCGGTGATGACCAAAGTTAATTACGAGTAGAAGACTTGAGGTTGATTTTGCATTGTGGAGAGAAGGGATATCATGGACCGCGTCAGTTTGCTTGGGTCTCTGATATCCATCCAATGGTGCATCTAAGACTAACTGCAAGTTTTGGTAAACTCAAGCTGTCCTTTACTTCATTACGTCTCCAACTTAACATTAGTGAAAGTTTCGGTATTAACAAGATATGACGGCATCAAACACGCATCTTTGTTTAATTAGATGCATACACTTTGAAACAGCAGCTTTACAAAAGACAATTAAATTGTATGCAAGCTAGTGTGTGATGTGGGTGTATTCTACCCAGAAGTACCTATAATCAGATATTGCGAGTCAGTCCATAGTTGGCAATTAATTTCCTTTCGATCCACTAATCGATTAATCTGCTGCAGCTCTCGCTACCGCAGTTTTTCAGTTCTGGAAACAGTTTCCTGTCATACAAACAATGTCTGCTTTTGATCTCACCTGCACTCGTTTGCATCTTTACCCCCCTCTTTTCATTTGCATTCGTCCGTATTTTATTGTAATGCAAATACACCAACTGAACTTCGTTACCTCTTATGGTAGACGCAGAGGCAAGCCAGCCTGGCAATGGTCTCTCCCTGTACCAGATCCTCCAAACAGATGGAGCACTCTCCGCTGTCTTTACTGAGCACATCCGCTGTGAACGCATGCACAAAGCAACCATAAGCGTTCCAAGTCTTTTTTTTAAAAACACATTCATTTCTATGACATGACACTTACTGTTGTAAGGTAGGGGAGGAGACGTGAGGCAGCTCAACAGGTGGTCCTCAATCCGACCTCCCGGGAAGGGCTTTGAGCAGAAGGGACAGCGGATATCTGCAGAGAGCCGACACACAACAGAGCTCAGATTAACACACTGTCACAGCTGGGATATAAATGATAGATGATCTGAACGTCACATCAAGTTTAACTGCTGTGTTAAGACCGCTAGAATACACAGGCTGACTTGGCTAACCGTAGAGCTAAATAAAACGCATGAGACAGACTGCATGAGACAGTGTGAATGATGGAACCTCGAGTATAACTGACCCAAAATAGTTAGAAACTTAAATTTGACTGTGTGCACCGCACAGTACAATGATGAGGGCTGGAGGGGAAAGCCACCGCGAGAGCGATGAGTGGATGCGACAGACAGGCAGATACAGTGCCTTGCTGCCCTACATTCTCCTCCTCCTCCATCTATGAGCTGCTGCCAGCAGTGAGCGGGCATGTGAAGTTGTGACCCATTTCCCTACACTTGCTAGAGGGCTGGCCTGGGAAACCCACCACACTGTTGTGTTTTGGCTCGCGATCTCATGTTTGCAGACACACACCACCATTTCTGCGTATCTGATTGTTGAATGCAGACCAAGAATGCATTTTCGCTTCCTCTGCACAGTTCCCGTTTTAAAAGCACTTCTACAAAAAAGGGGGGGGGGGTCGGTTCTTTAATATTTTGCTCGCTGCAGGATTTACCACTGACAACAACTGTCAACAGGCCTTGAGACATGAAAGAGCCAGTCTATCACCACTTCCAGTTTTACGCCATAGCTCCGCTTCATACAATAGGGTCTCTTATGATTTTAGTCAGCATGCAAGCACGGGAAAAGAGATTATCTGTTCAGGAATGTAAATTCCCCAAATAATCCATTTTAATTTCCGAGTGGGTAGTTACACTAGGAGATATTCTGATTTAAAATTCAAAGTGTCATGTGAGACTGAATGTTTTTGAATTTGTTAACTATTGAAGCAGTATTTTTTCTTTTGTCTTTGGGCTGTTGTTGAGTTAAGTGAAGCATTTTTTCTGACTTGATCTTAGTTTTATGACTGATTCAAGTTGACAGTTAATAGATTAGGTATCATTTTCCCTGAATACATACAAACATTCATGTGTTCAGCTGAAAAGAGGCTGTCTCAGTCATAGCCCAAATGTCGTCATTATTTTATGATGAGGTATTGAGTCATTTAATGATGTTCATGCTGTCAGGCTCCAACACATCCACAAATTCCTTGGAACTTCTGTGGAAAACTCAATGTTGCTGTGAACGTAAACGGTCTAAAAGAAAAAAAAAGGAAAAAAAAAGAAAAACTACTGATGGAGACCAGATCATTATGGCAAGTGCTTTGAATGCGCCACAAAAAAAAATGTATGGAAAATACTAACGGAGAGTGTAACTGTATGAATGTAACGTTAACTTACTGCCATGGCGGTTGTTAACACGGTACAGGCCGATCCAAGCCTCTGACACCGGCCGCTGGTGTGTGCCTCGGACCCGGGCGGATCTTGCGCCAACGCTGCGGGCGGAAGAGTGCCGATTGCCGGGGAGCCGCTCGGAAAAAGTGCGGTGGGGCGTGCGGCCTGTCTCCTCTCCGGACTGATGTTCCGCTACGACGGGGGGCTCCGGGCTTATGTTACCGTCCTCCTCGGGTTTCCCCTCGCTGTTGTTGTCGTCCGCAGGTGACGCTTGGCTAATGCTAGAGGGGATGCTGTGGTGGTCAGCGGGGCTACCGTCGGCGCTCGCCCCATGCTGCCCCAGGTCCGAGTCGCTGCCCTCCTCCGATCGGCTCCGGTTGGCCTCGGTGTCCTCGAAGCTCCCCGAGAAGTCGACCATGAGACTAGTGGGCCTGGTACACCGGGGTCGCCGATAGGAATCCCGCTTTGTGCCATCTTTTCCGAAAGCAGAGGGAACCGGGTCTTCCTGTAGGCGACTTGCTCTCGTCCCCATTTCTGGCGACCTAGCTAGCTAATTCAGCTGGCTAGCCGAGCTGCTTCCTCAAAGCGAACCACCACAGAACAAGGGGACGAGTTAACCTCGAAACGACCCTTAAACTCCTAAATGTTCGTCTGGTAACTTCAAATACGCCTTTCACTTGAGCCTAACTAAGACGATGTAGGCAGTTCAACGGTCTTTCTCTGGCCTCAGTTTGTACTAACTGTCCACATTTTCCTTTCTTTTTTGACGTGCCCGTTCTCGCTACTGCAGCGGAAATAGAGCATTTTCGCTTCCTCCTTTGAGCCGTACATCAACCGTTACGGTAACGTCACCATGTCACCCGACAGTTTGTAATTCAAACATTAAACGACATTCACGTATTTGTATTAAATTGATGTGTTTGATTGTGGTTATTGTTTTTAAGTCCTGGGAAATTCCGCCACCATTCGACTTAATATTCGATTATTTGAGCGTAGGGGCTCATATATGCGGTATTACGGTAAAAAAGTACACAATAATACTGACCAATCAGCGCTCTCTATGGAGTAGCCAGGCAGCTGCTCTGATGAGGAAATTTACAGTAAACCAACAGCCACACGAAGCTAGCAGAGATAGTGTCAGTTTGATGCCAAAGCCGCAGTTCATCAAACAGAAACTGAGGAAACGTCTGTTTAGGGTCAGCACTACGCCTGTCAACCTTAAACTGAGGTGAGTTTCCGCGTCTGAACCTGGTTGCTAACAGCTAACCGCCACACCTACTCAAAGTATTGAGTCATTGCAAAGACATAAACCACCAGGAAGCCCCATGGCCTATGTTGAATGTTTGAATATTGACTAATGTCTGAGTTAGATTTATATATAGCAGATAAAACTGGTGGCTGGCATTAGAGTAGTGACGTTAGTTAGTTTCTGATAGTCAAAGGGGTACAATGAAGTTTTTGGGCAAGGGATTTTAATCACAAGTGAAAAGTCTTTATTGACTGAGTTTTCTTTGTTTTCATGACTGAAACACAAACCGGCCTTAAAGGAAAGCACAGTTTCACACTGATTTACTTTGTTTATATGTGGCGGACCCTGCCACCCTTCTAGTTTCAAATAGTGATCTGGGGAGCTTATTTTCCACTGAAAACAGATCATTTATTCAGTCACAGCCCCAAAAAATATTTCTGAGATTGTATTAGTAACTCCCTTATATTGTGAATAGTCAAATTCTGTGTTTGAATTTTATTCTCCAAATCTACATAGTGTCACTTTTGGGCAGTCTCATTAGCAGTTAATTAGTTCAATATTTATGAATATTATATGCAAAACCAGAGTGAAGAAAGGCCTTGCAGTACACCAAATAGAAATACAAAAATAAAAGTTTTAATTGTTTTTTTGAAAGATTTTTTTTGTCAACAAAGGAGTTTTCATTTGGTCTAAAGCAAAGTTTTTGCTTTACAGCAAGCTTTTGTATTGTTGCCAACGTTCGACCAAAGCCAAACTGATTTGTACAGGTTTAGATATGAGTAGCTTTTGCATTTCATCTACGCATTACGGTGCTCCTGGTATGATTATTTTTTTAGACTTTGTACCCTTTTATGGATGCTTTTTATAGACGCCCTGTACACACCCATAACGACCTAAGTCCACACTGATCAAGCAGCAGTAAATATGCTGCTGAGCTGCTTGTGTCAATACTTCATGCTATCAAGGATTAGGAAGCATTGTGTTTGTGAGTGAGAGGAGGAGCTCAAAGAGGTGACAGCCGTTGACCTTCTAATTGATGTGTTTCTTTGCAGGGATGAGGGCGCTGACTTTGCAGCAGCCAAATGTGGCCCAAGGAGAGCAGCAGCAGGCCACATGTGGGAGAAGCTTGTCTTCCAACTATGTTCCTCTGAGTCTGGAGAATAAGTTCTTCTCCTCCACACTGATGCCTCAGCCTCCCTCTCCACTCTTAAACCTTGCAGCAAATCCTTCCTCTTGCCCCTCTCTCCAGCCTTCCAGTCTGTCTTCCACCTCATCATCCCTTCTCTCCAGCTATTCCCTCTCGCCCTCCCTCACCTCCCCTCTCCTCACTTCCCCTCTCCTCACCTCCCCTCTCCTCAGCACCGAGAACAAGCTCCTAGCCAGCTACTCACCGCTTTCCTCTGCCCCTAATGCATCTTTGCTCTCCACATCCCTGACCGGCAGTGCTCTGCTCAATCGCTTCGCTCACACTCCTTCATTCCTACATCATGCTCTGGATGAGGAACAGAAGAGGGATGATGGAGAGGACAAAGACAGAGAGGAAACATCTGAAGTGATGCAGTCCTGTTTTGAAGAAATAAGTGTGGTACATGAAATGTTTTAATCTGCTAAATCCATGTTTCCTGCTAACATTCTTATTTGAAATGTTTGACTAACACAATCTTTGATTAATCTTTTTCTGTTAATACTTTTTTTCATTTCATTACTTCTGCATCAGACACATTCTGAGGAAGACGATGATGTTTTACCTGAAGAGGAGGAGAAGGAGATGGAGGAGGAGGAGGATGCTGGGAAAACCATGAAATTACCTGCCCTGGAAACTGTTGACCAGGAATTCGAACATGCTTTGGACATCAGACAGGAGGAATTTGCTGAGGTTGAGAGAGGAGATGATAAGATTGAAGAGGAGCGGAAAGACAAAAAGGTTGGAGACAAGATTTTAAACTGCATACGTGTGCATGTGTATGTGTTTGCAAGTTTAATATTTATCTGCTCCATATCCTTGTGTTTATTGTTTGTGTTGGTTTAATTTAAAACTTAACGTCATTGTCTTTCTGGCTGTTCCACAGTATCTCCTGCTGAACTCTGTGTGTTGCTCCTTGGTCAATAAGAGCAAAACTCCAGGCGAGAAGGACTGGGACTCAGAGGACAGTGTTTGGACCAAGATCACAAACCTGGCAAAGGAGATTTCTGAGTATGACCCAGAGTTTCTTCTGAAGGTGTGTATACATTGCCCTGCAGGAGGGTATTTATATGAAGCCATTTTTATTTGTATGTCCAAACTGGATTGTCGCTCCTGAACTTTTATGTTAACTTTATAATGGTAATGTTTTAATGCTACCAGGACTTCGTCATCATGCTACTATCATGGTCAACCAACCAAGAAAAAATCGGCCCAGAAAAGGACCAAAATTCAATCAATGATAGAAAACAGTTGTAATCATTTTAGCTGGTCATTTACAGTGTGCTTGTTGTTTCCTTAACCATTCAGGTGGCAGTTTACACTCGACAGCAGCTGAACATCCGCATCACAGCAAACTTCTTATTGGCACTGGCTGCCAATCTGCCCTCCACCAAGCCACATGTCCGCAGGTACTTCTGCGCTGCAGTGCAGCTCCCCTCAGACTGGCTGGAAGTCATTAGAATCTACAGCACGGTAAGTCTTAATGAGCGTCTTAATGAGGACTCTGGAATCATCGGTTCTGTTGAGTCTGCCAAGTATTAACAGTGTTTGTCTGTTTACAGTGCTTCAGCCGCTCCATGCCAACTTGCCTGAAGAAGGCAATGGTTGACAAGTTCAAGCAGTTCAACGAGTATCAGCTGGCCAAATACAACACACGCAAACACCGCTGTAAACACAACCGCAACAGGCGCCAAGCCAAGGTACAGAAGCATTCATTTCAAAACTAAGATGAAACCAGATGGTACAAATACACCAGTGTTATTGACAATTACTAGGTTTGTTTCTCAATTGTATATTTCCTTGACTGAAAATGGATCGAAATTTTGTGCGGTTTCTCTTTTGGTCCACTTAACTAACTTAACTTAACACTGTTAATTTCTTCATTGTTTGCTTTATAAACACTGTCTTTGATTTTCAGAAACCCAGTGATGAGAAGCTGAAAACGTGGGCAGGGTTGCTCAGATCACATGAATCTATGCTGAAGAAGTTTGTAAGTTTATATACTGTACTTTTCTTTGGTGTCACTCAATGAGTTTTATTGGTCAGTTTTACATTTCGAGTTATATTTTTCAAAAGTTTTTAGCTAACATACCCCTCTGCTATATATGCAGTTCTGGGCCTAGTGTAGATTGGGATAAACATATGCAGTCTGTGTCCTGGTGATGCAGAGGAAACCTCTTCTAGGTTCTACTTTATTTTATACGTATTGGACTTCCTCTCTCGGCGTGTTGCTAACATTCTTTGTGTTTCTACACACTCATGTTTAAACACTGTTTTTTTGTGTGTGCTTGTGTGCAGTTGCAGTTAGAGGAGAAAAAGGTGGTAGATAAAAAGCAGAGTGAGTTCAGTATAAAGAAGATGATCAAGAGGTTTCACATTAAAGAACCGGCTGAACATGTTATGGCCATCCTGGGAAAAAAGTAAGCCACACAAACACTTTCACACTTAATAAGTTGGTTGAATTTAATTGGTGTTTAGTTAGCAGTCTCAGGCCTGTCGTGTTATCTCAGGTTTTCCTAGAGGCGAGTAACTCATAACGCTGGACTTGTTCTCCTTCCAGTTTAAAATGTGTTTTTGTTGGCCACAGGTATCCTGCTGACCTGAAGACGTTCACCCACAGTGGAATAAAGGGCAACTGGGACAGGGAGAGAGCCGGGAAGCGAATGAAGCTCAAAGAGCCGGAGACATGGGAACGGCTGGTCAGTCTGGAAGGCAACAAGGCCGCCACCTGGGAGAAGCTCATAGGTCTGCTGAGCACAGACAGACAGGCATTCTTACCTTCCAGCAGCTGTTTTGATGGACTGTTTCAACTGATTTTACCATTTACACCAGATTCATTAAAGAATTTAAAATATTGCTTGTAAACATGACAAATACAGCAAACAATAACTTCTATAAACTACAATTACGTAATCTGTGGAGATTTCACCAGACTCCCTTAAAAAAGTGAGACTTGCTGTGAGAGGAGAAATATAGACTTAGGGAATTACTATCCACAACACATCCTTAACTATTTGGGCCTACTTGACATCAAATGTTATACATGAAGATATTTATTTCAGATTGTCAGACATTTTTAATGCCAGGTATGAATTGACAAGCTTGAAGCTTTCCACTTGTGATCCGATCACTCAGGGTGGACGCTTAAACCGAGTGTGAACAGGTGCTTGGATATTTAAACATTCACTTAAGTTGCATCTACAGAATATATTTCAAAACACACGCATTGTATGTATGTAAGATAAATGCCTGAACACAAACATGACCTCGATCATCATGTTGATGATTTACGTCTCTATATTTTAGACAATAAGTCTCTTCCATTCATGGCCATGCTGAGGAACCTGAGGAACATGATCACTAAGGGCATCAGTGAGGCTCATCACAAGAAGATCCTCAGCAGACTGACCAATAAAGTTAGTCATTTTTTAAATAATAAAGCACTTGTAGGAGATGGTATTACACGCTTTGTGTAACTATGGGTTTTTGATGTGCTTACAGAATGCTGTTATCCAGAGCCGACAGTTTCCCTTCCGGTTCCTTGCCGCCTACAAAGTCATCATGGAGCTTCACACTTTGGGTGAGATACAAACACATCAAGTGGCTCTAGTTCTCTTAACTGAAAGCTGATTAAAGAACTTTTAGGTAGCTTGTTTTTAAGATGTGGTATTTTATTCCACTCATTTAGTTTATGGAAAAAGGCTGACTGTCCTACCATGAAATTTATTTTGAAATGAAGAACAAAAAAGATCCAGGTTATAATTGAGAAGTTATATTCATAAATACTGTTGAGTGGATACCTATGTATGTATGTATGTATGTATGTATGTATGTATGTATGTATGTATGTATGTATGCATGTTTGCATGTATGTATGTGTATTTCCTGTTGCTGTAAAGGACAAGGCCGGTGATATTTTATACTTTTCTTTATTAACAAAGCTCATTAAAAGAGAAGGATGGCAACTGATTATCAGTGGATCTGCCGATTATTTTCTTGATCAATCGGTTAAGTGTTTGGTCTATAACAGATCAGAAAATTCTTAACCACAACATCCTAAAGCACGAGGTGACATCTTCAGATGCCTTGTTTTGTTTGGCCAACCATCCAAAATGTGAAAGCAGGAAATTCTCACATTGGAGAACCTGGAAGCAAACATTTTTGCCAGAGAATTCTTGATGATGATGTCATCATCCACAGTTTTGAATCCCAGTTGTCCCCAATGCCCCCATCAAGTTTTTTTTATGAAACATTATGTTTCTAATCTATTTTTTAAAATTTGCATCATCAGTAGGAATTGGTGAGCTTGGACCCAAGTCAGCTGAGTTAGTGAAAGACGGACTAACGTTGTTGGTTTTGGCTCTTAATGGAGATTTTTGACAACCTGAAAAATGTACAGTAATGACAGCCTCATCCTGTAATATCAGTAGTGTTTCATATGGTGGACCAACTTTTAATATTAAACCAAAATATTTTGATAAAGTAACGTACCTTCTCAATGAATATGAATAAAGTAAAAAAAAAAAGGGAGAGAACAGACAGAACCTCCTCTTTGCCTCTCTGTCCTCCAGCCTCTGCATCACAGAAAGAAATCCCCTCTGTTGCTATGACCCTGGCGGAAGTCCTGAAGAAGATTCCCAAGAGCAAGCGCTTCAGTAGTCTGGAATGGGATAAAGCTCCAAGGAGTAGGATCAGGGTGGCACTTGGAGTGCCCTTTGTCTATCGACTCTACCGACTGAAGAGGGCCCAGTACATAAAGGCCAAGTATGTCCTTAGAGTTTCAGTGGTTTGATAAAAAAACAATAATCTACATAATGTAGTTTTAAATATAAACCCACATTTGTTTTTTTAGGGTCCCTGCAAAGTCTTGAAAGTTTGGACAACACTAAATTTCAACCTTTGTTTTAAGGAATAGGCTTGATTTTCAACATTATCCAGTCTTTCATGTACGCAGTCATTCATATGAAACAAATATCTTTTGCCTTTTTTTATTTAAATGATCCGTTCTCATTTGTTTGGTATCTCCTTAAAAGGTAACCTTTTGTGGCTCCAGAGGAAGCTGCATGTGATCAGATAAATTGCCTCCAGTGATGTCACTCTGTGACTGAGTTGCATTTTGGGTAATGCAGGCCCCAGGTTTTGAAAAGGAAGAAAAATACATGGAATAAAAAGACGATATCTCTGGTTCTGTTGCATTGATTTGATCATTTGTTTTTAAACTGTATATAATGAATCCTATGGTGTTATAGGAGTGCAATGCAGGCCAGTGGACTGCATTCCAAAAGCTAGGACCTACGTTAACCTTGATGCAACTTAGCCTATGATATCACCAGAGGCAATTTTTAGATCTCTTTAGATCTCTTCCTCTTGGGCCACAAAAGGCTTTTTAAAAAATGTTTTCACATATGCAGTAGTACTCCCCACTGTAGTGTGTTAAATTGGTGGTGTGAACCTTTAGATAATTATGATCAAAACATACAGTCAAATTTAGTGACAGTATATATTGATCAGTGTGGGTATAAAAAAAAAAAGAAATCTGCATTTATAGTAACAATTTAGGTGTGATGATTAAGGCTTCAAGAGTCTGGGAAATTGTTGGTTTGGGTATCTTGAAAGTGCTTGAATTTTACTTTTTAAAAGCTGTACAAAATCAGTTTTTTGTTGTCTGCTGCTGATATAGCACAATATCATTTAGGAATATTCACAGTTGATTGCAGCTTTTTGGGGCATTAGTGACAGCAGAGTGTCTGTTAGTTCTTCACCTGAAAAAATCTACCATGACTGATCAGGGAAAGCAACGAGCAGCACCTATAGGAACTCAAACTGAGCTGCCTGATGGGTGATCACAGGGAAGCACAAAAACATGTCAACAAAACTGCCCCTCTAGAAAAAAGAAAAAGAAAAAAACAAGCTAAAACCACTGTGCACAGTTTTTTTTTTGCTCCTTTGGAGAATTTGTTGGTACGATCACATCTGCTTGGATTAAAAAAAAAGTGCAGTGTAGTTCTATAATATCTCTTTCTCCCTGTCTGTGCTTTCATCCAGTCAGAAGCTGTACACTGTTGATCTGTTGGACCATTACAGCAAAGCTCTGGAGACGGCGGTCCAGATCTCCTGTCGTTTCAACCTGCCCCCGCTCCCTGGACGCACCGTTATCGTGCTCAGTAATAACATGCAAGGTAACTCGCCTCCAAAATACGACTTCTGCCTACCACCAGACCCTGAGCAAAAGAACGAGGAGGAGGGGGACGAGGATGGGGAAGGCAGTGAGCCCCCAAGCAGACAGAGGAAAAATAAAGTAGATGAAAAGCTTACTCCATCTGTAAGAGCCTGTTTTTTATAATTGCCATTATCACTGAATATATGGGCTATTTGACTTTATACTGATGTCTCCGTATTTTTACATTTTCTCAGATGAAAGAGGTGGGAGCTTTGCTCGCTCTGATGATTGCCAGCAGTGCCGAGGACTGTCAGCTCTTGTTAGCTGATTATTGGCACTGTAGAGAAGTCAAGCTCAAGTCTGATGTTCTTTTGGATAACGTCAGGACTGTAGTGAAGCAAATGGACGAAGACAGGGTTAGTTGTTTCTTACCGTGGAGTCCTTGTAATGTAGTGAAGTTCTTCTCATCCTGCTTTAATCCCTCATGGAGATGGATTAAAAAGAAGTGAAGTCTATCCGAGAAAAGTACTTAAAATGCGCTTTAAGCGAAGAAAAAATTGTGTGGATAGAGTGACAGATTTGTCCTGTTTTGATTGAAGTTTCTGCTAATAGATTTTTGCCTTTATTGATTAATTATTTTTTTTACAGTCAAGGGATGAAGAAAATGATTTCATCGGCACACTGTTCAACAAGACAAACAAGGTAGGTTTATTTCTATATCTGTAAATATATTTTTATGTTTGGTTGAGTTTTAGGATTGAAACAGACCAAGTTGTTCGTAATTGCACCAGGAAGATAGGTAGTTGCTGAGTCTCATTCCCCGGACATCACATTGCCACATTTTAGTCGCTAAAGAATCCCGAGCAGCAACAAAGTGAGAAAATAAAAAAAATGGTGGCAGAGGGCTGCCGGTTCTCTGTAGAGACTTATCACACACTTTCTCCCCACTCAAGTCTGTCTCTGTCTTGATGGGTACCCTATGTTGTTTCCTCTTACTGCGTCCGGGGTCCTTGACATGACTCAGATCAGTCATATGATGCAAAATAGAAATAATATTTAACAAGCCTGTTTTTAACATATAAGCAGAAGTAAGAACAGATATTTGTGTTCAAATGTAGGGAGGAAAAGTGGTCTGTTAAAAACATTTAAATGTTGACTGAGTCTTTAAAGGAGGAAGCTATTTGGAGAAGAAATAGCAGGTGAAATTTGGAGGTTCACATGCATTCCTGAGATATCAGGACCACCTTATCATGACACATGCAAATAGACAAAACATAAATTTTAAAAAGCAGTTTAATTTATTATATGCTTTGCGGGTTGCACAAGTTTAAGAATGGCAGCGCAGTACTGTCTTAGATGCTCTTGATTCTCTTCTTTAGATGACTGTACAGGATGCCTGCTTGTCACCCTTGACATCAGACATTATATGCTTTTGTAACTTAGGTGGACAACATCATCATGATGACTGATAGATGGATAGATCGCAGGATCGAAGTGACCGTCGACAACTACAGGAAGGAAATAAATGACAAAGCCCTCATGGTGAAACTCTTCTTGGCAACAGACTCCGGGTAATGCTCCAAACCGCTGCTGTAGCTGCTGTTTCTCCTGTTTCTCCTGTTTCCTACAGACAGTACTGGGAAGCTAAAGCTGCGCTCCAACCAGTCACAGTCACTGGTGGAATTTGAAATAGATTTTTAAAAGTTTCTGTTTCTGTTTTCCAGCTACATTATTTTAGCATAGACATGTACTCAGCTGGTTTCTGGTTCCCTTCCTGTCTCTAATTTAATCTGAATGCATTTATTATTGTATTGACTACTTGCAGAGAAGAAGAGCTCTTCCATGACAGGAACTGTGTGAAACTGATGGGCTTCAGTGAACAAATGCTGAGGTAAAGTGTCTGCTTTCGCATTGTAATCCAAGAACAGATTTATATTATTTCACATTACATTTATTTATTTACTTACTTGCTTATTTGCTTGATGAAAGTTAGATGATATAATAGATCACTCTTGGAGATGGAGTCAGCAGCTTGTTAGCTTAGCATAGCATTACCCAACTGGAAACAAATCCCACCTACCTGCGTATTTAAATCTCTAACTCGCACTAATTAACACCTCAGGTGTTGCTTGTTTTATCCAAACAAAAACGGATGCATGAAAATTACCAGGAGGTCAGACATTTCTGTACGATTTAAACAAACAAGATATCATGTCAATTAATGAGCTACAGAGCTGCTGTCATGGTGGATTTTGTTACACTTCAACTGCAGGCAGTTAGCCCACTGTTGGCACCCTTTATGCTAAGCTAAGCTAACAGGATGTTGGCTGTAGCTTCATCTTACAGACATGAGAGTGGTATTGACATTCTCATCAGATTCTGTTCAAGAGAGCAAATAAGTGTGTTTTCCCCTGATTTGTAACTATTTCTGTGAATACGTAACCAGGTTTGTGGCGGAACGAGGATCATCGAGGCTGCTGGACCATGTAGAGCATTTAGACAAACTGTACAAGATCCCACCACCAGACGGAGCTAAAAGTCCTGAGGCCACAAATAATGTTGTGGCAATACCAGCCAGCCCCAAGTTAAGGTAAGTTTTATTTCACGGTAAAGAAGCAGGTCTAAGCAGTTTTTTTTGCTTTGTTTTTTCACATTGATGGTTTACCGTCCAAGATCTTTTTTTCCCCTCCCTTTTCCACACAAGTTTAACACCAACTCCTTCTTCTGCCCTCAGGTGGCGAGGTGTACGCGTGTTTATCTCCTCCACCTTCAGAGACATGCACGGCGAGCGCGATGTCTTGGTGCGGAGCGTGTTCCCGGAGCTTCGGCGTCGCGCTGCATCACACTGCCTCTACCTGCAGGAGGTGGAGCTGCGCTGGGGTGTGACAGAGGAGGAGTCAGAACGGGCCACGCAGCTATGCCTGTCGGAGGTGTGTCGCAGCCAGATGATGATAGCAATCCTGGGGGAGAGGTACGGCCTGGTGCCTCCCAAACCTGTGCTGCCCGACCTGCCGCAGCACAGCTGGGTAAGACTACTGATGCTTTATCCTGTGGATGTTTTATTAGAATCGAGATTAATATCAAACTACCTTTAAAACTTAAAAGTGAAAGTGCATTTTTGCCAGTTTTTAAATGTGAATTAGAATTTTGAATATTCTTTTAAATGTTAACAGAAGCATCTTTGTCTTCTTTGTGTGCAGCTGGCGTCAGCCCCAGCAGGCATGTCTATCACAGAGATGGAGATCCGTCAGTTTGAGGCTCTTCACCCCGACGCAGTGCACCAGCGATTGCTCTGCTACTTCAGAGATCCAAACATCATCAAGTATGCAAAACAAACTCACATTCACGCATCACTATTGGCTTTCCTTTAACTTTTCTATTTACTTAAGCTTTTCCTTTAACTTTGCTAAAGTTTGTTGAAAATCAAAATGTGTGTAATTCTTTTGATTTAATTTTCTTCTTGTTGCTCTCAGATCAATTCCTGTTGCTTGGAGATCTGACTTTGTTCCTGAATCAAAGGAGGCTGAGTCTAAAATGGCGTCTCTGAAGAAAAGGATGCGTGACAATAAAGTCAAGGTCACTGAGAAGTGAGTTATCTTGGTCATATTCTAACTGCACCGAAGCTGAAAAAGAACACGTTAACCTGCAGGACACTACTCATTTAAGACTTATTTTGAAAAGTAGTTTTAAAGTAACATTTGTTAGATCTAATCTATGTTGTTTCAGTACTGACAGGTGAAGTACACTATTATTAAGAAAAGTAGCATATCGCATTCTGAAATGAAACCACCACAACATTTTAAGGACCTTTATAGTTGAGGCCTCCATTTTTCTGTCATAGTTACCCATGTGCATGGGGAGGAGTAGTGGACAGGAAACCATATCTGAAAAACCTGGAGGACTTTGGTAAAGCAGTGCTGGAGGACCTGTGGACGGCTGTTGTGAAGCAGTTTGTGGAAGTGAGTTCAATCAGTTTAATTTCCAAACACCTCACTGACCAAAATTAGCTCTGTTTTGGAAGTTGCATTCAGCTAATTTAGTCAATGTACTTAAAGGACCTTTTAACTGGTTAAGAAACAGTCTTTCTATAGCGCTGATGCCTCTATATGACATGCGTAAACAAATGAGAAGATGGCCTATTACTACAGTATGCAGCTATATATACTATTTTTCATCGTGGAGTGGTGAGGGTGGGTTATGTCTTCTCACAGCCTGAGGAAAGAAGCTTCTCTGTAGCCTGGTGGTACGGCACTAAAACTGTATTTTTTTTATTGTAGTTTTATCATTGTGAAAAACGTCAACAGAGCTAACATACAACATACAGTAGACTGCAAATAAACTCTCTATTCTCCACATGGCAGGAGGAGGCCGAGGCTGAGGCTGTGTCCAGTGTGACAGAGCAGGAGGTGCACCAGGGGGCGCTGCAGAGGCAGTTCTTCGGCAGGGCGAAGCTGCTGGCCGGGGCTGTTGATGTAGTGAAGCAGCTCCACACCAAAGGAGGGATGATGGTGGTGGAGGCAGGACCTGGAGAGGGCAAAACTGTCTTCATGGTAGATTTCTCACAGGAATTCTACTTTATTCTACTCTAACTGAATGTAAATTCCCTCCACTCCATACAAACTCTTTTTTTTATCTCTCTCCTCACAGGCTGCTCTAGCAGACACTCTCAGGACTGGAGAAAAGTCTAAGAAAAACCTTGTCTGTGACGTCTTCTCCTACTCTACAGCTGCTAGCCAATCAGCACGCTCTGCGGAAAACCTGCTTCAGTGCCTCGTTCTGTGGTTCAGAAAGATGAAAGATGGTGAAAAGGAATCACCTCTTCCCCGTTCTTACAAGTAGGTATATTTCAAATTTCCCTTCAGTCAACATTTACAGGTACATTGTATCGTCTATACACTTGACAGCTATTTCCTGTCATCACAGAGATTTGCTGTCAGAATTTCACATCAGATTGGTTGAGGTGACGAAAAAACCTCTGGTGCTGCTCGTTGATGGGTTGGATCTTGTCCAAGACAGCAGAGGTCAACCCAGCTTGGATTGGATTCCACAGCAGATTCCATCGGTCAGTTACATGGACAAAAAACATTGATCTTTATAACTCTGCTTGGTTTGGACACAGGACAAAAAACACTATAAGAATAATACCCAATGAATTCCTCTGAAACAGTAAAACTGAGATTCTCTTTTTTCTTGCCAGAATGTTTGTTTGGTCGTGAGCGTCACAGGCAAAGCAGCACAGTCACAAACCCTGCTGAAGAAAAAAAAAGGTGTCCTGATTGAATTGGGACAGCTTACCATGCCGGACCGCAGGGACATAGTTCAGAAGGGACTGGACACCTTCGGGAAGAAACTCAGTGACTCTGCGTTCAACAACCAGGTTCTTCTCACATTTTTTTGAGCTGTCGACATCACAGTGATGGCATGTTTTGTGAACTCTGTCATGACATTTTTAGTGCATGATTCTGCCATTGTTACTGATAACAGACACTCTTTAAGGAAAAAAAAAAAAAATACGAAGTAAGGAAACGTCAAACTTTGCTTTGCCTTCTTGTCCAGCTCCAGATCCTGACAATGAAGAAAGGAGCAGTGAATCCTCTCTACCTGCACCTGGCCTGTGAAGACCTGAGGAACTATGCCTCCTTTGATAAGGTTTAGTATCACTTTTTTTTTTTTACATTTTCAACTAATACCTTGACTTTGATAACGGATCATGAACAATACTTTTTTGATACCAATTTAAGGAAACCCATCTGAAAAAAAAGATTACATTACACATACACGTGGTGAGCCTCGTCACTGGGTGCAACCTAGTGTTTTTCCTGCATGCCTCGAGACAGCCAATCTATAGCACTATTAGATCTTGGTGCAACAGACATGCTGCATGCTTACTGGCTCACTGATGCATATGAGATTAACTCCTAAGGCATTGAAATTTGGTATTGAATGAAATTTTTCGATACTCAATAGTATCGAGGCAATTCAATCACTGCCATAAAAAGTTTGATACCCAGCAGTAGTGCTGCTACCAATGATATTCAATTCATAATGTACTCTCTGTGTCTTAGTTGAAGGAGAGCCTCGAGGACTTGCCTCAGTCTCTAAGCCAGTTGGTGCAGTACAGCCTGGACAGACTCTGCTCACAGTACAGAAACTTGTTGGGACTTCGCTGGGCTCTGGCAGCACTCACTGTCAGCACCACCGGTAAGACATCTGAACGCAATTTGGAGCAATATTTTTAAACTCTCTAAAGTGCTAGTTTGGGTAAGTTTCCAGGTAGTTCAGTATCAATTAGTTGTCAACTATTGAACTATTGCTCAATTATTTTGATAATCCATTTATTGGTTTAAGCAATTTTTTAAGAAAAAAAGTAAAACTTCTCTGATCCACCTTCCTAAATGTGAATTTTTTCTGTGAATTTTTGTGTGACTGAATATCTTTGAATTGTGGACAAAACAAGACATTTGAGGACGTCATCTTTGGCTTGAGAAAAAAATTGATTGACATTTTTCACCATTTTCTAACATTTTATAGAGCGAACAACTTATTGATTAATCAAGAAAATTAGGCGAGTTATTTGACAATGAAAAATGATCTGGGTAATCTGTTTATCTGTTTTGATTGCCTCAAATGTTCTCCTCTTGATCGACAGGCCTGAGGGAGAGCGACTTTTACTCTGTGCTGAACACCTGCAGTGACCTCTCGTCACGGGACGAACAGGTCACATGGCAGAAAGTACTGCAACTGTCAAGGAAGCCCAAAGGACGTATTCCCATGGCACCTTTCACGCACATGGTGCAGAGTTTAAAAAGGTATGAATCCCACATGAGTTTAAGGCAAAACAGCAAGAAGTAACGACCACTTCCAGCAGACTGTGGCAGCATGTGAAAATTCATCTCCAACTGGCGTTTACAATAACACAATATTTTTATCCAAGTTTATTTGATTTAATTACGTTTTTTTTAAAATACATATTTCTAAACTAAAATGTAATACACTAAAATGGTTTAAACAATTTTGGGTTTTTAGATGTCTTTTATGTTTGAGGGAATCATCTCAAACAATCCTGAAGGACAAAAAGTTATTAAACCTGTTTGCATCACTATTTGCAGTCTGATTGGTTTATCGCAATGCCACGACACTGACAACCTGCTGGCTCTAACCAATCGGGAGGTGAGGGGGGCCTTTGAGGAATTTCTCCTCCCAGCTAAAACTGACAGAACCAGAGCTCACCTCGTTCTGGCAGGTAAAGTACACACACATGTCTTATAAATCAGTTTAAGTAAGTGCAGTTCACGGTATATCTCAGTTAATCTTGTGTCACTGTGCTGTCTGTTCATACAGGTCATCTGTGGGCACTAGCGGACCAGCAGGGCACAGATACCTTCCTTTACTGTGAGGCCAACTCTGTCAAGCACCTGCCGTCCAACCTGGTTAGTCGTCTCCTGTCACTGCATATAACACATAAAGTTTAGCATCATGAGCAATGAGATGTTAAAAAAAAAAGATAGTCTAAAGTCTCTTACAAAATAGAAAACAAACACTCTGCCTGTCTTCACTAATGAAAGACCCTGGTGTAACAGTCAGAAACCCTGAACACTGATGGCTGTATGTGCTTTCTTTAATCAACTGGTTCAGTTTATAAACCTTCATCAGGTATTTTTAGTTAAACGTTGGCTACCTAATCTCACTTGCTGCTACTGTATTAGTTTTGAGAATTCTTGGTCCTACACATCCATCATTATGTATGTAATTGTTGAGAGTTTTTCCCAGTTCACATCCAAATCAAAAATACACATTTTTACTCTTACCTGTAGTTCTATTATCCAATTATGTTAGGAGTTTTGGAGATATCTGCCAAAAAGATAAATGCCTTCACTCCAGTATAATGGAACTAGATGACACTCAGCTTGTGGTGCCAAAAACAATGACTATTTCCACAAACCTATGAGCAGTTTCATTTTCTGTTTGTATTACCAAAAGCTCAGCCAAGGTGGACAGCATTCATTTTTACATCCTGCACTGTCACAGACACAAGCCTCTTATCCATGAACGCAATGATACAAAAGAAAATTGCTCCTACATGAAACTGCTCACAACAAAGTCTGTGGGTTTTCTTGAGTAACTGGTTTGAGATTTCTGGAAAGAGACGTTGAATTTTTCTAATATATTGTTTTTACGACGCTGTTTGTCGAAGATCTTTATCGGCTGTGAATTATACTCAATCAGGACTTTTGTGCAGAAGGATTTTGTGCAAAGAAATCCTCCCACAGTTACTCATGACATCTTCTGTAGATTTTAACTCTTTCCTTTTTGCTTTGTTCAGGTTCAAAGTGGACAACTGGAGGCACTTTATTCTCTGCTCGCCAGCTACTACTTCCTGTACGCTAATGTGCGCCACGGCCTCCTACACCACCTCCTTGAGATCTACAGCTCCTGTGGTGAGTGTGAATGACAATGCTGAACGACAAATATGGTGACAACTCGTAACAGTTGGGCTGCTTTGTAGACAGTTCTTCACTCTAATCCTTCACATTGTGTTGTGTGCATTTGCTGATGAATGATGGCTAAACCCAAAATCCTAATGTTTGTATCCTGTGATATTTTGTCTTTCCTGTAGATGACAAAAGCAAGTGTGCGCAGTCATGTAAGTGCTTAAAAACACATAACTCACAATTTTCTTTCATCTGTGTTGAATTCCTTCCATATAAAAAATGATCTTTGTGTTCTCAGATGACAGCTTTGAGGGTCGTCTAAAACTGCTGGAGTGCTGGAGTTTCCTGCAGCGCCACTCCTTCCTGCTCTCATCCTGGCCGGCTCTTTGCATTCAGCAAGCCCTCAACGAGCCTCCTGAGACCTTTGCTCACACCTGGGCCCAAGGCCTGATAGGAAAAGGTGGAGTCCGAGTAGTTGAGTGGCTGAACAATGACTATGAGGAGAATCTTCGAGGGCTCAGGTGAGAAGGATGTCTGTCGGGTGGTTAGAAGAACTGTGCAGAAGTGTTCCCCAAATCCACATTTTGTTGAGTGTTTTAATTTAATATGTGATGAGGGTCTTGTGTGTTTTATTACAGGAAGCTAGTGTCGACCTTCTCCTCTGCACCGACCTGTTTGGTTTTGAGCTCAGATGAAGAGCAGATGGTGGTTGGCACCAGTCAGGGAACACTGCATTTCTTTAACACAAAGACCGGACAGGTATGAACGTATTTTTCAGTAGAAATGTCCCCTGTAGGTTAACTGGGTAGTTTGTATTCATGGATTCTGTTTTGAAAATGAGAAGCAATCCTGACCAGTTATAGACTTAGACTATCCATTTTCAGTACCCAGTCAGAACATTTACTTAAGAAATTTGTATATACAGCGTTTAAGGTTTCTCAGTCATGAAGAAATGTATTGTCAAGCATGTGAACACAATCATTTTGAATGTGTCATGTTTTTTTTTATCTGAGAATAATTACTGTCCAGTTTTCAAATATGCTGAGAAAAAAGTCTAACATCACTCTCTCATGGATGTAAACAGGAAGTGAAATCGCTGGTGAGCAGCTGTGACGGCATTTCAAGCTCCGTCTTTCTGAAGGACGGACGTCTCGCTACCACCTCCTTTGATGGACGAGTAGAGCTCTGGGACATCGAGAGTGGCTGCAGGTTAAATACACCTCAGGCTGAACTTACCATTAGATTCTTGAGATACAGCACAGGCTAATGGTGTTTGAGTTAACTGACTTGTGTTCCCTGCAGGTCTGCCCTTATTAATGCCCACACTTATGCGATAACAGCAAGCGACACCACTGAAGACATGAAGCACCTTGCAACTGTGTCTCTGGACTCCATGCTTAAAGTTAGTCTTAAACAAATCACAATAGAAAATCAGTTCCTTTTTCTGGTCTTTGTGTTTCTGCATTTACTGTGATTTTTAGATACCTTTTATTCTTTATGTGGTACAGGGAAGACTAGACACAACTTTTTACAAATCCCTTTAACAGTCAACAATAATCTTCCTTAATCATGCTGACTGAATGTTTTTCATCTATCAGGTGTGGTCTTCGACTAAAGGTCATGAGGTAGCGTCCCTGCCCGGCTCTGGCCCTATGAACTGTGTGACCTTTGACCCTGAGGATCGCCTGCTGGCTGCTGGTTGCTGGAATGGAAATGTGATTATATGGAACTGGCTCCAGAATAAAACTCAAGTGGTGAGTTATCGTGAGGAGAGGCCAAAGAAAGTCATGTGGGTTTTTTCCGTACACATAGGCTGGCTCTGTTCGACGCAGTTCGACTCAGCATGTCAGGCCAACACAACTGGGATTTGCCTTTCCATTTCAACAGGGCTACCTGCTTGGAAGGAGCGGTTGGACATACTTCTTCTCCCCGCAGTACTATGGAAGAAAAGCGTCTTACAAAAGCTCCACTAATTCAGTGACAAACGTGTTTCATTACCCATAGATTTGTCACAAAGCGAGCCCCGGTTGCTCAGTTGATAGAGCAAGCGCCCCATGTACAGAGGCTATGTCCTCGCCATAGTAGCCTAGAGTTCAAGACCAAACTGTGGCCCTTTGCTGCATGTCATCCGCTGTCCCCTGTTGCTGTCTTATGTAACAAAGCCATAAAAATTTTTTTTTTCAAAAAATAGCGTCTGTTACGGAGCTGCAAAATCAGAAAATATTGGGATTTCACAGGAGTTCTTTCAAGCTGAGAGCAAGCATGATGAAATGGCAAAATACAGCAGATGTCTCAAAGTACGAACAGGGACACTAGAGAGAAACTAAAGTTTAGACCAAACTGATTCAGTAAAAAGGTACAAAACGACTTAGATCTGAACACACAGACACTTAAAAATGTCTTTCTCTCAGGTTTCCTGAACAGAGATGAGTTGTGTCTGGTAACCCTAGCTGGTTTGGGGCTCGTCACGAGTTGACTGCCGCCAAAAGCAACATTACATAACTTTTTTTTAAGCTTTAAAATAACAGCTTCAGCATCATTTTGATGATAAAGTGTTTGTATTTACAACAGTGGTGTTACACACAGAAACTGTGGGGGGCACCAAATCGCAAGAAATGCTAATTTCATGTTGGGCAATTCGGTGCCCCCTGCAGGTTCTGAGTGCAACACTGCAGTCGTGAAAATCAAATCCCAGGTCTGTAACAATTTGTCAAATGTAATGTAGGTACTACCTATAAACAGAACTCATTGCATCATAACAATGTAACATGTTGAAAACGTGTATCTTGATGAATGTGTGTAACGCTGTGATCCTGCCCTCTTTCTGAAGTTACATGGTGCAAAAACAAGTGATGGGGGCGGAGTGGCTGAGACAGAGCCAACATTATCCCTATTACAAGACACTGTACCATCAAAATGATTCTGAAGCTATTTTAAGGCACAAAAAAAGTTGCACAATGTTGCTTTAAGAAAGTCAATTACCTTATAGTACATCAACACAAGATGAGCAAAGCTTTAGGCCATCTCAATAGGATGTAATTGAGCACATGAGAGCAAGAAAGAAAGATACAATTGTAATCATACTACAACATTGCGGATAGATGATCACCTTTTGTTGCTGTTTTTTTAAACACAATTACACTCTCTTTTTTCTCTATTCCCTCAGTCGCTGTCCGGTCACCAGTCCTCAGTGCGCAGTCTCTCCTTCTCCTCCTCCTCCATGCTCTGCTCTGGCTCCATGTCTGGAGAGGTCAGGGTGTGGTCAGTGCCCACCTCCACCTGTGTGGGATGTTTCCAGGCTCACACCGGAGCCACGGAGGCCCTCACCTTCCTGTGTGAAGGGAGCTTGCTGCTGAGTGCTGGCTCTGATCACATGGTGAGTCATTGCTGCATGTACATACAGAAATAAAGAATTTCTGATTAACCAAGAAGAACTTAAAATTAAAGGGACAGTTCACCCCTAAATAGATGATGTGTTTTTTTTACTCTTCCCTTGAGTGCTGTTTACCCATCTGGACTGTTTTAGTGTTTCTTCTTGTCACTGATTTTGAAATGAACAACTCCTTTTTCTCCGTCTTCTTGTCTTTCTGTCAAACAGGTCCAGCTCTGGTCAGGGGGACTTGGGCGTGCAGACACTGCATTAATAAATGATGAAGTAAGCTCCTCATCCATCTTATGTTTAAGTGTTAACTTCATGTTGCTGAGCTCATCTTCATAATTTTTAAGCTGAGCTATCTTCTTTGTGTAAACATACAGTTAGGGCATGATTGAAAAAGACCAAACATAAGTATATATATTTTTTGTCATTTGGCACTGTATTTTCTCTACAAATCATCTCATTTGATCTTTTAGTACGAGCTGGAGCCTCCGAAGAAGAAACGGAAGTCTGTGTCCTCTAGGCCCGCTGCTCTGTGTGTGGCTGTGAATGGAGAGTATGCGGCTGTTGGATACCATGGGGACGGCTTCAAAGTCTTCAGTCTTGACACAGGTGCGTTTATGTTTTAGGAATGTAAAAAAAAGAAAAAGAAAGTACACATTACTCGATTGAATTACTGGAAGATGCCATCTGATGGAACAAATATAGATATGCAAGTAATGCCTACAAGAAAAATCAGACGGAATGACTTTATATTATTTTTCTTTGTATAACACATGTGTCCGTTTGTTTCGGTGATGTAGATGTTTATTTAGGCAATAGGTCACTTCAGCAAGACGCATTTAATGTCAGGTGTGAATTGACGCTGTCCA
>CAEMYA010000024.1:8274260-8300886 GCA_903131615.1 Diplodus sargus
AAATCTGAATAACTGATTTAAGCATGCATTTCCTGTTCTAGTGCAACTTCTACCTGCACCATCAACTATTTTAAACACTGGTGCTTTGAAATGAATAATGAATTTATGTTTATTTCTTCTTTTACTTAAGTATAAGATCTTGATATTCTTCCATGTCTCATTATTTTTTGGGAGCTGAACAGTTATATTGAACTGTGCAATAATGTGACTGTCCCTTATTGTTTGTATGGAGCTGAAAGCATTGTTTTGCTGTGTGTTGGGAAGGACCAGAGGTGGTTTACCTGTCATCCTTCTCAACACACACCAAAACAATGCTTTCCATCAGCATTGTACAGGCTGCAGTGTGAGCTCCCTGCCCATCCATCTGCCACCTGAAACCACACAAATTATGTAAATGTAAATGTATTAGAAATGTTTTCTTTTATTTGACTTTTGTCTCCAGGAGACAGGAGGGATCTTCAGTGGGATGTTTAGAAAATCCCCCAAACCTTTTGGAGCAACGACACAGTCTCAGGTGAGAATTGTGCTTCTCACTTGTACATTCACATCATTAGGAGACGATGGTAATTGTAAGGGGATATTGTTTTCTCGCTTTTAGGAGGATTTGTCAGCACCCAATGAGCTCTCAGGCAGCGCAGACAATCTTTCTGTCAATAGCAACACCAAGGTGAGGTTTTGTGGGCAGAGGAATACTTTACTAAATTCCTCTATTTTTAGCAAAACTTCATAAACTATTTTCATGTGACTTTTGTTTCCAGGAGGGAGGAGGGATTTTCAGTGGAATGTTTAAAAAAAAGCCTCTGGGATCAAGGACACAATCTCAAGTGAGCATACGATATATTCGTCTCACCATTAAACCATGATACCTTAAATTATTAGAATTTAAAATTAATTGATTGACATTTTTTTCCTTGCCTTGAAGGATGATTTGTCTGCTCCCAGCGACCTCTCAGGCAGCACCGACAATCTGTCTGAGAGTAAAGACACTAAGGTGAGGTTTGTTAAAACCACCCACGTCGATCTTCAAGCGACACAACACTGCAAGTTAAATCCATAACAGTAAATGTGCTCATATTAAAGGTGAAATAAATGATATTAACTACCATTAGACATGGCACCAGAGCACTAGCATCTCAGACCAAAGCAAATGTGCGCTTCGTTCACTCAATAGAGTTGAAACTCAGATCAAATTGTCAAACTACATAGGCAGTGCTGATCAAATATGAATCAAGCCTCTTTTAACATTTGGCTTCATATTCTCAGGAGAAAGGAGGAATCTTTAGTGGTGTGTTCAGAAAAAAAGTCACCAAATCTCAGTCTCAGGTAAGATAATGATAATAAGGTTTTCAATTCAAGTATCTTGTTAAAGGGATTTTTTAAGAAAAGTCCTGATGCTGATGTGAAATGATACAGAGTTATTTTCTCTTTCAACCTGTCTCTGTGATTTTTAAGGGGTGTTTTCAGGGGACTTTTGGTTGAGCTTTTCAAGACACTCTGTCCAGACTTCAATGTTAATTTGGAACCCTTTTTTGGTGGTGTAAAATGGGGATCAAACCAGAAAAGTTAAGAATAAAGTATGAATGCAATATGTTGCAGCAGTATTCACCATCCTTTTTCCCTTTTTTTTTCTTGCCAGCTTTTGGTACCCACATTTTCCCTCCAATAATGACAATAATAACCCCGATCATGTTTTCACATTTCATCACTTTCCCTGAGACCTTCAATTTCTGAACACTAATCTGTTTTGCACCATTGCCTACAGTTCTTGAGAAACATGGTTGATATTTCACCTATTAAATAAAACCCTTGAGCATTTTCGTCTTGGTTAGTACATTCTGACTGTATCTTTCTGTTTAGGATGATTTGTTTGCTGATGGGGAACTCTCTGCCAGCAGTGACAGCCTTCTAGAGGCGTCTTCAAAGGTAAGAGATGAAGCTTTTTGCCTCTTATTGTCTTTTCACTTGGACATGCACTGCATCAACACTAAGACACATACAGAAAATATATCAGTTTGTAACGGCCTTGAATTGTTTGCATTATAAAGGACTTTACAGCCAGTACATTGCACTTCTGGTAATGTTCTGAGATGAATGACATGCTGGTAATGTATTGTAACAGGAGAAGGGAAAGACTGAACAATCAGGAGATTTAAAGGAGAATACAGAGAAGCCAAAAGCCAAGCAGGTGGGTTGTTATGCTAGAGTAACTGCATATCCTCTCTAAATAAGATCTGCTGTGATGATACGGTGAGGGTCAGGGTTACAATCTGTTTATTTTTGTGACAGTAACAGTATCTTTATGTGTCTTCAGAATGGTTTCAGTGCGATGATGAAGAGCACATTCTACACTGAAAAACAGGTGAGAGGTGGCAGACTGTTCTTTTGACATTTGCTACATGTCATCGGTTCATCTCTTGCATTAACTGATTAGTATATCTGGCAGAAAAGGCTAAAAACATTGTATGAATTTATCAATTAACCCACACATGATATACTATTGTTGCTATTGTCTACTGTTTATAATGTACATTACATTTTGGCTTTATGTGCAGGAGAAGAACTCTGACTCTGAGGAGATATTGGACAATGGAGATGACCAGCCCAGTCACAGACAGGTTTGTTAAGTTTTGTGTTTTAATGTCAATCAGCTGTTTGTTCTCTGATTGAGCTTCTAATTTAATGTTGTTTACTCTTTTTATTTTGTTTCATATTCAGAAAAAACTCACTGATGCGATGACAAAGCTGAATCCATTTCGATCTGCAAACAAAGTAAGAGATTATTATATTTTCTTTTGAGAACGTGATTATTAAAAGAGATTCCATGTGTTTTTCATGAAGTACGATTTATGTGTTTCCTCTGCAGCATGAGAAGCAGGCTGACTCAGATGACGAGGATCCACTTATGAGCAGTGAGAAGTCATCAGGCAACAAACAGGTGCTTTGATATTTACTTGTTCCTGTTTCATGGTGTTAAATTTGGCATCAGGTTTTTTCCATTTAACCAGTTATTTCTATTCAGTGCCCACCTGTCACACTGAGAGGTGGAACAGCCTGTACATTTTGACCTTTATTACTCAAGACGAAGGTTAACACTTGGAACATTTATGCTTAATTAATCTGAAGTTAGTAGTTCATAATAATTGTATAGGTTTATGAACATCAGTTGCATCTTTATATTGGCTAGCCATATAATGTTTTAGATGAACCACACAGTATTTATATATTTATTAACCACCTACAATGTATTTTAAACATCAGTAGCAACTTTACAATAAACAGTTGCTGATTGAATGGTTTATATACCATTTCTCTTTTTGTTAACAGCAAAAAACCCATTATGGTGTTATTGATAACATTCAGGAGAAGGGACAGACTTGATCAATGTAGAAACATGGGTGTCACATGATTCCAACAACATTAAACTACTGACTGACGAATCTTATTAGAAGCTGTAACCATCAGAACTCTTACACAGATATAAACAAAATAATCATTTTTGACAAACATTTTTAGATTATTGACTAACAATTATAATAATGTTTTTAGGGAAAAGAGATTCTTTTATTCTGCATTTTTCCTCAAACTTTGTATTTATTTATTTATTTTTTATGATTTGTTTATAGTCTAGTGTCATGAGTCAGAACTGAGGTATGTGACCCTCAGGCTCTCTCTGCAGTCCAGCTTCACTTGTCATGCCTGGTCTTGTTGAGGTTGTCTTTCAAGTTACATGGAACAGCTCCAAATACTACAGACCAGACATAGTTGTTGTACAGTACTGTGGGGTAACATTGACCAATACGTCATCTCGACTGACTTATTGGTGTTACTTGTTTCCGATGTTTCTTCCCACCACCCCCTCAGAACGCCGTGGTTGGAGCCATGTCCAAGTTGAACCTATTCCGCTCTGCAAATAAAGTAACTATGCTGCTGATTGTGTTTGGCAGTGGTGGAGGTGTCTGTGATTGTAATAACGTTGTAGGTGATGGGAAGTCTCTGTGGTGGTCATGGGTCTGTGATAGTGGTGATGGTTCAGTGTTTCATTTTAGAAAGTTGTGATGCTGTGCTGCAGACGTAAAGGGCCATTCCTGTGATTTGCCTGTTGTACCCCGTATGCCACAAATAACGTTTATATTGAGACCCAACCATTTTACAAAACAAAGTTGATGTGATTTGAATTTTGGGGTGTTGGTCTAACCACTTTAGGCAACCATTATTTTACATGTATTTTAGTACAATATGAAAATCAAAAACTTCTTTTAGCATAAATTAAAACAGGATTGATGTTTTAACTGTGATAAATAACTCAACTAAAGTACAGTAGTTTCAAGAGTCTGCCTTTTGATTTTCATACCATTCAGAAATGAAAGTAAACCAATGGCTGCCAGTCACAGAGTTAAAGGAACAGTTAACCCAAAATGAAAATTTAGTCATCATCTACTCCCATGCTGATGGAAAATCAGATTAAGTTTGGTACTCCGCGAAGAGCTTAAAGAGTTGCAGCATTTTCTTCAACAACTGAAGTAGATGGGGATTAGTTTTAAAACGAAAAAAAAACCAACAGAAAAATAAAAAAAATGTCTTCATACAGCTCGTCAGGCGTAATACAAGTCTCCAGAAGCCCAGAGATCCCAAATTGATTTGATAAGACGTTATTTACAGCCTTCATAAAGCCTAAATCTTTACTGTAGCTGCTAAGATTAAAGAATTAGCTTAAACCCAGTTTACAGTGTAAAGTAAGTATTGTCAGTTGTTTAGGTGAATGATGCAACCCTGTTTTGCTGTCAAGCTCCCGAAATGTTTTGTGGACTACGAAACGACACCTGACTGTCCATCATTTCTGGGGGAACTGTTCCTTTAAACTTGCCAAAGCAAAATTGGTCCTTTAACGGCTGCACAAGTATTCAGATATTGGTTGATACAATTGATTTAATGTCCTTTGATTAGAAAGACACAGAAGATACAGAGAAGCTCACGGAGGACGAGAAAAGAATGGAAGAGAAGCCGAAAGCGGTCAGTCTATTTTTTGCATCACTCACGAGTCATCAGTGACCACAAACACACACACACACACACACACACACACACACACACACACACACACACACACACACACACACACACACACACACACACACACACACACAGCTGAGCTGATCAACTTCTGTCAAAAATACCCTCTACTCTCATACCTCCTCTTCCCCACCTTCACCACATCCTCCTCATCCCCTTTAAATCCTGCCTGCTCACTGCCACATGTCCCAGTCTTCCTGCTCCACCACACTGTGTGACTCTGTCCGTGTGTCCTTGTCAGGTCAAAAGCAACATGATACAGCAAGAGAGAAAAGACAGAAGTGAAACACCAACGGTCCCGCCCAGACCAACTGAAGAGGTCTGTAAGCAGCTGAACACAGCTCAGTGACATGTGGTCCGAGTGAGACTCTTCTCACTTCTGCTCTGTCTGTTGTAATGTGTTGTTAATGCTGCCATCTCTCCACAGGAGATGAAGAGGACGTCTACATACAACAAAGGAAAACCAATAGGAGCTGAGGATAATAAGGTAAAGTTTGCCCTTCTCTGATTTAGAGGGTGGTCTATAGGTTGTCTGTTTTCTTCTGCTTAATCAGAGTTTGAATATGTGAAGGTATCTGTATGAACACGAGTTAAATCAGTTAACGGTTAATTTATTTTTCAGTAAGCAGGAGGCCATTATGAATGTGCTTTTAAAATGTCAGGCTTTCACTGGAGTCTATTTTTTTTCTCATTTATTTTGTCCTCTGCAGAATAACAAGGATATGACCTCCAGAGAGAAAAAAGCAAAACCTGAAAAAACTCCTGTAGTTCCTGCCAGACCATCAGAGGAGGTAGTTTAAGCTTTCAGTCTTTAGAAAATCACTGCTGTTGGTATCAGTTTGGAGCAGATGTGTATCGATGCTGCTTTATTAGCTCTGTGGTTAAAGAAACCGCTCTGGGTTGATTGCAGGAGCTAAAAAGAGCAGACACACAGCTAAAGCAGAACAGCAACCATCAGGTGCTGACATTTAGACACATTATTAGACTGATGTATTGGTTGACTGATATTTTGGACCAGTATCGGTTGTTTATACTGAATATCAGCTTGTGGATCTAAGAGAGGTTACGGGCTCCCTTAGTCAAAAATCACTTTTTGACCTTGAATGTGGAAAAAGATGTCAGTGCAGAGTTTGACTCTAGAAGCCTGTTTTTACGTACCCACATCTGCTTTTTGTGACATTGCAATCATTCAACTCAGACGAGTATGATAGGCAAATAAAAACACAGTGAAAGTGGACTTTTCAGTGAAATGGGAGACATCTTGTTTCAAGCAATCAAGCTAAGATCCTCAGGCAGGAACTTGCTAGCTGTTCACAGCTCACGCCTTAAGACAAGAGGGGACCGAGCGTTCACTGTCAGGGCTCCTCAGCTGTGGAACGACCTGCCTGAGGAACGACAGCTGGGTACATCAGCGTCCTCTTTAAAATTACTTTGAAAGATTGTGGTTTTTATTGAAAGGCCCTCCTGACATTACACTTAAGACTTGCATGGCTGTTGTAAATGACCAGGAGATGGGGGAGTGAGGCACCAATGATCTGCTGCGTTCACTATGCGCTGCAGGGTTTTGCGATTAGAGGTGCTGCGGATTCCAAACCATGCAGTGATGCAGCTGGTGAGGATGCTTTCAATGGAACAGCGGTGGAGCACATGATGGGTGCCGGGGCTCTCGCCCTCTTCAGTTTGCGGAGAACGTAGAGGCGCTGCTGTGCTCTCTTGGCAAGTGATGCAGTGTTGTTGGACCGGGAGAGGTCCTCCGTGATGTGCATGTCTAGAAATGTTGTGCTGCTCACCCTCTCCATAGCAGAGCCATTGATGGTCAGCGGGTGGTGTTAGATCATGTTCACCATTCGTTTTAGACATCAAAGTCTGGCATGCAGACAGAGACACACCTTATGCATACCATTACACAGAAGTGGGGCGGCTGTGGCTCAGGAAGCAGAGTTGATGTTGATCTTATGGTTGATGGTGCAATCACCAGGTCCTCCTGTCCTCAAGTTGAAGGAGCCTTGAGCAAGACAGTGAGCCCCACATTGTGTGTGAGTGGGTGGCAAAAACCTAGTAAAGTGCATTGGTAAAAAGTGGTGTAACAGTGTTGTCATTTACACTTTGCTAAAACATTTTTAGTATAATTTAAATCTAATAAATGTAATTTGTTGCAGAACCAATCAGATGATGAAGGCCTCAAAAAAGATGAATCTGCTGAATCCAAAGACGAGTCGAACTATACAGAAAGCAAAACAGTAAGTTTATCTCTTTATTAGTGATGGGACGGATTAATTACTGTACTAATCTTTACTATCAGAAAATAGTTTGATACACACAATGAAATGCGTGTGTTTATTTGTATTTGTGCATCTATGTGTGGTATGAATCCACATTTGCTGCAACGTGCAGGTGAAAAACAAGCACGAGTGTCTGCCCCAGTTATTCTGCCTAGAATATTATCATTCCACTTCCTGCTTCCTTCTAATCAATCTTTCATGCCAGAGCCATTCAAATGACACGTGGCACCTCTAGGTTAGGTGTCAGCGTGAGGTTTGCAAAAGCTCATGCTTTTTATTCCCACTTGTTTTCCCATGCAGCTATTCAGGTTGCTAACTTAGTCCTATTTGTTTCTGTCTCGTACTATTGTATAATTTGTTCATATTGTTCTAGCTTGTAACTCCTGTCCCACTCCAAACAACTGCTTGTTGAGGGGTTGTTTAGTGGGATTTGTAAATCTTTCAGCAATAGGAGTAGATGGTAATAAGATCAGAGTATAACTATTTTTAACGAGGGAAGAAACCGACACATGAAACAGATTCACAGAGCTCTTTGACTAGAAGATTTTAAGCACAGATGTAGTTATTTAATTCAGTTGTAACTCTGCAGCAGCTGTAATGAAATGTAGTTCTTCCAGTTATTGTTTTTCATGTAAGCTGACAAATTGTCATCGTGCCATTTCTTTTACAGACCAAGGTGAAAAAACACAAGCATAATCCATTCATGCCGCGAGTTGCAGCCAAGGTATGTGACAGTGTGTGTTTTTCTGGATTTTGCAGTTCATGTAGAGTCAAGAAGACATTTATATTTTAGAGTCTGCATCAACTGGTCATCATCAACACTTACTGTTGTTTGCTTCAGGCTTCGTCTGATGATGAAGGGCTGAAAGAAGACGATGATTCTTCATCCAAAGAGGAAAAGAATAATGAGGATGGCAAAGCTGAGGAGGTCTCTAACTTTTTTTTGCTATTTACGCTTGTAGATTGATTTAAATATACACTGTTTGATTTTTACATATATAGTCAGCAGGACCAAATATTCATATTACTGTAATTACACGTATTTGACCTCTATCTTCCTCAAAGTGACCACATTTTTCTTTTCAGACCAAAGTCAAGAAACCTAAGAGACACAATCCCTTCATGCCTCGGGTCAAGGTAACATCCAAACATGTACAAACTAGTTGTACATGTAAATGTACAAACCCTTATGACACTGTCATGTTTTGTACACGTTTATTTCATTATGTTCACATGTTGGTTGCTGTTACCTCAGGCTTCGTCTGATGATGAAGGTCTGAAAGAAGAAGATGATTCTTCATCCAAAGAGGAAAAGAATGACGAGGAGGGAAAAGACAAAACAGAGGAGGTCCTTAAACTAATTTCCTTTTGCTGCATTTTTGCTTGTTGATTGATTAAAATGATCATGGTTTGATTTTGACAATGAAAAGTTATCAGGAACAATTGTTCATTTTACCTAGACTCAGAAACTCAGATTGTATCTTCCTCAAAGTGATGTTGAAACCATGATTTTCTTTTTTTTTAGACCAAAGTCAAGAAACCTAAGAGACACAATCCCTTCATGCCGCGGGTCAAGGTAACATCCAGACATGCGCCACTGTGAAAGACTATCAGTTAAAGCATTTCTACTTTCAAAAAGAAAGAAAAAAAAAACCTGTGTTTGTGTTGAATGGTTTCAGGGCAGAGTTAAAGCGAGGGGAGAGGATGGAGCTGCAGGCAACACAGCAGAGGTAGAGAAGATAAAAAGCTCATGAGACACCCTTTCTTTCTTTCTTTCGTTCTTTCGTTCTTTCTTTATTTCCATCTTTCTTTCGCTTTCTTTATTTCACTCTTTTTCTTTTAATACTTTTTCTTCGCTCATTGCCTTTCCCCTCCCCGTCTGTGTCAGTTTTTCGTCCACCATACTGAAGTATTGTAGTCTTACTCATTGTGGTTCAGGATTACAAAAGGTCTGTTTCAGTCACCTGACCCCTCCCTGTAAACCACCCCTGTCTTTTGTTTGTCTCCAGGGTGTTCGCTCAGCTCCCAACAGAGACTGTTATAGTCATCCTGTGTTTTGTTGTTGTTGTGTTTTTCCCCTCCACTGTCGACGTTAAACCCACCCCCACACCTTCACTCCACCAAGCAGTTTTTGTGCATGCCCATAGCTTAGAAGATAATGCGAGTTTAAGTTCCAATGTGCCCAGACTTGTTTCTCTGCTTCCTTTTTCAATGTGTCCATGGAAGATTTGGTCCCTTTTCACTTCTGTAAAAACAGCACAAACAGTCAGAATCCCTTTTACCATCACTTCCTCCTCTTTATCTGAGCGTGTACAGAGAAAAAGTGAAACCGAGGATATGTGACATGTGATAAATTAATTGTATTGTACTCAGTCTTTTGTCTCACTGATATACACACTGATAGACACTTCAGCAACACTTTAGACAAAGGAAAACAAATCTTGGTATCAATGTATGATTTTTAAAGCAGTATTACTTCTATTGTTTCAGACTGAAGGTCCAAAAAGGACCTTGTTTGACCAGCTGGATGACTACCGTATTGACCCGCCACAGGGTGAAGAAGGACAGGTTGGTTTCTGAAGAAAAATATACTCTCACAAGTAACATTTCAGTATAATCTTTTGCCACATTATTAACCGTTTGATATTCAGCCATAAACATGCAAATCAATACAAATGTAATGGTGTCTTTCAGGATGTGGAGGATCTTATGGATTGGTGGGACACAGTGGAGTGTAAGTCACAAATTATTTTTTAGGCCAGATTTTTAGTTTTGAGTTATATCACATCCATCATATTACCAAATGTATGCAGACATCTCCTGTTTATGTACTTCAATGTGCTGTAATTCAGAAAATAGTCTGGGAAAGACCCTTTCCTGTTCCAACAGTTAGTGGATTAATCAATTAATCCAAATAATCAATTTTGTTGATCAAAAGAAAATTTAATTTCCAACAATTTTATTAATCAATTATTCGTTTGTGTCATTATTCAAGTAAAATGTCAAACATTTGCTGGTTCCAGCTACTTTTCTTTGTCATTTATTATGGTAGATTAAGAGTCTTTGAGTTTTGTACACATGGTTGGAAAGAAGAAGCACATGTTTCACAATTTTTTGGCACTTCAGTGACTAAATGATTAATAGATTAATCATGAAACTAACCAGTATTGCATGATGATCATGCAGCTCTATATCCCAATGTTAGAATCTGTAGAAAGTAAAAGGTCTAGGCTACTCAGGAAGGAAACATTATGTGACAAAGTTGCTCTTTGGTGGGGAACACAGAAGTTCAAAAACGTTGTAGGCTTTTTAACATTTTTGCCGGATTAGTGCCTTGGATTTTTCTCTTTTTTTGTATCCCAACATTAGTGTTTGGCCTCTCTGATGTGTCTATTTTGGCTGAATAGGAACAATTCTCTGCATGCAGGTTCTAACATTAGGCTGAAAGTCTGAAACCAGAGGAGTAGAGCCTGTTTTGCTTTGGGAATAAGAAGTTCTGGATGTTTTGCTGTCCACATACTTTCGTCCATTTAATATATGAAATATTATGAGACAGGTAAATGTAATTTCTTATTCCTTCTCCAGCTTGGGAAGACACGGCTCAGGATGATGACATGACAGAAAAAGAAGAGGCCAAGTAAGTGTACTCTCATATAGGTGATAATGCTGTATTTAACTCCCACATTTTCAAATGTCTTCCATGACCCCAGTATAATGAACAAGAGAAAGAAACAATGGCATCAGTACTCTGGATAATCCACAGAATATGCTGTCAGCAGTTTTCATAGAGACTGTTTCTTCAAAGAGAGAACTCAAAAGAGAAGGGTTGACGGCAAGCTTCATGGATTATCAGAGGGATCAGAACTTCAGTTATAGAAGAGATGCAAAAGTATATTCTTCTATTATATTGGAGAGGAGGCTGGTTATTTTAAAAAACTTGGTTAAATTAAACCACCACTATCTGCATGGCTAGATACAAAAGGTTTGTAAGAGTTATAGTCTGTATAATTCCTCTTCACTTGCTCCTCTCAGGGCGTTTGCTGTGACCGCAGAGAAAGTGCAGAAGGGCATCCGTGTCTTCAACAAACTGTTCTCGGAGCGCGCAGAAAGCCTCTGGCAGCACGTCATCGACCTCAACACCATCGCAGACGGCCTGGACAAGTTCAGCAAAAAGACCAAGATCGCCCAAATCACCGGTGGCTCCACCAGTGCCATCGGAGGCGTGGCCACAATTGCCGGCCTCGCTCTGGCACCAGTCACCTTTGGAACCTCCCTGATTGTAACAGCAGTGGGACTGGGTGTTGCCACGGCAGGCGGCCTGACATCAGCAGGGGCCGGCATCTCCAACCAGGTCAACAATTCGATGGACCGGAAGAAAGTGGAGAAGATCATTAAGGATTATCAGGACAAGATGGTCGACCTCAACAAGTGCCTGAAGTTCATCAAGCAGGGGATTGAGAACCTGAAGAAGTTTGACCTGCTCAAGATGAAGGACAACGCCTACAACCGTGACTTCCCTGTGCTCACTGCTCAGTTCTATGAGGACGGTGCCATGGCAGGGAAGGCGATCCTCATCAACGCTAACGAGATCATGCGTGTGGTGCAGATCGCTAACGTGGCGGGCAGCACGGCCGCCAGAGCGGTCCAGATTGCCAGTATGGCTACGGGTGTACTCACCGGACTCTTCGTAGGTATGGACATCTACTTTGTGGCCAAAGACTCGAAAGAACTCAAGAAAGGGGCAAAGTCAGAGTTCGCCAAGAAAATCAGGGAGGTGTCCACGCAGCTGCACGACGGTCTGGTGGAGCTCAACGGGATACGAGAGGAGCTGCAGTGCACTGCACCAGAGAACAAGGACGAAGGCGATGATACAGCTGCTTTGGACAGTGACAAGAAAGAGAAAGACGACAAATACGACAGCTCGGAGGAAGATGAAATCGACCGCATTAAAAAAGCCATCAAAAAGGACTACGAGAACCGAGAATACGTTTGACAGTAACCCAAAAACTGGACAAGGACTGAAACTGGACTCTAATGTTGAGACCTCACTGTGAGGATTCGAGCATTGACAGTTTCCCAGTTTCCCTACAAAGTGTTTTTGAATGTAGTGGCTCAAAACCTGAGTATACTTCTGCTTTGTTGGCATTGATGAGGTGGAGGGTGCCAATCTTTTGAAGTGGTTTCTAAAGCTTCAGGCTTTTTCTTTTCGGTACCTGACTTCTTGAATCTAAACAGCATTTACAGTCCTGGGATGAACTGAGCTTTTGCGATAGATTTAGTATCACATCCGCTTCTCTGGCAATTGTGCCAACGTTAAACTGCCATGATGTCTTCAAGAAAATGAGATTCAGAGATTTAACCGATTCATGTATTTGGTTTGTCCAGTTTTAGATTAATTAAATAAGTAGATGCAAAATATTTTCTCTACTTTAAACTGCTGCTTAGAGTTTAATGTTGATTCATATTGAAACACATATATTAAATGGGTGTGGAGACTGTGGGTGAATAGTGCCTTTATTATTTATAATTCAGTGTGCAGTGTAGTGTTAGTATGTTTGCTTTTGTTGTTTTATTTGGTTATCAGGGCTGCAAAAAAATATATTTCCCCTATGATGGAGGTTTTGAATCTGATGTGGAAATTTTTGTTGAGCTTAATGAAATTTCTCTAAGAATGTACGTAATAAGCTTAGCTTTTACAGAAGAGCCAAAAGTGACAAAAATGACAGTGCTAAAGAACCAGGATGAGGTTGCACCAGCTGTTCGTAGATCCGTCACCAAGATTGTGTCTAAAGCCACAGTTAGTAGCCACAGTTGGCGGTTACTCTAGCGATACACTGCTGCCTGAGTACGAATTCAACAGGTGGTCCATTCTCACATATTGCTATTTTTTAAAACTTAAATGTCGTCACAATTAAAGATTATAGTAATGTTAAACGGCTGTTAGGAAAAGTGTGTAAACAGGAAGTCACGAGCTGAAGCAAAACTTTTAAACGTATGCTAACGTAGCTTATGTTGAGGTCATTGACTTAGTGTAACATTTTATTTTTCATTTTTTTGTAATTAATTTTTTGTATGTTGTGTTTCTTTTCACTTTGTGTAATTATTAAGCAGGATTTTAATCAAGTCTCAGGTCACACTGCAGTTATATATCAAATTCTCTTAGTCACATATTTGAAAGCTAACGTTTTGTTAGTGACATAACATGTACACTTCACAGCTACTGGTTATAAATATTTAGTTGCAACTAAGGTTGGAGCAACCAGTTTTAATTCTGTGTTAGGAAGCATAAATCAGCACTAAGTAAACACTATGAAGTGTGAGAGTCATTTTGAGTTTTTGAACAACTGGTTCAACCGGCTCCAGGAGACAAGAAACACTTAAAATGCGACTCGGATAACACAGGACTGTAAAAAACAGGACTGCCTGTCAGCTCTTTGTTATTTCCTTTTATCATGGCGCCACTATTTCAATGTTTGATATGCGATCTGTACCAGTCTGATTAATGATCCTCATATTTATTATTCAGTCCTGTTCTGGGTGTTGTTCATTCACCTTTTTTATGTGCAATATATTGTAGAACTCCATGTGCAATAAATGTAAATGTAAAATTGATAAATAAAGGCCATAGAAACATTTTCTCTCAATCTGTGCTTCTTGTATAGTCAACATGCCACTGAGCAAACATTTCATTTCCTTACACGAGCTACTGTGCACTCACTGAGTTGGTATTTGCTCATTTAGTAACCCGAGAAAAACACGTCTCCTTCAACACTGTTTACTTTTCTTCAGAGATTTCCATGATGAATGTGGGTGGAAGTCAGCTAGGTGCAAATGTCTCAGTGTTTTACCATCCTCCTTTGCGTGTCTGGTATGAGTTAGTTTATATGACAGTTTGATTGTTTCAAATAAACACAGACATGAAACTGATGTTGAATTTATATTGAAATAACAATCAGTATTTGAGGTAGAGGTTCAGCGATTTAGTATGAACTGAGACAGGCGAATGTTACTATGAAACCTATTTATTGTTATAGTAAATCCTAGTGACTGTAAATAAATTCTTAATTTAGAAATAATTTTACAAAAATACATGCCTGTTTATACTTCACGCAGCTGTAATGTCAAAAGAATCCTTCATAGTGGAGCGATTTAATGATTCAGACCAAATAAAACACCAGTTTATTGAACAATAACAATCTAAACATATACAGTCACACACAATTAAATAAAATGAACTTCCTGCAAGGCAGTGAGTTTTACTAATAGCACAGTTCAAAAGTATATTTTTCTATAGTACCTTTGAGGACACCAAGTTCATGTTTTTGGTATTGTTTTCTCATGCTCATGTGATCTGAGGAGCAATTCACATTTCACAGTAAATGGCACTGATTTCAGAATTGTTTAACATAATATCTCTAAAGAACTATGACTAAACATCAGACAAAAACATTCATTGTTTCCCTCATTTTTCATGGATGTTTCAATGTTTATTTCACTGTTTCATTATATATATGGAAGCCTATTTTTGCCAGTTGAAGTAAAGAACTCATCAAAACGTATCCTTGATTATATGAAAAACAAAAACTATGGTAAGTCATGATTATGAGATAAAAAGACAAAATTATGTGATCAAAGTCAAACTTGTGAGATAGAAAGAAATATTATATTTAAAGCCAATTATAAGAAAGGAAGTTATTCAAATCTTGGTTTGACAGTTATTTACAGAGATCATATTTTCAGAAAATATAACTGAACAGTTGAATTAAAAAAATAAATAAAATAATGAAACATCAAATGTGAGAAATGACACATACTGGACAAAAATGAACACGTTAATCACTTTCTCAGCGTGTCATCCTGATCTTTTCTATTTCGGGATCACCTGAATCGTGTTCGGGTTTCTATTTACATCTGGTTGCCTTGTGAAACTGCTGAGTCAGACTCTCACCGCCTGGGAGACGCGTTTCTTTACCTCCCACATACACACAGGTAGACCTCACACTGACCACGCCCTCTCCCAGGTGAGTCAAATCCACAGCCAACAAAGCCTGGAAGGATTTCACAGCTCGCATCACCTCCAAAAACCAGGTGAGATGTTCTACTTTTATTGTTCGACTTCACCTTTTGGCACTATCATCAGACGAGAATGTGATGGTTGAAGTCTGTAGTGACGCAGGAGGTCGTCTTGTTAAACAACAGGTGAGTTCCCTGTTGGCGTTTGAGGCGCAGGAGCTGTCAGGGCGTTCTGTGGTGTGTTTGAGATGCTTTGTTCGACCTGTAGCTACTGTTGCCTTTGGGTGGTGTCGGAAATATGTGGATTACTTAACGTGGAGGTAAACACCCTTCAGAAACACAACGTGAGATAGTCAGGTCGAGTGTGTTCATGAGTGGTTGAGATGTTTTGCATTTATGTAGGCTAAATAAATAATATGGGATGCATCTATTTCTCATTAAGGCGTTGCATTTTGTGTGTGGTTTGTATTTCATTGTTTTTACATGCTGTATTTCACATTTCCGGATGAAACAGGATGTTGACACTAGAGCTGTTTTTTTTTTAGTTTTTTTTTTTTAATTGATTGATACCAGTGCCAACACATGGGTTTTAGTACACTGACATATTTTTGCTAATTGACTTTGATGAGCAGTAAATATCTTTTCTAATACCTTCTGTTTTCCTTTATGATGATAGCCCTGATGTCTCAAATACATCACACATGTAAAGACTTTTTATTTTGTCCCAACAAAAACTGCATTCAAGAACATAATCTAAACAGTATTGTCATGTAAAATCTGACCAAATTATACAATAAGATGAGTTATAACTGTATTCAGCAAGCTTAGCATACCTAATAAAATAAATGAATATAGAACATGTATATAAATGAAATATCCTCAATGTGATGTGCAATTTTGATTTCTTTTTATTAATTTAAAAATAAGAATAAGTGTTTATTTTTCATTTCGTTTTTTTAAAGGCCATTTAAATTATGGCGTTGTTTATCATTTTATTTGATTTATTTAATCTATTTGTTTAGCCAGTATGAAAACGTATTCATAGTATTACAAATTAAAAAGTAGTAAAAGTAAAGATATGTTAAAATATTTAAAAACTTAAAATAATGAATGAATATTAAAGTGAAAGTCACCCATAAAAATGGTACTCGAATGACAGCCTTAATGTATCTGATATTAAATGTACTTCAGAATCAAAAGTAGATCATACATATATTTACATATGTTTTATATACTGTTTATTATTTATCGATCAATTATTGTTCCCAATTTTCTGATTCTTGAAATCTGGGTTTTGTTTTGTTTTTATCCAGTTGCTTGTTTAAGTTATCACATAAATGTAGTGGATTAAAAAGTGCAATAATTGCAAATATGTAGTAGAGTGGAAGTATAAAGGAGCAGAAGATGGAGATCAAATTTGTACTTGAGTAAATGTAATTGGTAACATGAGATCACTTGATATACACAGTAAGATCAAATAAAATGCATTATCTCTAGTAAAATGTAAATGAGTAAATGTACTCAAGTCTTGTACAAATGTACAATTTTGAGGTACTTGTATTTTCCTTAAGTTTTTTCAGTATGCTTTAAACTATTGTACTTTTGACTCCACTAAAATGAATTATAGCTATGTAGGAATATGCGTATATATCATTTGGTGTAAATAAATCCAACACTACTTACCACATCGCAAAAGAAAGAAAGACAGAAAAGTAAGTGCTTGAGCTCTTGTGACTGGAAAGCTGTGATTTCTGAGCTTTGGAGGAGCTCGTGAACGCCTCCTGTGTGCAGATGTTGTTGTATGCGGGTGTGGTGAAGTTAAAAATCTCCTGGGAATGTCTTGACCGTGAAGGAACCTGTCTGCTGCTCCTCTCATGTTATCTGGTACAAAGTTGAGCTGAAGTGTCTCTGAATTGTCTCCAAATCATCGGTAGGTGAAAGTCTGATTTAAATAGAGAGTTTTAGACACGTGTCATCTATAATTTATGATTTACTGTCCGCCTAACTGGCTCGTGTGTTTTTAGCTTATAACTGTTAGCTAACGTCAGCTAAAAGTTTTTAGCCTGTAAGCTATCGTTAATGTTCAGAGTTGAGTTCAGACAACCGGCTCCGGTTAAAAGAAATGTGTAGCGTTTTACTTCTCCAAATGATTGAGACAGTAAGTGACCACTGGAACTGTAACCTGTATTTCTTCCTGTATTCTATACTGATATGTTTCTGTTGTAGAGACTGCTTTTCTCAACATTTGTGAACTCATTTCAGGCTGTGAAACTATATTTAAGTGTTGCGGAACTTAAAAAATACCATGTTTTACCCTAAAATATATTCCATTATTATTCATTGTATTGCACACTGCTGCTTATATAATAGTTAAGTTACATAAATATTTTGCAGGTAAGCCAGATGTGATGAATTGTTGTTAACCCCTTAACTGTACATTATGCTGGGGCGCCGGGCCAGGGCTGCAACTATCAGTTATTTTAGAGATTAAATCAACAAACTCCCCTAAGCCTGAGAACACAGACATATTTCAGCTGTCTTGTTTTGTCTAACCAGTGGTTCATTTCAGTGTCACAAAAAATCAGGAAAACCATGTGATTATTTGTGTTTGAAACAGCTGGAGTATTTGGCATATTCCCAGCAGTCTGGATAAAAACAACAAAAAACAGACAGAAATGATTGTCAAAATTGTTGCTAATTACTTTTTTTTGTGATTTATTAATCAGCCGGTGCTCTCAGTTCTGGTGGTCTTACCTGAAGTAAAGGTCCTGAAAGCATCTTTCACTCCAGAGGAAAAGAGAGATTACTTAGATTTGGCTGAAAGAGTAAGTTGGCAACACTTTGCTTACTTGAGTCAGAGTCAAGACGATATAAATGTAAGTGTGCCCTTGAACGGGTCAATAAAAGATTAAGTAGACCACAATTTACGCACAAGAGATTGAGGAAGGTTGAGTGACTCAGATCCACTGAAGTAAGTAATTCTGACTAACTTAAATCTGCTGTCGTACATGTCAAATAAAAACAGCACGGTAAACTGAACACGGAGCATTTTTGCTAGAAAAGTGAAAGGATTAGCCAGCTAATCATTTCAGCTCTACAGTGAACATCATGCCCAGTGTAGCTGTTGACATGAATGCAGTTTCACATAGAGTGGTAAAACAGTACAGTGATGTATATCATTGCACTGTTATGCGTCATCTTACTCTGGTTCTGTACTCATGTCCCAAAATGCAAATGACAAGCGACATAGAGGAGGTTGCCAAACATCGCAAGAAACAGAGCTAGCGAAAGAATATGAAAATGATAAAGAAGCTTTGAATCTTTGTAAGAAATGCTCCTCCTTTATGCTGCGTTCATGTGGATCAGATGGATGGTGAAAATGGAAAAGATTCTCTCGAGTCCAAGACTGGTGAGCGTTCACATCCTCAGACAGTTGAAGATGGTTGTATGACTGCAGAGTTGGAGGTGTAAAAATGATGTTCATTGTTCAGTATTCAGTTTTGTTGTACTATGACAGTTATATAAGAACTTTCACTATAGTCAGCTTTCCAGATTTTGACTCAGAAGTTATACGGTCAGACTGTATAGTCAATTCAGAAACTACTAACAGTTTGCACAAAACTTTAAACCACAACGATTTCTCACCTACTCACTGAACAAAACAGACAGTTACTAAATAGTATGTATACAGTTAGTATCATAGTATTGAAGTGGTAAACATCTGGTCGGAGTTAAATGCATTGTTATCGATAACACCGGTGCTTCTCCTGTTATGAAATGTCAAAATGTATGTTGTGAAGAACAGAGGAAGTTACAAAGTTGTTTGTCTCTTACTTCCATCTGTTAAAGTTGTCGTTTAGATAGACTTAGTGCTGTATCGTAGGCGACTGGACTTGTTTGTTTCTTAAAGACGTGTCACCTCCCATCGAGGAGACTTCTTAAGTTCTAACTAACTGGAGGGGAGTCCAGGCTTTCGAACTCTGTGTGGGAGTGTCCTTACAGAGTCGTTGAGGACACGTGTGAGCTCTGAGTTTCAGAGACGTTAGGGCCACTTGTGGGTCTTTACCCAACCGGCCTTCGTGTTGTAGTTGAGCGTTGGTGTGAATGGTTGTTGAGTTATCTCGGAAAGGAAGTCAGTACTGCATTGTAAGTGGCTGATAGGTAATGCCGCAGGCCACCTCCTCTGTTCGGAAACTCCCTTTCCAGTTTGACTTGGATGGATTAATTTACTCCTCTTTACGATCACAAAACAACAAAACCTGTGATCGGTCATGTTTACACATTTTTGCTCTTTTCGACATTCTTTCAGGAAGGATGGAGGCGTGTATGATGAAGCCAGAAGTCAAAAAGAAACCGAAGCCGGTGAGAATATCTACAGCTGACACACAACACTGAACTAACTCAAAACACAGTCTGAGTATTGTGATTTTATTTTTGCATACAAACCACAGATGTAAATATAACCTGCTGTATCATATATTATACAGCACGCACTCAGTTTTCTTCTCTGTTCGCAGCCTAAACCTCCTCCAAAACCTGCAGAGGTACTGTGATAAACCTTTGACTTGTTAACATTGATAACCAGTAACAAGTTTGCTTGTTTGCTGAAGTGTTTGAACAGGACATGAGGATGTTTTTAGGAGTGATTTCAGGATTTTAAAGCAAAGCAGCACACTTGAGTAAACTATCTTTACAGGTGAAAAGAAATGACCCAGAGAGACCGGGGAAACCAACTCCTCTGGTGCCTCCACGACCAGCAGACTCTGTAAGTTGTCACTGACCTGGAAGATGCTACAGATCTTTTAGAGACCAACAGTGTTTGTCTGTAATGTAATTTTTTGATAAATCCCATAGTGTAACTTCTACCGAGCAGGTGTGGTGGGCCAATCTTTCTTAAACTGGCAGTAGAAAAGTGTTTTGCTTCAACGTAATGGAATGAAATGGCTATAAAATAAAGCTAAATTGGCTCCTTATAATCCTCACTTTCATGTATTTTATCCTTTACTTTTTACACTGGTTGCACTGGTGCGCTTTACATCTTCATTTAGGCACAGCAGCATATGATTAAGGTGAACCCAATATTACATTTTTATTGAATTTCTTAACTTATTATGTAAATGAATTATAAACAGGAATAATATTACATATTTTTGTCTTCAAAGCAAGCCCAACAAGAACTTGTGATAACCTTAATTGTTTTAAAAAGTGAAGTAAAAAATTCTAGACAAACTCAAATAAAAGAATGAACCTCAAATATTATTGGAGTATCATACAGGATGTTAAGTAATATAAAAATCAGTAGCCCAATTAAAATGAAGAAGTTTCAAGGCAGAGATTTCTCACAATTTCTTTAATTCACACAGGAATGTGAGGGCAGTACACGGCAGGGTCTCTCACACACAAGCACACACATGCACGGCACATATACAACATCTACAGTAAACCTGACAAAATGGTGTAAAAAATATACTTAAGCCTCACAACTGTTTACGCACACAGTTTGTTTTTCAGCAAACCTGCTGAATTTCAGGTACACTGCTGTGAACATTGAAAATGTTGAGTAGCACTTGACAGACTTTACGGTGCATGTGCACCCCGGCGCTGACGGGTTACTGTTTCCACTTCAAACATCTGGAACAACTTAAGTCAATAAGGTAGTCTGTGTTCCAGTCGAGAGGTTTTTTCACTCTGTGGAGAAAAACTCTGGGATATTCAATCAAATTCAACACAAAACTGTTCATTTTTGAAGTTATTGAATGATACTTATAACTGTTAAGTAGTAAAAAAAAAAAGACTTGAAAGAACTAACAAGAGGTGCAAAAGACAAAGGAGAGGAAATGAGGAGAATGGGCCATTTAGGAAAGTTTTGCAAAGAGAATCAACTTTTTCAAACAGTTTTGTGTTTTCTGTGCAGGAACTGAGTCATACACAGTACCGCATGACCACAGCAGCAACAGCAAACAAAGAGGTACTCAACGTTCTTTTGAATTGCCATTGTTTACGTTTTACAACGATGCATTACTGGGAAGCACAGAGATTTTAAAGAGGGGCAGGGTGCTGTGATGTCTTAAAGGCTGATACCAGGTTTCCATCATACCTCTGGTTCAGATCCCGTCACGGATGGGGCTGAAATTTAACATAATTTTGACTGTTGATGAATTTGTTGGCTGCTTTGTTTTATTAATCAATTAGTTGTTTAGTGTATGAAATGCAGAAAATGGTGAAAAATGTCGGTCAGTGTTTCCCAAAGTCCAAGACGACATGCTCAAATGTCTTGTTTTGTTCAGAGATATTTAGTTTGCTGTCATAGCGGAGTAAAGACACAACAAAATACTTTTAAGAAACTATTAATAAATACCAAAACATAGTATAAAAGAAACATGACAAACAATGTTTAAATCATGTCAGCATTCCCCTTCAGACCAATGCATTAAACATCACTGTGATGATTCAGTCTGTGGCTTTACATGTGACAATATATATATACATACTATTAGAACCCTCTTGTGAATATTATGATGCTGTCATGCACTGGATACATCTAAATAGTCTGATACCATTTAAAAAAAAGTGTTTGGTCCCCTCTTCCTATGTGTATCAGGTTAATGAACACTTGAAACAAAGGGAGACAAAAGAGAAACTGGCCAAAACCCCCGTGGTTCCACTCAGACCAACAGACCAGGTACAGTACACTCAAATACTCTAATATCTACTAAAACTCATCAATGCACTAAACTTCAGGAATCAGGAAGAATCTGTAGTTACGTGTTAGATCAGTTTACAGTAAAGAATTGAACGAAGCTACACAAGGTTTCATGTTTCTGTTCCTCTTCAAAATATCTGTTTTTGTTCCCTCCTGGACTTTTTCTGTGTGTGTGTGTATGTGTGCAGGAAATGAGGGCTTCAACCAGGTACAGCCAGCGCAGGACCGTACAGCCCGAGGACACACAGGTACGCGCGCACACACACACACACACACACACACACACACACACACACACACTTATATCTTGTTCCTCCTCATTTGTGTTTGTTGTCCTTCCTCTTCCTCATCAGAGCTCCAGAACAAATGACCAATCAGAAGTTCCCAAAGATGAAGCAGACTTCATCAAACAGGTATTTCTTTTGGAGTTAATAACTTTCATCTCTGACCTAATTCAGTATACACAAATAATCGTGTCATCGTGTCAACAATAGCAGTCACTTCCAGGTTGACAGCTGGCAGTCGGTTTGCATTGTGGAGATGAATGATACCAGCAAACCTGTCTTTTTCCGTTTGGCATTTTCAGTCGTAACCGAGGCGTTTAAAGACATATTAAAACACGATGGTCCGACCTGTCTGATGTTTCTGTACGGCTGTTTTGCTAGTGTTTTTTATATCTACTCACGAGTGACATCTAACCTAACTGCTAGTTTGGGTTAACGCAACCTTTCATTTTCTTTAATCCAACAGGTAAATAAGGTCTCCAACTAAATGTTTGTGAAAGCGTCATTGTTAATGAGATAAGAAAAGCATCACATGTGCATTTTCAGATTAATAATCGTCCGAATAGCTTCAAGACTTAACCTGCTTTAATTGTCCACAGTAATGCTTTCTCACTCTCTTCCGTTTTCTCTCAGAGCAGCGTTATCTGCTTTCTTCATCATCTGTAATTTTTATAAATGCACCCAAAAAACACACCTTGTTTTTAGGACTTTTTTCACCTGCAAATCTGTTGTTATAGCAGAAGGTAAACTGTGTGTGGAGGAAGCTTGTTGTTAATGATGTAGCCAATAAACCAACGTGCACCATAACAATCAGTGTATTTACAGGAGGGATGTGATGCGAGAGAACGTCTGTCTCTCTCTGTCTTCAGAGCATGTGTGACAGTAGACAGGGAGGAAGAGCGAGGGCAGACTGTCCGGTAGTTAATGCATCCTGAGTTTTTTCATCGGATAGGGGGAAAAAAAAAAGAATAAAAGGCTAAAATGGGTTACCAAATATACTTGGGCGGCCATTAATATAGCCTGGTGTTCAGCCAAAATTAAGAATACGTGTAGGACACCCTGTTTATACACTGTCTTCATCTTCATGTCCGTGTGATTTGTTGCAGAGTAATCAGACGGTCCTGACTGGGATGTTTCAGCGGAGCCGAAAAGAAAAAACACCTACGTTCACTGTAAGTTAAGCACCTGCAACTCTTCTCCGCACAAGACATTTAATTATTATGTGTTTTATTTGTTTTATATTTTGGAGTAGAGCTGTGTTGTGGCCTTGACTCCACCTTTTCTTATAGTGGCACACCTTTTGAGTTAATCAGACTGCCTCAGCTTAAAAGGCTCCTGGTGGCAAACGGGTGTGTGTGGGTGTGTACACAAATGAACAATAGGCGTGTGTCAGAATCCACTAGAACAAGTCAGTGTTGTAACCCATCAGATTAAAGAGAATCTTATAATTATCAAATAGAGGTAAAAAGAGGCACTAAGCATAAACATATGTCATGGCAAAAATGTAATATACACAACACTATAGAATGTGTTATAGCCTCTCTGTGCAGCACCGTAGTTACTGTGTATAAAGCTGAACCTTTTTCATAATGCAGGTCTTGAATCAGCAGCTACTGAGTTTATCTGATTTTTCTTTCTTCGTCAGAGTTATGTGTTCGACGACTCTGACAAAGAGGAAAAAACTGATGATGTTCCTGCCAAACAGGTTTCTGGCAGCAAACCGGTATGTGTGCTTGTCTTTGTATCTTTCTGTGGAAAGACTCTGTCTTTAGACCAGGTTTGTGAGGCCATTTTGGTTGGTTCTCACAACTTCAAAGGACAGTTGGAAAGTTTTAAGGTTATGGTCAGATCAAGTTTAGATCGGGGTTAGACATTTAGTTCTGACAGTCACAGTTAGGGTAAGGCAATGCATTATGTCATTGAATGTCTTTACTAGTAATGCAAGACTGTGTGTGTGTGTGTGTGTGTGTGTGTGTGTGTGTGTGTGTGTGTGTGTGTGTGAGTGTTTTCCACTGCTGATCAGCTGGTTTGTGACATGTGACTATGATCTAACAGGGCGGTCTGAAGGGAGTAATGAAAGGGTTGCAATTCAAGTCGTCACCAAAGGTATGAAGCACCGTCCGGTTTGGTGTTTTCTGCTGGTGGTGGCTGCAGTTTTTTACAGAGTTTTTTTTTTTTTTACATGGAAATACTTGTTCTTGGGTGGTGGTGGTGGTGATGATGGTGGAGGTTTTCGTTTGAACTTGTCTGTGAACTGAGATACCCTGGGTTCAGAACCTGCCTGGGACCCTTGTTGTCTGCCCTTGACTTTCTAATAAAGGCATGAATTGAACCCCAAAAAATGGAAAACATTTTTATGCCACTGTTGATGTTTCAAACCTACAGTTTCATAATTTGACAAAGTGACATGTGTGACTTATGAGTCAAGTATTCTTGCCTCAATTTAATTTGTTTTTTCGGAGTGGTTCAGTTACTTGTTTCTTTTTTAAGAATTTAAGTTTGTGAAAATTCCTATTTATCAGCAAAATTATCTAAACTTTTAAGGACTTTTGACACATTTTATATCCCACTTGAAATTGAACCTATTGTATTCATGAAGCAGCAGTTAATGAACGATGATGAGTTGACCGGAAGGAACCAGATGATCTTAATGAAATTTTAAGCATCTTTTTGATTAATGTCCTCTTGTCTGGTTGTATTGATGGAAAGAGTTCAGGATGATCATATTGTGCTAAAAAAAATTATTGATTTTTCTTGAAGGCCAGCAGAGAGCCGAGTCCAGACCCGAGTGCAGAGGAAGCATCCTCCGAAAAGGAACAATCCGTAGAAAAAAACAAGCAGGAGAAGAATGCAAAACCCAAAGAGGTAAGAGATTAACAACCGTGTCTGACTCTCTTCTCTCATGTTAACACGTTAGTTCTGCTTTTTCAAAACAAATCAGAAGTGACAGGGGAACAACAAACTGGAAACGTATTCTTTTGAAAATGAGATTATTGTAAAAGTACACTTCCTTTTAATGCAACGACATTAGAGAAGCCACATAATAAGATTAATTCCATAGTAACATATATTTTCACGGTGCTCAATTGCGCAACAGCGCAATTTCTGTAAGATAAAAAGGCACCTTCTCATTAGATGGGTAAAAATCAGATTTTTTTCTCAACATTTATTTCAGGACATAGGAGGTCTGATCGCTGGAATGTTCCGGAAAACTCCCAGAGAGAAATCATCGTCTCCAGCAGTGACGGTAACATCGACTCTTCTGCTCCTTTTCTGCTGTGATTTCTTTCACTGTCAGCGTCTTGTTGCCTCTTACTCGTTGTTTTGCTGTTTGCCAGGTCAGCAAAGCTGACAGCGATCCTGAAGATGCAGAAGAAGCAAATAAGAAGAGTTCAGAACAATCCCAAGTAGGTCTCATTTTATTGGCCTTAAGTTTCTGAAGCGTTCGTGGTGTCACTCGCCCATCTCATGAACCAGTTACAGTTGGATTTTATCAAATGTATCAGTCCCCACCATTGACTGTATTGGCTGCCACTGATGACGTGACAGATCCCCAGAAATTAAGCAAAATCGCTTCCTGGTGGCTGGCTGCAGTAAGTGGGGCATGAACCAAACTTAATACTCAAAGTACATGTCAAATAACATTTGTCCAAACATAATTTCTGTCATTTTAAGTAGTGAGTTCTGTAGTTTGTTTTTGATGACTTATTTGATACATAAAAATGGCATATGATGTCATGCGGCAGCAGAGCCCAGCTCGCCACTTAGGCCAAAGATGTACTTGCTTTTAACAAGGCATCCGGGTACGCATGTGTCCTGCGTCCATTAGGAGTGTTGGTTGTGCACGTCCTCGTAAATTTAAAGTTACGCCTATGCAAGATGTGGAGTATAGGTCCAGTATGGGGACGTGACATAGTCAGGAGTCAGTAAGCACATCAGCAGCAGAGACAACAACAGAACAAGCAAACGTGTGCCCTCTAGTTGTGTCCTCCATTAAAACACGTTGTATGTAGGCACTTATGTGACCATCTATGTCAACAATTCAGCCAGCTGTCTATGTGAACATAGGGTTCTAAGTAAGTATATGTCCGGCCTTTGTCTGGTGAAATTAATTACCCACCTGACTACTATTTAAATCAGACAGTAGTGTCTATAAAGATGTATCAAAGCCCCCAGTGTCCCTGTGAGCTTTGTGATTTCAGGGCAGATTTCCTCCACCTTTTGTGGGAATTTTACCTAACAATACAAGTTTCCTGTAATTTTCTCATGGACCT
>CAEMYA010000024.1:8319068-8334138 GCA_903131615.1 Diplodus sargus
CGCCGCACACAGACCCCTTTTCATACAAAAACTGTATACATTTACATATTTAGTGATATACATCCCTCAAACTAAATATTTTTGATCGCTTTTGAAGTTCTGTTCTGTCGCATGTCTAAAATGATTTATGTGTCAAATCATTATGTCTTTCTGGTGACCCGTTTTCTCGTGTGTCGGTAAAACGTTTTTTTGCCGCAAGAAAATCATATTTTTCACAAGAAAAAGAAGAAATCAAAATCTTCTTTTACAAGTAGAAGACTGTTTTTTTTTTTTACAGGATAAAATATTTTTTTCACAAATCCACTGATCTTCTTTATTTTTCACAAGAACTTTCCCTCCTTTCATGTGAATTCCCCCCCCTTGGTGTTGGCATGCTAACAGGCTAACAGTGACAATGCTCACATTCTGGTGTCAAGGAGGTAACGTGTTTACCGTTATCTCTATCTTACTTTAGTCTGTCGGCGTGATATTTTTTGCAAATAAATAGCCATTCTTCATAGCACAGTACTTGCACAATTTAACAACAGACGATTTTGACTAGAGTGACATTCCAAAATGCTCAGTAGTACGCAGAGATCTGCTGTGAGTGAGCTCTTTATGACGACCTCATTCACTCTATTACATCGTCAACTCTTCCATCGCGCTGTGTAAAGAACCCACCGCCATTTTCTTCAAGAAATGCTTTGTCTAGTTTCAGTACTGTTACTTTGCACTCTCGTTCTTCATGTTTGTTTTGTCTTTACAAAGCCGCGGGCAGACCCGCACACTGGGCTCGTCACAGCCTACTTAAAGTGTGTGTTTTGGTCAAACAGTCCAGACCCACAGAACAAACAGATTACTCAGAGAGCCAATTGATGTGGACACATCGGACCTGCACAGCCCTGCCGTCTGTTTGTTGAGGGATCAGTCTGAGAAAAACCTGTTTTAACATAAATGTAAATGGGTTTTTTTTTTTAAACAAATATTACATCATTAAGACAATATCACAGGGTGGAGCTGCCTCTCAGCTCAAGTCGAAGGTGGGCACAGAGCGAACAATTTGAAAAGGAGAAACTTCACAACGTAAAATTGGATCCGTCACCCAAGAAAACTCCACATCGTCACATTATCGACATGAACAACTGATCATTAGATTCTTGTAGCTTTGAATGAGTTCATTTTAAATCATCTCGTCAAGAATAATATTTACTCAAGACACACTCAAGAGCCGCTGCCAGACAGTTTGACGTCAGTCGTCTCATGGATCCCGTTTCATAGGTTAACAACACATCTCATACAACCCAACCCTGTGTTCCATCATCACAGTCAGGAAATCTGAATGTGGCCCAGATGTGTGTGAAGGGTGAAGTCAAGGGAGGGTCATCGACATAATTATTACTTCTTTAGCCTTTAATTATTCAGTTTATTTTCTAAATTCTCGTCCAGGTAGAAGAAAAACTGACTTTACTTAGTTTATTTTTTTTATTTTTCCTCAAAGAAGACTTGGAAACAGATCAGAAAGGAAAACAAAATATGCGAGAAAATATAACTTCATTTTGAACTGAACGTGTGAAATGATCAACTCTTTGTGAGTGGTCGGGGTTGTGTTGGTGAGACTCACGACTTCAGCGAGTATTACACATGTTGCTCCACTATCAGAAATTGTGTCTTTGATTTTAACAGTGATTCACAATTTTATTATCTATCGTTCTTTTTAAACATTGTAACCATTTATTGCACATGCATTGCTACGATAAATAAAATGAGCTGTTGTTATTTTGTTATTGCTGCTTGTTTTGAACGGTTATTTCTAAGGTTTTGTATTATTAGTATTCATCATCATGTCTTCATTTATCCAGTCTTTGTTAAGCGTTTTTATTTGGGCTGCGCATTTGCATGAAAGGTGCTGTATGAAGTTATTATTAGTGGTATTATAAGTACTGTGATTGTATCGTATTTCTGGTACAGCACAAAGTAAGCACATAGTAATAATGATGATGATGATGATAATAATAAACTGATAATAATAAACTGTCTATGTTAAGCTTTATGCCTTTTGAAGCAAAGTTTACAAAGTGCTCTGATAGAGAAGCAAAAACAGGAAACTCGATACAGAACAAACGCTGAACAGACAACAAGGAAGTTTAGACGAACGAGAAGTTAAAACAAGAGGGAAAACACAAAATAACGATAAGTAATTACAAGAAAAAGGAATAAAACAGGCAAAATTACAGGATAAAAGCGATGCAGATCGAATGATAAAAGAATAAAAATCAATAACAGACGATACACAGACGACATCAGAGGAGACAAAAACAGGTAAATGGATTAAGAACTGTAAAAAGAATCAAATTTGAAGATGAGTTAACGATAAACACATACAAGCCACACTGGAAGGTTAGAAAAAGAAGAATCAACATCAGAGGCAAACAAAAAAGAAGGAATAAAAAGAACGATGAAAGATCAGTGTAAACAGGGGGGCGTCACCTAAAAGCAAGTCAATTAGTGGCTTTTAGGACGTGATGTAAATGTTACCGACTCTCCTCAGGTAGGTCGTTCCAAAATTGCAGGGGGCCCGATGGCAAAAGCGAGGTATATGTAGCGTAGTGAATTTGTTATTAGCCACAGCAGCTACGATCGCTAAAAAAAGGTCCAGTGTGTTGGATTTATGGGTTCAATGGGCAGAAGTATTTAAAAAGGTCAAGTGCTCTAGTTCCTCATCTATCGTTTCATGGTACACTGCAGGTGACACCAGGTGCTCTGTACTGAATTATATAAGCACAGATGACACCTTGCATTGTTTTGAGAGGACATAAATCTGTTCGCCGCTCGCTCAGGTGCACCAAACAATACAAGAGCAGCCGTGGACGAGCTGAGTTTCACTATGAGATTGAGTTTCAGGTAAACCAAAAACTGGTTCCTTCTCTCAACATCAACTTCACAGTAATAGTTCCAACGGCCCGTAGGTAGGAACAATCTAAATCAGATGTTGACCTTTTTTTTGAACATTAACTCAGATAATGGAGGTTTCTTCCCTAATGATAGTGTGAAAACAGGGTCCTTCTTCTTTGTCTTTAAGGGAATTAATGCTTCACTTTGGAGGGTCACCTCCTGTTGTTGGGTAGGGGTACGCCCTGCTTCAAAGCTCGGGTGACAACAAAAGACATCTGATCAGTCTGTGTCTCAGGAGAGAGATGAAGGTCTCACAAAGGGTTAAATATAGTTTCACATAGGCTGTTAACGTCAATAGAATTGAAAAACAGGGGGGGGGGGAGACACCTAAATCTTGTCAATTTTAGTGTGTTCAAAGTCAAATCTAGGCGCATTAAATGTTCGTTAATTAAAAATCAACGCATCTCTCTTGGTGACTTTTTGTAACCCCACGATACGCAGCTCATAAACTGCTAAGCGGGAAGGATGAGATCACAGCTGTCACCAACAAACAAAAAACTTCCTCATTCTGAAAAAGTAAACCGATTACTGAGCTGGTAAGAATGTAGGGTCACGATGTTCCCTGGGTTTCACCTGAAAACCTGAAGAGTGACAGGCAGCAGTGTGGAATTTGTGGTCACACCGGCTATGACGTCTTGTCAGCAGGTGACACTGGAGGGGCGACTGTGAAGCAATGATGGATGACATTTCATAGTATTAATTGCACGTTTTCCAGGTGAGTAAGATACAACATGCCAGATCAAATCAGATTGCCAATTAAAGGTCCAATATGTAATGACTATGTAAGAATTGCAGTTAAAACGTTCAGAAATAACTTAAATGATCAGAACAGAAGGTGAAGAAATGTGATGTTTTGTTAGAAATGGAGGCTACTGACCCCAGATCTGTTGCTGACTTTATAACACCGAGGCTGCTAAATTGCTCCAAGCAGCAGACACTCAAGTTAGCTTAGGGGCACTAGCTGCACCGCTAACTGAGCTAAAAAGCTAAGGCATAGCAACAGGCATAGGAAGCTCCAGAAAAGAGTCAAATTAGCAGCAGTTCTGCTAATTTGCATTCACTCCATTTGTGACCTTCAGCAGCTGGCCAGTTCTTATACACTGTACTTAAAGGGGCTCTGAAATTCAGCATCACAATTATAACATTCACAATATGACGAGGAAATAACACAAACTCAGAAATATTTATCTTTTCCATAACTGCATAAACAAGAATTTCTCTGGGGAAAATAAGGTCCCCAGAACACTGTTTGAAGCTAGAAAAAAGGTGGCAGGGTCCGCCACATCTAAACAGTGAAACAGTATGAATCTGTGTCGTCCTCTAATCCTTTAAGTCAATTTGTTTATCCAGTTTGTTCAGTGGTGAAAACAAAGAGAAGTTTGTTGATTCAGTTAGTTCAGCATAATATAAATCAGTTGCATTCCATCGCTGCTGCTCATCAAGCGAGTTATACAAGAAAATGTGCGTTGAGAAGAACTGCCGTGCCCTTCAGTGAACCGATGATTTTCCAGAAAAAGCTTCCTGGAGAGCACACCTTCCAGGCAGGTAGTAGGTCAGGTGAATTCTCACAAAGCCCCGCCCCCTAACCCTCAGGATGCTGTAGACCCCACCCTCCGCTGAGCATCAGCGCTGACATGAGCCGATTTAAATCTCCACAGGGATCAAATGCACACAGAGCAGCAGAGACAGCTGAGCAGAGAACGTTCCCGCGCATCAACATCTCACACCTACAGCTCAGGTAAGACTTTCTGAAAGCAGGAGGAAAAAAACTTGATCGAGTCCCATTTTTGTATTTAGTTTGAACTGAGTCACTACTATTATTTATCATTATTATTGTTAAATTACTTTTCATTATTATTATTATTATTATATAATTTTATTAACCAGATCAATGGAAGGATAAATACGTCACTGTGTGATTTGAGAGACGAGGAAAGTGAAGCTCATTTTCTTTTGAACTATACAAAATGGGATGATTTAAGATTTTAATTTTTTTTCTGTGGACATGCTCGACAAAACTTAAATATCCAGATGTATAAATAATCAGAAATTGGAACTGTATTCCCTTTTGTTTTGTTTAATTTGGCGGTTTTGAAGTTTTTCTTTGTCTCGAACTCCTGGAAAGAGAGAAGAGACCAATTTAATGAGTATTGATTCTAATTCCTTCACTCGAAAAGAACTACATGTTATGGTACACACAGTATAATAGAGATTTTTTTTTGTTTTCATTTGAGGTGTTCTGGTTGGGAACGCTGTTTGAGTTGGTTTTCTTTATCCTTTGACTCGACACAGCACTCTTGTAGGCTTACATGGATTCATGGATGCACAGCTGTAAAAACCTTGTTGATAATGTACAGTCTAATTTACAGTCTGAATTACAATCATTAACTTGTGGTTAAGTATGGTTATGTTATTGATTTGCCTATCAAAAACCTTATTTGTCTGGTTTGAATATTGACCCTTTATTTCCCGTTCGCCCTCTGTGCCCTCCCGTCAGGAATGGAACGAGGATTGATCCTGCTGGTTTCAGCGTTGATGGCCTTTATGGTCACGGGTGTCCAAGGAACATTTCATCTGTCATTTGCCAATAATACAGAGGTTTGTTTTCTTTATGTTTCATCCTCTCAGCGTAGATATCAACTTGACCTTTGTAAATGCTTAAATTTGAAGTTGAAGCTGCTCTCAAAGCTGTCATTTAGCTGCAGTCTATTTCCTTTTAGGCTTTCACAGAATATGTGTTTTGCTTGATTTTGCTTGGGTTTTTAAGTCTTCATATATATATATATATATATATATATATATATATATATATACACACACACATATATATTACAGTTCTGTTTTAAAAGAGAGAAAGTCGAAGAATTCACTTGGCTCAATTTTCAAAATCGATGCAGCAGAGGCCGACATATTCCTACTTCTAGTCCAGAGTTTGTGTTAGGACCCAGAAGCTGCTGGGAACTACTTTTCCCATAATGTAGTTCCCAGCAACGGTATATTTCTTCACTTAACAGCTTTTTTCCTGGCTGAATTGTACTCCTTGTCTTGTGCTAAAGATTTAATATGTAACATTTCTGCAGTAAAGTGTCAAAAAAATGACGAGGGCCTCATGATGGTGCATTCATTCAAGCTAATGGTGCGTTTCATTTGGTCACCAGTCGTTTTAACTGTCTGTAGAGAGCCAGAGAATGAGAGAGGAAGTCGGCAAAGTAAACAAAATATAATGTGATAAAAACCGTCACCGTCAGCGGTGGTGGATGTTTGACAGGGAAGACAACGTCTTCCATGATTCCACACTGCCTACGTCTGTCATTTTGCTCTAATAGCGGCTGATATTACATACTGTGTGTTTAATGGAAACTTGACTATAAAATTGGTGTCATTACCGTTTACCCCATTACCCAAAGTTGTTCAGGTAACTCAGTCAGCCTCTTTTTTTGGAACAGCCAGTCCCTCACAAAGTCAATCTTTACACATCTTTGCATGATAGCACAGTAGGTGCACATGCCATTTCTGTCTATTCTCGTGACTCGGTGTTTAAATGACTGTGTGTTTTACCAGGTGAACATCACTCGGGATGGTTGCGGCGTCACTAAACTGTGCGTGGAGACACCAAATGACTGTGACCCTGCTGCGAACGGCACCTGTCTGTTCGCGTCTTTGACCGCCTCCACCCCAGTGGCCCCCAACGGCACCGTCCTGTCCGTCGAACTCAGGGGAGACTCCATGGGATACATCGCACTGGGACTGACTCAGAACGCCACGGAGGTAACAAACCCAACTATTCAAACACCCTCTTGCTCAGTTGAACAAATAATTGTCCTGGTTCTCAAATATACGGTCTGTTGTCCCAAAGCAAATGACTTGACCAACAAAGAGGCGCGAAGAGACTTCAGCGAAAGTTAAAGCCTGACTGAACTTTCTCCTCTTCCCCAAAATCGGACGGTCCAGAATCACAAAGATCAGCTGTAATGTTGTGTTAGGCAGCCGTTAAAAGGAGGCAGGTTTAATGACACCTGAGCGGCATGGCCCAGCAAATATTATATAATGTCCAATTGTTATCATGTCCGAGCTGACATCAAAGGGCAAACTAACATCCTTCTTTATTGATACCTTTTATAGATCTGGTTAAACACGACATGGCCGTCTCCCATATTAACCTGATGTGTAATCTGTTGAGCTCATAAAAAAAAGCCTGAATGTTCCATTAACAACTGAAAATTCTATGTATCCCATAGCTCACAGTACACATAATACGTACACCATATAAAGACAGATAATACACACAACCATAAAAAAAGACAGCCATTCAATCAATAAAAGAATAACAATGTGAATGAAAGACAGCAGCTCAACCCTTCAGTCTGTGAAGATTGTAGGCTAATTCTGCTGGCGTCCTGTCAACTAAACAAAAGGATATAAAAAGTTCAAACTGGACAGAAACATTGTTTACATGCTGGTTACTTCAGCCTTTTTCACAGAATCTGGGTAACCGCCTGTTTTAGTTATTCTCATAAAGTCACTGGAATTTTGTCCCCAGTGGCTGCAGACAGAAATCTGATTATCTTAGACAAACATGTTGTCATACAAAGTATATCATGCAATATGATAGACTTTGCAGAGGCATATACCTCGGCATGAACACACAACGTGCAAACAGGGAAGCAGAAGTTAAAAAAATAAAGCACAATGGCTCCAAAAGCGGTTACAGGTGAGCTCACGGGGAACAAGAAGGACTGGAATTCTTAGCGTTGTCTGGACTGTTTCATCACTTTGTTGACTAATGTCCAACACTAAGAAAGACGCTGTGTATGACATTGCAATTTGTTATTGTCTTCACTACAAGGAAGTCATCTCATCGGCTTACAACAAATTCTTTCCTCAGGGCACCACCGCGCTTTTCATCTGTGCTCAGAACAATGGGACGTTCTTCTTCCGGACAATGACCAGGAACAACACTGACGGGATGCTCTCTCCAGTAGAGACGGTGAGGCCTCAAGTTAACTGTCATAAGGAGTGGTTAAAAACCACATTAACTGAATTTACATTCCTCAGGCATACGGAAATGTCCATGTTTATGTCATAAGAAACAATGGATGAGCACAAAATCTAGTCCATGCGCTAACAAGTGCTTAAAGGTTGACCATAAATTGCTTTTGATAAAAGCCAAATCCAAATATTTTGACCAAATTTGGGATACAGTTGGGCCTTTTGGATGAGAGGTTAAACTAGATTTACATGTTAAGATGTATATTTTACTGGAACTGTGCTATTCGCTTCCTATCTCACCTCAATTCTTACATTTTGTCGTTAGATCGTGAGAGAAATTCGAGGCATGGTGGATGGCAATGTGATCAAGTGCGAGTACGACATCCCAAATGTGAACGCCACCAGCACCAGAAGCAGTGACAGTACAACCTTCCAAGTCCTCCTCGGGAATGGAACTACTACTGGAAGTAAGTGGATACACATTAACATACACTGTAGGTAATGTCATTTTGGTTCTTAATATGATAGCCTGATAGAAACAGTAGCTGATGATAAGATACTCCCCCCAGAGCATGTAAAGGTTGACCATAAATGGAAAATCAACATTAGCATTCCCACCTAAAAACCAAATGAAATGTGGCTGGACAGCTGACTTTATGGACAAAGCTGAAACTGAGCAATTAAAGTTACACATATACGAGGTAGTTTAAATCACTACCAAGTGCTCCTGCATAGTTTTGGCGCGGACCCAGTTACAACTTAATATCATGCTAGCAGCTAGCAAGCAAAGTAGTCACAGTGTGACTATAGAAGCTAGCCCCAGATCAGTGAATTGATGTGAAAAAGTTTCAGTCAATGTACACTTAAGTAAAAAACAAAACAAAACAACTTACTCTGAAATAAGTAGCTGCATTTTAATTTGAGTGTTTTGTCTGAAATGAAAAGCAACAGCTAGGCTAGGCTAACTAGCCCTGATACTCATGAGTTTGTTTTGTGTGTGGACTGCGTTTTAAAGTAATTTAATTTTCACTAAATTATATAGTATAGTTTATCATTTATTTAATTAACTTGTGCTTTGTAAGCTAAAGTACATTTTTACATGTTTAAACTACTTCATCCAAAGAGTCGGCTGACAGCCCCATTTATTTTACCTTGTTTTTGTGTAGCTAATGCTAGCTAGTTAGCTTTGGACAGTCCGCTAGTCTGTTTTAATCTCACATCTCAAGGGTGTGGTGAGATTTTAAAACAAACTCCATGTGATCCAGGCGATGCTCTCTCTTTCAAACGGATACTGATTTACATCACATTTCAACAGTGAATTACGTGAACTGATGCATTTTATTGTGAGTAAGCTAGGCTGCTGCCCAGCTGTCAATGGAAACATGTCTACCCTCCTAATGCTCTGTCTCCTTAACTCTTTCTCCTAACTGTTCAGCTACTCTTGGTAGCTTCAACACTGTCCTGGACAGCGGTACTCTGAACGTCGCCAGCCCGACCAGCAACATCGCCACTACAGCCGCACCCAGCAACGCCACAACAGCAATGAGCGGAGCTGACCACCCTCGTGGTAAACAACACAATGCCATTTTTAAGATGCATTAGTTTTACGTTTCTACATGTAGAAGTTGTCCTGATTTAACAGATTTAAAAGATAGTAATGTCAATGGGGAGATAAAAATCAGGTTTATCAATTAAAGGAAACTAAGAAATTATTTGTAAATTGTCCAGGAAGATGTATGATGCCCTGCGGGAAGCACTGTTGGGGCCATAAATTACAGTAATTAGATTATAGCTTGATTGATTATACTAATATGTCAATTAATTGAAGGTTCTTGGGAGGAAAGATGCAAGTTGATTCTCAAGTCATCTGAGTATTTACAGAACTGTCTCACCTCAGGGTACATTTTATTAGCTGTTCGATCACATCTGGCGATCTCAGCCAGTGGAGTTAAAGAAGGGAAACTGATGTGATATGATCAAAAGCTCTGAGGGTGACTACTACCCGGCCATTGACGAGGAGATTGTCTTGTCAGCTGCTGTTGCCAAGATCAGCAATAATCTTTAAAACTAGATCTGAGAATTGTCAACAAGCAAGCACACAGAAAGAAATCAGTTCTCAAGGTTCCTCTAGAATTAAACAGATATTAATCAGCTTAATGAGACAAATATGCAACACTAGAGCACCCAAAAACACAGAACATTTATCTTAACTGCTTTGTCCTGAATAAATAGTTCCAATGAAAACTGTTAACACATCCTGATAATTATTCTACCAGGAGCTTTTTGGGAAAAAGATGTCGCCCTCAAGCTTTATTGATGGAGGGTAGCGCCATTGATATCTCAACACCTGCAAAAAATAAGAGCCCAATGCCACCGAGAAGTTTTTTGTGTGACAAAATCATCACGGCACTGAACTGTCAAGCTTTCCAAGAACAAGCATTGTCTGATAAATGCTTTTCGTCTCTCCCCCTTCCAGTCATGCTGCTCCTGCTGAGTGTCCTCGCAGTGCCCCTCATGCTCAGAGCCTAGAAGTCCCGGAGGAGGTTGAGGACAGTCGGACACAATGAAGATGGCTCGTGCGCTGGATTTACGCACGAGTGTCAAACTGTGTATAAAATGTTTTTACTGAACTTATTTCCACGTTTCAAGTCTCTTTTGCACTATATTAGTACCTGAGATGAAGCTCAAAAGTTGCATGATATCGATATGTTGTTTGCAAACACTTCTTGTGGTTTTAGTTGCCAAATGGTTATTTAATTTTTTTTCTTTGTATGCCCACGGAAATGGCGTCGAAACTGTTGTCTCACACTTGTGTAAACTTAAACCTGTTGATCTGGCGCCACAAGCCTTTTTTCGCAAACGTACAGACTTCGGTGGAACGAGTTTGAGCTGTATCCTGGCAGCCAACCTTGACTGACAAACAGCCAACATCCTGGATGTCTTGAGTGCTCTGTGCATCTTTGCTGCCGGGAAGGTTATTAATACATTTTATTTACATGTTTATGTACTGTGACTGTAAAATATTTGCTGAAGGACAGCCTGACGGGCTCCATCTAATCTAGTAATAAAGGTCAAGCTGTTGTTCACTTGTTTGTGCCGATGGATTTTTTGCTTTGCCATCTTAGCACTCGGGTCTTTGTTTTCTATCCAAACTTATTTGACTGAGTCCTGAGGGTGCGGTTACCACCTGCCTGGCCACCGGAGCTTGTTGCCAGCATGGACATTCTTTTGTGACATTGGATCATCAGGAGATTAAACCACAGTAAACAAAGTGGCGTTTACACATTCCAAGTTCCAGTGAACAGGTTTCAAATAAGTGCTCCTCCATGGATGAAAGCCTGAACTGGTTTTTGACTGATGGGAGGGACGGATGACTTCTGGTACTGCTACGCTGCAGTACAAATGTGTCCAAAAAAAAGCCTTTTTACAAACATTAAAAAAAATCTCTTTAATTTTTTTCCCTTTGAATTGAAATGGGACTTCCAAGGACCTGTGGGAACCTTGACTAGGATAATAGAAGGGTAAGGTATGGATCAGATCACAATTAGACATCCAACCAATATAATTTCATTTCCCATGTCTTGAATGCAATTCATGCAATGGTCAAAGGTTACGTTCACATCCCGATGCTGATGGAAAGTTAGTTGAAGTTTCGTAGCGCGCACACAACATTTCTGGAGCTTTACAGCAAAACAGAGTTACAGCATTCTTTTTAACTGAAGTAGATTGGTAGAAAAGACAAATGAATAGTAGGCTCCACACAGATCATCTGGTGTAGCCCTAGTCTCTGGAAGCTCCAAGATACCAAACTGATTGAAAAGACTTTAAGCCAAACTCTTCAGAGTAGCTGCTGAGCTAAAAGTGTTACCCGGAGCAGATGCAAAAAATTAGAATATCATGAAAAAGTTCAATGTTTTTTGTCACCCATTTCAGAAAGTGAAAACAATACATTATATAGATTCATTACACATGGAGTTAATATTTCAAGCCTTTATTTCATGCAATTTTGATGATAACGGCTTACAGATAAAGAATACCCAAAATTCAGTGTCTCAGAAAATTAGAATATTACATAAGATCAATAAAAAAAGGATATTTTAAACAGAAATGTCAGGCTTTTTTCTGAGACACTGAATTTTGGGTTTTTATTATCTGTAAGCCGTAATCATCAAAATTGCGAGAAATAAAGATGAAATATTTACATTTATATTTTTTTATTTTTATATTTTATGGTTTTCTGAAATAAGTGACAAAATTATTGAACCTTTTCATGCGATACCTGTAAATGTGATCTTGTCAAATCAATTGGGGATTCCAGAGATTTGGATATTCCCAGATGAGCTTTATGGAGCCATTTTATGGCTTTTTATTTTTTTTTAGGTTTTCAGTCGTCCCCATCCACTTCAGTTGTTTAGGAGAGTGCTACAACACTGTTTTGCTGTGAAGCTCCACAAATATTTTGTTGACTCACCGGACTTTCCATCAGCATAATGACTGAATTTTCATTTCTAGGCAAACTTCAATATTTTGGAGAGTAAATTCAGACAGTGAAATTTGGGCAAAACAAAAGAAAAGATGTCTCTCACAAATGACCAATTTCTCGTTGTTCAATCATTGCAGCCGGTCTCATTTAAAACTACAATATCCATGTTTTCCCCTCCAGCAACCACTTTTTTGGAATGAACAGAACAAAGCAAAACATTAGAGCGCTTTCCGTTTTAATATTTTATTGCAATTTAATCCTTTACAGTTAAACTGAAACTGAATAGTATAAAAAACTGACATTAACATACAGACACACAAGGTCAAACAAACTCACCGTTGAGGGAAACAAATACATTGAACCTAAAAACGGCCTTTTGTAGCTGAATTTCCGTCCTCGCGTTAAGACATGTCCTTCGAGCTGTCGTCTCTGAGAACATGAACAGTCCATGTTTCTGCTATCTCCTGAAGACCAGTGAGGACGCAGTAAAAACACAAACCGAAACCTACAGCTAATTATTCCCGTTACAGTGATACTGGACAACTGGCAAACAAAATAAACCAGAAAAAAAAAGACGGCTTTAGGGACAATGGAACAACAGAGTGTGTGCACCATGCTCGTGTGTGTGCACGTTTGCTTTTTGTATCTACAATATGAGTGTTAAAACAGGAGTCCGAGTTCCTACTGGAAGCTGTGTGTACGCCGCATGCGTCGGTGTGGTCCGTGTCTATGAGTCCTCATCGCCGTTGACACTGTCGCCATCGTCGTCGCCTTCAACGTGCTCGCCTTCCTCCTCCTCCTCCTCTTCCTCCTCTTCGTCCTCCCTCTCTTGACTCTTCACCTGCCGTTTGAAAAAGTGTGAGGTCTGTATGAGCAACGGAAGGTTAAGGGATGAAAGTGGATCAAGTTAAGACCATGTAATAACCACAGTGGAGCATGACAAACACATTAAAACAGGATTAGATATTTACCACATTTTGTATTTAGGAGAAAAAGAACTTGGTTCTGATGGAGAGGTATGAAAATGTGTTAGCGTAGAAGAGCAGTGTGTGCACTTCCACTTTGTGTAGTAGACCTTTCAGTCTCACCTCTTCGTCCTCCATCAGGTCTCCTTCCTCCTCTTCATCATCGTCGTCTTCATCTGAGTCATTAATTTCCTGGCTCTCCCTGTCTCTCTTCAGTCCCTCGTCCTTCTTGTTGCTCGGGTGTGGAGGTGAGGTCACTTCGCCTGGCTCAGTTTTTATACTCTTAGCTTCTGCCAAACAGGAAGGCGTGTTTAGAAATCGTTGTCCGTCACATTCAATGTGGTTATAAACACTCACTGCGGTCGTTCTGTTACCACATGGCTGTATTATCCATCTGATATTTTGGTTCTGTAGGTTTTACTTTTAACCGATCTAGGCTTAATTTCTGTCTGAGAATTACGTTCCCCCCTACCTGACTTCTTGCTGTGGTCCTTCTCCATGCGCTCCAGGCTGTCCAGCAGGTCGTCCACTTTGCTTTTGATTTGGGTCAACTCCCTCTTGATGGTCTGCAGTTCATCCACCTTCACTGCAGAGTAAAGGGAGAGAGAACCAGAGCTAAAAAGACATAGATGGGCAACTTGAGCGAGGTGTTATACAGACAAATTTTGAAAATAAATCTTCACCATTCACAGCCAAGCAACCAAGAGTTCACTGAGCGCAGCTGAGCTTTACATTTTTCGACCACTCTATTCTCAAAATAAGCTTCCTTACCAGTAAAAACAACCAACTAACTTGTCCCTTTTTAGTTTTTCGCTGTTACCCTCCTAAAGCTTGAGCTTAAGCAGCCGAGAGACTCACTTGTTCTGGACGAGGAAGTCCTCTGACTGCTCTTGGAAGAAGAGGAGAAGCTGCTCTTGGTTCGCCGGCTGCTTCCTCCACTCAAGCTGACCCGCGGGCGCTTGGACGGGATCACGGCCCGTGACAAGGGAGGAGGGGGAGCGGGGACACGGGACGGGTACGAGTACATTCTGGGATCAAACAAAGAATGACAAACCATTGAAATGAACTGACGGTGGACTGGACCTAATTACCACATGTGTCTTTGTAGCTGTGGTGGATATAGACAGTTTATTGAATGAGGCAAACACTGTTGGAAAGTGTGGCCGACTCTTACCCACTGAAAAATAAATAAAATTAAGGATTACTCTCCTTAACAAAACTTCCAGCGAGTTTTCCTTTCAAACTGAGAGGAAAATGAAACCAATTAACCCACCTGTCGTAATAATCTCTCTGAAAGTCATAGTCGAGGTCAAATGAGGAACTGCTGTTTAGGAAAAAGAACAAGAAAAGTCCACATGAGGTAACGAGAAGATGAAAACATTTTCTGGTTTAAGACATGTAGAGACTTCCCTTTGTTGTTGTGCTGACTTCTGACATTTAAGTATATGTGTATATGTGTATATCAGCCCTAACTGTTCCTAAAGGTATGTTTATGAATGACCTGTACATGTCTCCAGCGGAGCGTTTGGTGGTTTTTGACCTGTGAGGTTTGGGTTCTCCAGCCAGGTTGATGTCTGAGAAAGAAAAGGAAAAAAAAAACAAGATCACAGATCAACAAAAGCACTTCAGATGTTTTCCCTTCAATGTTCACATTTTCTCAACAGTTTGAGGGTACAAATATTCAAAGAAAGTTCATTATTTG
>CAEMYA010000024.1:8338394-8349950 GCA_903131615.1 Diplodus sargus
AAAAAAAAAAAAAAAAAAAAAAAAAAAAAAAGGGGAGGGGGCGAAAAATAAAAAGGGAAAAAGGGCAAACAGACTGAGCAGTATGAACAAGAAAGTCGGGGTCTCAAAAATTACCTAAACCCTCCACAACACACCCGCCTGGAACACCGACAGCGCCACTGTCAGGCTTCAGTGTGAAACACGGGCCCTGCGCCAGCCTCGGCGGCTCAAAGCCGGCCAGCATGGCTAACGTTAGCCAACCACCAATTAAAAAGCACAAAAAATACACTGCACATCAGACCAGTTCCACTGCTTGCAAAAACCAAAACCTGCAAAATTCTGACGGATCTGTCGTCGATAATCTGTAATCAATAAAGGATCAGGGCGAAGCAGCGACCACAAAACCAAAAGAGCCTCTGACGCTGTTAGCTAGCGCTAACTTAGCTGGTGGGCTGACTGAGAAGCGTGCCAAAAACATTATCAGTCCCGTCAAGGAAAAGTCTTCACAGTAAAGGCTACAAAAACAAAGCTAGACCAACTTGCAAAAAAGGGGATGAAGCAGTAGCTAAGGTGCATCCACAGCGTCGTGTTTCTAGAAACCACAACCAGCGTTCGTGTTTTTGTGGGGGATGAGCGTCTCCAAGCTAGCTAAGCTAGCTACTTCGCTAGCCAGCACATTACGTTCTGTCCACTCGCAAAATAGAAAAAGCATCGTGGAAAAAAATCCAAAAACAAAAGAAAAAGGAAGGAAAAATGAAAAATGTCTGGGAACAAAATACTCACCACGACCTTTACGAGTAAAATGTCTTGCTTTCGGTAAAATCTGTCAAATTGTTACTTAGGTCGTCCCTTTTGAGCACAAGCGATTCGCCCCCTTAAGCAGCGAGCTAGCTTTCTTCTAGCCACTGAGCTAACGTAACGAGATGGCGCAGTACCGGACAGAGGCGCTGGTTTTATATCACAGAGCAGCCCGAGGGAGCGGGCTCGGGAGTTAAGGTATCACATTAAGAACGCTACCGACTCCGGTGTGACCTGTGACTTAAAGCGTTCTCACTTGTTGTCTTTGAAAAGCAGTCCGTCCTCCCTCCTAACTACAGTCTTTTTAAAATTTGCAAGATTTTGCTTATATGTGTCTTTAATTTTACTGGAAAACGTGGCGTGTAACTCTAAATCAAACGGCTATATAACCACAATTCATGTAAATCTGAAACCACAAACTTCTTCATTTAATGGTTTTAGTGTTCATGGCAGGAAAAACAATGAATGGTTGTCATTATTGTCACCCGTATTTCTCTTTAAACATATAAAGGCATACAAAAAAATGGTACTACCTGGATTTTAATAGCATGCCGTAAACATAAAAAAACAAACATATTTCTTCAATCTATTCATTTTTTTATTATTTCATTTGCATTTTTTTTGTTATGGATGCACTTCCTCTCTTGCTGTTGTGAAAATGTACACATCAGTGTGACTTCCAAAGATAACATTAAGAAAAATAATTAGATTAAAAAACTGTTATACCATGCAAGTGGCAATCAGTCTAATATGAGTCACATTTGCAGCTGTGATCAATTATAACCGGACTATTATGATTAGATAGCAGTGCTGCAACAATGGATCCGTTTCTCTTCCATGTACATCAAAAAAAGAGAGCAAGATTTTTATTATCCGCATCATTTTTGTAAATCCTTTTGTATTTACGTAAATATACTTTTGGAAAGAGGGAGCACAAAGCAGCAGGTCACTGAAGTAATACCACAGCCAGCCAGGAGGTGGCACTGCTGTTATTAAAATGAATGAATGCTAATCGTGAACAAGATATTCTTCATTCAACAAAAACTGTCCAGTGAGAGGTTTTATAATCTAATGTCAATCCCCTACGCAAATGATCCCGCATACAGTAATTAAAATCAAAATAAAGGATTAGGATTCACTCAGATTATTAGGCTGATAGGGACGATGTGTGATTTTGTTTAGACCACGACAAATTAAGTTAACTCACTTTTATTTACATGGCCCAAAATCACAATCACATTAGCTAAGTGGACTTCACAATCTGAAGAGTGAACATCCTTTCTCCTTAGACCCTCGATTCGAGTGAGGAATAACTAGCCATATTGAAAAAAACTAAACAACCTTTCAACAGGGGAAAAACAAGATGGAGGAAACCTCAGGAAGAGCAACAAAGGAGGGATCCCTCTCCCAGGACGGACAGAAACGCAATAGATGTCACATGTTCAGAACAGAGCAACACAGTTTACAAACTTAGTTGATAGAATGTTTGATAGAGGTAAATATATATAGAATATGTGAACAGTGTGGATCCAGGAACACGACTGAGCAAGTTGAGGCACTGCCAAGTGGTGCCCGAGCCACAAGGCCTCCACTCCACTGTGGTGATCTGGAAGAGGACAGGCCACACAAGATAATCAGCATACATACAAAAAACAAACAAACAAACAAACAAAAAAACCCACATCAGAATGTATAAAGCAGCAATTCTTCCCAACCTCCTACTGAGGTTCAGTCTTTGCATTTAATTGTGAGATACTGTAGAGTTTTACTACTACCCCAACAGATTTTTTTAAAAAAAAGAAAAAACTAGTCAACTGAGACAACACTGGAGAGGAACATCACTGTTGATAAATGTCTAAAAAAGCTGGGAGCCACGGTGGGAGCCAACAGGATGTGGTAGACCTCCAGCAGATGAACTTAATGTCCTGTTTCTCCTTCCTCATCTGGAATCACGGAAAAGATCTTTAGATGGATGCAGTATTCAAAAGAATACGTTTGGCAACTCTCTACAAGCCTCCACACATTCACATTGTACCTTAACTGTTGTTTTGTTTATTTTTCCTTGACTGGACCTCGGATCAGAACTGCCTCACTCTCTGGCTGGAGCCGTTAAGGTCAGACAGCTTACATCCTTATCTTTTTCGGCACACTGAGTTTGTGGACCTTACACAATCCTCTCCTTCTGCCTAATTTCCTTTGAATATACGGTGATGCCAGGACTGTCAGATAAGTTGCCATCTTCTCTCACAGGAGCCTCTCTCGAGAACTTTGATTCCGATTTGGTTCAGTGGAAGACGAGGCATCCATCTTACACACATCTTACAACAACACTGATGTAGCGGCCATTTGTCCAAAAAATGTAAACTAAACTTTAAATCAAACATTCAAAATGCAAATCAGAGAGCCACTGCTGCACTATGGGCTTGTATTGTATGCAGGCCAAGTAACTTCAATGTCCAGTGAGCAAACAAAGAACAAATGAATCCTGCGTGCCTCTCCTGCTCTGGTAATGAAAACAAACAAACCACAGGCTCACTCAGGTGAATCATGGCCCTACACCTATCCTTTTACCTCACCTATCAAACCATGCACAGTGTTACCCACATTTTCAAACAGAACGAAACATTAACAAGACAAAACAAAACATTCTAAACATGGAAATAATGAAACTAAACAAATAACTAGCAAAAGAAAATGCTACCAAGCTCTAATCCAGATAAAGCAAACATCTAGAATAATCAACAAAAAATAAAAGTTGTCACTCCCAAAACAATAACTGTAAGTGGAAGATGAAACTTACTACACAAAGGGTGAGAGTCACCATTTAAAATCGAACCGGCGATCTGCTGCCAACAGGGGGTGACACCATGTCAGTTAACACAGGCCCTGAGTCAGGAGAGGGCATGAAAGGGCCCAAAAGGCCCCTCTGACCCTCAAGATAATATGCTGGAGGTGCTTTTGGAAAGTATCTAGCCTTGGGCACAAGCAACACTATGGGCAGCCCTGACTTGGATGCTGGGTTAAACTGTGACTCACTAAACAGGTGTAAATATTTTGAAGTTTTGTTTCTTATTCGTATTGTTCTTACTGCTTTTTTAAAAATTATTACTTATACTTTTTATTTGTTAATTGTTGCTGTTTTGATTGATCTAATTTTGCAATACCCTTTGCTGCTGTAATAACGCAAAATTCATTGTGGTGGGACTAATAAACGATTGTCTTATCTTATCTTAACTTAACTTATCTTATCTACCTACACAGGTAAGAAAACTGGCTGAGGATGTCAGTGTACAGGTGTTGTACAGCAGACCTTTTTATAGCGCACATTTTGGCTTGTCACATAGTTAAAAGCACAGCTGTAACCCCATGAGACACAATACTAACCAGGTATTATGCGCACAGTAATGCATTTATTATCTATGTTATTAATTACGTTCTTTTGCCTCGTGACTCTTACGGCCTCTCCTATCACATGTTCTTTGAGATGGAGTTCCCTGCACTTATATCATTTGAAAGGTGTTTAGAGGTCTGGAGAATTTTAAATGTTCAGCATTTCACAATAAAATCAGCAAGATTTGAAAAATAAAATACAGTGCACCATTTGTGTATCAAAAAGGAGTAGTTGTTGTATTTCTTCTAGTTTTCTAGTTGTCATACTATGAACCCTCAGATTTACTGTAAAAATCATGAAAATGCTTATTGGACACAAACAGGATTCATATAAAAAAAAAAACACTGGATGGAGCTCATGTAAAATGTGGGACTCATTTTGCTCTACAAGCTGGTCTCATTTGCAACCGTGTCATTTCCAGTAACACATTTGGAGTTCATTTGATCGAATGAGATGGGATAAAAAAAACAACAACCTTGAATCAGCCCTCTGTTAAATACTGTAAGACATTTCAACATGAGAAACACAAGTGTGAGTTATGAAAACGAAGGATGGCAGTTTCAGGGTCCTGGTGTTGAGCGTGTCCCTGTCACACTGACACTTGAATAAAACAGAGCCATTTTTTAATGTTATGAGTCATACCAGTTCTGTTCCTGCTATGACAAGTCAGAATGTGAGCTGTGAAAAAGATTATTAATATTTCCTGATGGCTTTGTTGCACCTGAAGAAGAGCGACAGAGACAGACAGGATGGCAAGCGAAAGAGACCAAAACCAGCTGTTTTCTGCATCTAGTTAGCAGATGAAACCCCTACAATGCTCCAATTTTTCATGGAGAATATGTTCTTTTGTGAATTGTTTTCAACCATCTGGTTTTGCTTTGAGCAGCCGTCCCAGAGGACTTGTTTACAGCTCTGTGCATCATCTCGGGAATCAGAAATACAACTCCGGCTTGAAGTCTCAGCGTGTAATCAGATACACTGATAAAAGGTTTCTCTGCTCGTTCGCCTCCTTTGTGTATTCATGTCAGTCTTAACGGTGCGAAGACATGTCCAGATGTTTGACAGGCTGTCATAAAGTACGTCCAAGTTTGGTCGTGATTGGTGTAAATGTGGGAGGAGCAGGGAGTTCACCCTGAGTGAGAGGGCGGTAATATTTAGCATGAATTTTCACCCAAGCATACATATATTTATTAATGTATGTGGTGTTATGTTATGACGTTATAAAAGAGAGATAGGACACTGGCAAGACAAGGGCTACAACTGGAAAAGGAAACACTCTGTGCAGTAAAACCCATGTGGATGCACTATAAGGTACTAAACACAGTGATGGAATGTAACTAAGTACATTTACTCAAGTACTGTACTCAAGAACAAATGCCAGGTACTTGGAGGCTACTTGAACATTTTTATTCCATGGAACTTTATACTTCCACTCCACAACATCTCAAAGCCAGATATTGTAGTCTTTCCTCCACTACATTATCTGACAGCTTTAGTTACTTCTCAGATTACATTTTTTCCCAGTCTAGTGAAAATCATGTCACCCGTCATGTCTGTCTGTCTGTCCGTCTGTCTCTTTCTCTCTATCACAACCCTCTTAAGCTTACGGTCATATAACGATTTTATAGAACACGATACATTCTTAGTTAGTTAAATGCAACACGTATTTAATGTGACTTTAACCAAAGTCATATTTTAACACTGTATCTTTACCTTTCCTCAGGTAAGACTTTTGGGTGCTTTTCACAACACTGGTATTAATACCAAAAACCAGTGATGAGGTCACCATGATGGAGTCCTTTAAGCAGATTTGAGTACAACTTTGAGGAACTTTACTTGTTGTACATTTTGGAGGAAATAAGAAACTTTTTTGTCCACTAAATGTATTTGTTGACAGAAGTTATTAGTTGCTCTGAGGATTACATACTGCATCACAGCCAAAGTAGACACTTAAATACATGTATTGCCAGAAAATTACTTTTGATACTTTAAAAGCATTTAATATCAGACACTGTCAGACCTATACTCATATACTCAAAAAGTAATATTTAACACAGTCTCTTTACTTTTACTCAAATATGACTTTTGGGTGCTTTTTACATTGGTGATAATACCAAAGACTAGTCGTGAGGTCACTTAAAGGCAGATATGAAAACACAATATCTCTGAATATTTGTAGTCCAGTAATATAAACTTATAAAAGCACTTCTGATCACTCACACATACATTACGTGACTGTGATCAGCTGCACGCTACTCAGTGGATGAAGACAATATTTAAAAAAAAAAGTTCGCCTTAGCGTGCGTACATGTGCGCGCGCAGCAGAGCAGAGGCATACGGAGCGCGCGGCAGTGACAGCGGGGCAGCAGCGCAGTCCGCGTGCAGCCAGCGCGAGGCGAAGACCCACCAGCGAGCTGCGAGGATGAGAGGACCCAAAGCGGTAAGAGGGGCGCTCACTGCGCTTTAAATGTGCTTCCATGTCCAAAACGTGTCAACTTGTAGAACCTGTGCTGTCACGGCAACTTAAGAAGGCGTTAGCGCGTGTTATGTTGTGTTCTAGGGGTTTTTTAAAGGCTCAAATTCAGCCAAAATATCGTCTTTTTTCTTTTGATACTGAGCGTAAACGCAAAAATTTTTGAGGAAGAATACATGGATGTGAATGTTAACAGCCGTCTGTGCGCATTTAAAGTCACTCCTTGTTGAGACACGAACCATGTTGTGCTGGATGCAGGATGTGCAGGAATTCTTTACAACCCACTAACTTGTCAAGAAATGTTGATTAATGAAGAAAAACCTCCTGAGATAGACGGAAAAAAAAAGTTGGACAAAACTCCATGTTGTTATAATCAGGTCTAATTTTACCTCCTGGATTGCACAAGAACTTGTTTTGATTGTGCAACTCTGAGGAATTGAGGAAGGCAATTAATAGATATGCTGCTCTATACTGTAGTAAAGTCCTGTCCCATGTGATATCCCCCCCTCTTATTACTTATGGGACTCTTCCTTTCCACTCCTTTGCAGTCCACTGATTTATGTAATGTAGCTGGAATGAAAAGTGCTGCGCAGGGGGTGGAAATCTGGCTTTCTGAAAGTCAAACAGATGAGGAGGCTTGTTTTAATCATTAGTCTCAGGGTATCACTGGCATGGAGTTTAGCTGGGGGATCATGGTTTGAACCTCGCAGGCCTCGGCCGGCGTCCCCACAGCACAGAGGTGTGTGCAGGGAGTTGATTTTTACCATTTAATTTCATATATGTGGCCATTAAAGAGGTAATAAACAACATTTGTACTCTTGTGTAAAGTATTACCGTAATGTGCCTTTGGGAGGGTGACCAGGTTGTTGATCAATACCAGTGAGTCAGCGATTATTTCACCAGATGCTCAGATTGTTTGTTCAAGTGCTCCGATGGAGAGTGGTGCTCCGTGCAGCGAGCCAAGATTTGTTTCGCCCCAAACTATTTGTTTGCCCTGGCACTGTATGTTTGCCTCAATTTCACACCAGGGGGAGAAAATAACAAAAGCATTTCAGTTTTAAGGGGATTGTTTTCCACTGCTGACTTTGCAAAATTTAGCGATTTCAAAACATTTCACAAGTGGAAGTAGTGATTGAATGAATCAAGTCAATTTGCCACTGCACATATGGGGTAAAACTAAATAAAAGACAAAGGGTGAGAGGCCACATTGACAGGGAAAGCAACGTTTTATACCAGACCACAAAATGTATTGAGTTTGACACTTCAGTCTTGACCTTGACCAAGTGAGTAACATGTCATAACTAAACTTGGGATAAAACTGTTGCATGTAATTTGATAAAGGTTCCTGGCTGAAGGTGGAAGTTGTAGTTTAGAAAATGATCTTCACTCTTGGTCCATTCACAAACTTTTACTGAAGCTTTCAACAACCAAATCTACATCAGCATAAGAGGAAATAGCATTTACAAAAAAAAGTGCTGTTTTCCTCTCCTCTTAGTGTCTGTACTTGACCTAACAATGAAGTGGGGTAAAAAAGTACAATATTTGCGTACAAAATAAAGTAGTAGTACAAAGCAACACTGTTACAGTAACGACAACGAAGGGAACTTATTTGAAAAGTAGTATTCAAGAATATTGTTGGAACGTTATTAGAAAATGTTACAACACGAGTGATGGTAATAACCAGTGACGGAATGGAACTAAGTACATTTACTCAATATAGATACTGCCATCAGAACGGTTCTGGTTTCCTATGTGGTAAATTCTTAGTCTGGGTACTATTGACTAATCATGTCTGAGCAGGGTTTGGTTAAATGCAGGTAAATAGTCCATGGAAAGAGCAAATGAGGCAGAACGCATCGGTTCAAGTGCAACACATTCTCTCGATCCCAACACGTCAATTATGGCAGCATGATCAGTGACAAAAACTTCACACTATGACGCGCTACCTACTCCTCTAGAGTCAGTTTGACACCTGAAGGGCTTCAGGGCCATGTTAGCAATAATACATAACACACTCAAAATAAAGCTTGATGGCAAACATTTCATAGATAATGCCATTATGGTTTTGGACTGTAAATAACATTGGGAACATTGGTTTCGGCACATGTTCAGGAAAAGATCATACTTTGGGTTAAAATAGGCCATCACTTCCAAAAATTATGTCACGTAATTTATGTACGTTAACACACCTGCGTAACGTAACTGAAAATGTTCATTGGCAAAGTTTTGTGTATTATAATTCCAGCTCCCAGCTTGGGCTTTTCATGCTCTTTATACAACTGCATGAGAGGGACGCTGCAGAAGTGACACTATGGGGTAACTACAGCGTCAAACCTAAAGGCGTCGGGCCACAGACCAGGCTGCTTCACTCGACTCAGACACTTGGTCTACACTTGGCAATACCATGGCCTGTTTAGTCACACTCTTCACATGTATTTTATATAATTTACATGTATCAGATATTCTATCAATGAAATTTGTAAACTGTGATTTTTTTGTTTCCATTCTGTACATGCGACATCTATTGCAGTCTGTCCATCCTGGAAGAGGAACCCCTCCTCTGTGGCTCTCATTGAGGTTTCTACCATCATGTTTTACCCCTGTTGAAAGTTTTTCCTCAGTCGTATCGAGGGTTGAAGGACAGAATGTTTTGTTCATTGTACAGATTGTAAAGCCCACTGAGGCAATGTGATTGTGATTAGGCTATATAAATACCATTGATTTGATTTGACGCAGTGGGTGTGAGAACTGGCTGCAAAATGCCAATGAAACACATCTGCTATTGTCTGATGAGGTCATTTTCTAGTTTTTTTTTAAATAGATGTCTATTCATATGCAAATAGATTTCAATCAAACTCCATTCTCACATCTTGAAAGTGCAATATGTAAGAATTGGCCACATGTGGAATTCATGCCCAAAACACACAGGGGGGCAGCATATCACCAGTCTACGTGTTGATGGAGGTTCTCAGTCATCCAGGTCATAGTAATTCTAAGTGCTGTATTGTAGGTAACTGGACTTGTTTCAGTTTCTTGAAGATGTGTCACCTCACATCCAAGAGGCTTCTTCAGTTCTAACTAATTGGAGGAGAGTTGCAGGCTTTTAAACTCTGTGTGGGAGTGTCCTTACGCAGTCATTAAGGACCTGTGTGAGCTCCGAGTTTCAGACTCATTAGGGCCTCTTGTGGGTCGTTGCTAGGGTGAGGTTAACCCAGGTGTGAATGGTTGTTAAGCTGTTTGAAGAGCATTGTGGGTAGGTTATGGGTAGTGTTAAAGTAAATGGAGGTGGAGGCGGTTGCACATGGACTACGACACGACCTATCACCCACTTACAATGCAGTACCTAGTTCCCTCCCCAGACAGCTTAACAGAGAGAGGTGAAACGTCTTCAGGAAACTGAAACAAGTCCAGTTGTCTACAATGTAGCACTTAGAATCACCAGAGTACCCAGTTAGTCGTGCAGCTAGTTGTTCGGACTGGGAGCTTGGGCACCAGTGAGTGTTAGTCTACTATTTGCACAGGAGCTTTGGCCAGAAGGGGTTGGGGTTAGCCGTTTAGCACACTAACTCCAGAAGTTATCTCTGTACAATTAAGTTTGCTTGATTATGGAATATTTCATCTACAATTTTTACAGATAGCTCCTTTAGATTGTCAATCGGACTGTAAACAATGGCCGGTGCACAAAAGATGCAGACTTACGTGTCAAGCTATCTGAATATCTGCTGGAGGTCAAATAGTTGTCCAAGGATGGTGAATGGGTTTCTGGTTTTATATATTATATTAGCCTGGATGTGCAGATCGGTGTATTTTTAAATTAAGGTAGGAGCTAATCAACTAAGACTTTTACCCTGTTTCCAGTTTATGTGAAGCTATGCTAAGCAAATAACCTCATAGCTCTGTACTTAGTTGTGTTAATCTTTTCATCTAACTCAAAAAATCGAATTATTCTTATAATGGGAAACCATTCCTTACCCAGCAAAACCCAAAACTGAAAAACACAAATGGCAGTAAATGATAAACACCATATTGTAGAAACAAAACAAATGTAGGTCCTGTTGGGAGAAGTTGGAAGCAGAAGAGTTACTGGATCCCTTTTGATTACGTAATCTTGTTACACCCTCTTCATACTATTTACAACCAGCTGATGGAAACACCTGATCAGCCAAATTATTCTGTGTTGACTTTTTGGAAATGTCATTAAAATTCAAGCAACATTGGGATGGATGCAACTTATTACGGAGATCATTTTAAGTCATAGCTTACTTACTAATGTGCCTTTAATATGCTTGTCTATGTTACGCAGAACAAGATGACCTAATGTACTTAATTAAGGCTTCAAAGTCAGTTAGAAACTGATCATATGGGACGTATTAGTCTGCGGCAAGAAACAAATTTGCTTTTTCCTACATAAATATTTGTTACTGTGTCTTCGAGCCTGGAGTCTGAATTTGTCACATCCGATCTCATTCTAGTTAAAACTGCTGTCTTATGACAGAGGTGCCTGTGTTCAGAGCACGCTGATGAAATGGTTCGTCACTTGTTTTTCTCCTAACATACCTTTCACGGACATTAAAAGTGATTGCCCTACAAGCAGAGCTCATTTTGGTTTGGTTCAGAAATATTATTCCTGGCTGGAGGTGCGTGCTCTTTTGCAACACCCAAGGGTGACACAGCTGGGTAATACGACCCGCTTCGAGTATCAGAGGTAACTGTTTCAACATTGTTTCTGGTGTGTATTAACTGCGGGCCAATGTCTTTTTAAATCCTGTTTACTTGGCAAATTATTTCAAGTCCCAGAAGGTTTATTCTTCGCAAAAAGGCAAGTGAATTAGTGGGATTTCAAAAGCTCCGGTTAATGTGCGGAGGGCAGTTTATCTCTCAGTGATTATTATAAACTTCAGAGTCTTTCTTGAGG
>CAEMYA010000024.1:8356281-8403562 GCA_903131615.1 Diplodus sargus
TTTAAGTAAAAGTACAGATATATCATCAGTAAAATGTATTTTATGGAGCTCCCAACACATTTTTTCCAGGAATTCTTCTGCATTCCCTGATGATAAATGTTGTGGTTGTTTTGATCCACAGACAATGGCTAAGCTGTATTATGATATCATATTATGTGTTATGTACACGACTGACTGCCGCAGAGGCCGATTCTGACAGACTATTGGATGAAACAGCTTTGACTGTTGCTCCGATTACAGTTCGTGGCTGTGCTTTGGTTGTTACGATCACGGCTGTGAACACATTAGCTTTTATGAGTGTGACATTTGCTACATGCAGGTGTTGTATGTGTGCAGTGACTTGACATGTTGGCGCAGGCTTAGCGTTGTGTTGAAGCTACTGCATTCAGTGTAGCCATATCCATAGCATCATAGATACAGCTGATGATGGACAGTGTCCTCGAACTCAGCTTCATCCACTGCAGCCAGACAGAGCAGCTGCAGCTGTGCTGACAGCTCTGTATAGTGTCGGAGCTCAGCCTTGTAAACAGAGTAATGACCAGTAAACGCGTGTTTGGTCGAGGCTGGATTAAACGGATAGATTATGTCAGATGTACTGTATTTTTACATTAACACATGTTGATATTTGGTAAACAAACAAAATCCAATAGTCATGTATTTACAGGGAAAGTAGAGCCATATATTTCATTTAAAGGTCTTTACTCATGCAGATTTAGATATTTAGATGTAAAACCTTTTACAGATGCTTTTTCCTGACTTTTGATTAGGAGAGTGTAATTAAGAATTTGTCTTCACAAAGTTTCTCCTTACTCAACAACTTACAAAATTGAGTGTTTTTATAAGGGAGTCTGGGGAAGTTCTCGTCATCTCCTCGGTGTTCTTGACTGTAGTTGCTGTGGTTGCTTTGACCCACAGTATGTCGGTGTTAATATTGGCTGTCTGCTGTTTTACGAAACATTCCCAAATTGTATTGTATTGTTGTTAATAACTATAAGATACCATTTATTCTGGCACTACAAGTTAATGAAAAAGAACACAAATGCTGCAAACAAATTATAATGTCATTTTGTTGTCGTACTGCTCAGTGCCGCCAGTTGTGACTGCTTTACTGTACCATTCGATCCAATTAAATACTTTTTTGGGACACATTGAAGCCATTGCTGTGTATGTTAAATTAAAAAAACAAATTGCTTTAAGATAAATGAATAAATATATAAACGTAGACATAAAGTTGAAGTTCAAAGATTATCTCTTAAAATGTTCAATTTTTTTTTTTTTTTTAGAATATATATAAAACAATACAACATAGACAGCTGATGTGTTTTATATCAGAGCCTCCCTGTTTGTGTGTGTTAACATGCACTCACACTTGGAAAAAGTGTAAAGAAGCTCCTCAGCTCCTTTCCATCCAGTTAAAATAAACATTGATAAAAAAAGCTTTGCTTTGAGCCTGGAGATAAAATAAATTGGACTCTTCTTAAAGAGCTATTTGGAGTATAAACGTACTATCTCCCCATAGAAGAGGAGCCCCGGGAAGAACACTGTGTCTAAAGTTAACAGAAATTCAAGCCTCTTTCTAAGATGACATGCATGAATTCTGATCCAATAACACATACTTATTCCGTGCAACATGAGACTGTGTTATTCACCTGCACCCACTGAGTTTACTTTGACCCAAACTGCCTTTCCAAATCTGGAAAGTGCCAAAGAATTTTTTTCTGGCCACGATCACACAACAAAGTAGCCTGCAGTATCGTGGAACTGTAAGTGTTGCACATAAATGATACATGTGATCAAAAAAAAAAATGTTTCAGAAAAACTGGGGAGATTTCACCAGCGCAGATTTCTACCTTTTGAGCTGAAGGGGATACCACAGCCAAAACAGTTTAACCAGTGGTGGATCGATCCACCCATCCTTTAATGTACTATCACTTCGGCGTAAAGTCCATGGATCAGCCTTCCCCTCCTGCATAATCTCTGCCTCTTCCAGCTGGAGTATCGATATAACCAGGGATGGAAGAGTAATCACCTCCTCTGTTGGGGTCTTGTGGTGGTTTTGCATTCCTCCCTTCTTGTTCAAGCTGTGTTTTCCACAGTCCTCAGTGGTTTTGTCACCTGGAAAAGCCTCATCTTTAAGCAAAGCCTCAAAATGTAGACATGACTTAGTGGCATTGGCATTTTTTTTTTCATGCTATGGCGCAGCTACAACAGCCCTCTTCGTTAGGATGATCACTCACTTGGCCGCATCGCGGGTTTCTACTCTCGTCTTTCTTTCTGGAAAAATGATCATCAGCACCTTTTTCATGCTCACCCTCAGTAGAGTTGGCTGCTGGAACGCTGGTGCATCAAGCAGCTCATTAGTGATGTTAATGTCTCCTGATACACCTGGACATTGGTATGACCTACTACTTCGAGATAATTTTGTCCAGGGCTTGAGTAAGACTATTGGCAGCAATAAATATCCCTGTGGCTGCATCAGCACTTGTCATCTGTTCAGTGTTGGGGTAATCAAATATCGTTCAGCGCTGATCAACAGTGTGCGTTTTTGTGCAGCTCTGCAGCCCTCGGTGTCAGGTCAGCAGCTTCAGGTTAGGCCTCTTCCCCCAGAATAAATAAATGTTTCAGGAGGCTCCACCTCAGTATCCTCTTGTTTGGGTTTCTCATAGCTGTCTTAGAGTTTTAGTTTTATAGCAGTGAGAAGACAGAAGAGGAACAGAATATGTTGCTCAGCCGTGCATAGTCATCATTAAAGTACATGATGTCTTCTTTAGGGACTAACTCTTCTGCATGTCCTTTAACTGTCAGACCTGGATTGACCTCATAGTTTGAACAGCAAATCCAGCTGTTCATCCCACAGCAGGCAAGACTGTTCTCCTAACTCAGCAATGTGTTTGATCTGAGGAGAGATTTATCTTTTTTTCTCTTCTATTTATTACTTTCTTCACTGTGAAACTACTTTGCTCTGAGTTTTGTTATTTGAATAATATTCATGTATTTGGCTTTGTCTTCTGAGGTGACACACAGATGACAGATGAGCTGAACTGGTAATCAATATGCGAAATGACTGCCTACCAGTTACAAGGTTCCCAGATTCTCCTATCGTCATACATGATTGTTCCATGTTTCCAAGTTTGAGCACAAAATTAAGTTATTTATCAAAATAGTTTTACCAAATAGTGTGGCTCAGCAACTTTGTCAGGAAAAATGAAGAATTGTAAGAATTCCAAGATACACTGGAGTGGGATTTAAAAAAAGAGGGCTGTTATTAAGTAAAAGCAGATAGGTTTTCAAGTCCCCATGAAACGGCTAATCGAGTGCACTCTCCGGCAAGTCAGCTCCCACTTAACAAGGCTGGACCAGGACAGAACTGCACAGCCTCCGAGAAGAGAGGGCGAGTTTGAGGAAGAGAATACAGTACCCAGGGGGTTGTCTTTCCAGGTTTGGAACCTGGCAACCCGAGGCTGAATCAGTAAGGACCGTTCACCAAGCCAACAGCAGCTAACTACATTTAGCAGTGGTTAGTCCTTACTTTAGCTATAAAGCTACTGGTATCTGTCTACAAGGAGACTCCATAAATCACTCCAGAACTCCAACTGTCCTTTGTCGTCAGTCTCAGAGAACTTTATTGCCCCGGTCCCGAGGTGTTGATTAAGAAGCAGCTGGTGATCAGAATATGACCCAGCTTCACCCAAATCACTGAATAAAGTTTTAGTTTTGTAGTTATGAGGTGAGGTCCGGTCACAACATCACACTCCTCTGGCAACATTCCTCTTTGTACACATCTAGGGCAGCGGCATAGAATAAAGAAAGTGTTTACTTGACTTAGGATTAACATATACCCCTGAGTGCAGAATTAAAAAAAATATATATTTTCCAAGAAGTTACAACTCTAAAATACAATGACTGCATTTTCTTTGCGATTGTTGGGCCTACTACTGGTGTATCGGCAAGACATATGTGATAAAAACACATAAACAGCAATTTTGTCTTCATAAAGGTCCAGTCTGTAGGATTTAGTTGCATCTCACGTTGTGTGATTGCAGATTGCAACCAACTGAATACCCCTCGCCTCACTCACACCTACAGTGACTGCTAGAGTTAGTTTGGTTTGTCTGTTCTTGGCTGCCCTAGAAACATGATGATTCAACATGGCGGTAAAAAACAAAAGTATTCATAGTTTCAGGTAATTAAACAATAATGAAAACATATTAATAACTATTATATTACATTTATGCACCTTAAATGGCCAACATGTTTGCCAATACCAGTAAGACCAAAAGTGGCAGGTTATATTTGTCATGTCATTACATCAGCTGGGTTTGAGTCTATTTCTGGGTTTTTACGACAGATTTATTATGACTATTGTTCAAATGCTGAAAGAGAGAAGGGTGGTAAGAAAATGAATTTATTTATAAAGTGATGCCAGTGAAGCCCTGCTTCCTTAAACAGATTTGGGTATATTGAGAGCTTTTTAAGGAGTCTGGAGGTTACAGTGGGAGCTACAGCCGCCTAAATCTTTGAGAGGTGGTGTTGTCTCTGGAGCTTACCGGTTTTGTTTCCCTGAAATATTGGGAAAATGAATAGGCAACACTTTCCTGTCCCTCAATAACGACTCACTTGTAATTACAGTGTTCGCTGATAGAAAACGGCAGTCTTTCTATTAATTTCCAAGGTGTGAATGTGTTCATCTGTAAGAATGTAAAGCTGGCAGCTGTGGAAAAGGGAAGAAAGTGTGCTCATTCAATTTCCTGTGAATAACTAAAGGTTAATGGCCAGAGAGTAGAGTAAATCATGATTTCTTGGCACAGTCGCAGCACATGAAATTGGTTTCACAGGATTAACTTATTTTGAAAGAGACGGCCCGAGGCACAAATTATTTAGAGAAGTGTGAACTCTCACCCTGCAGCCAACTTTCTCTGTTACCAGGATACCAGTCTCTCATGTCTTTTATAAAAACACAAGCGACAGTTGTGAAACTGGTTACGTCATTCCCATGTTTTCTTTAATGGTGGGCCAGCCACATTTATGAGATTTTGTTCTCTTGCAAACATATTGTCCTGACCAAAAATATACAGCACCTGTGGGCATTTCTGTCCCCGTGTATTTCTTTAAATCCAGGAACTGAGATTTACAACACTTATTTTCCTTCTAGAACTCATAAAATCTAATGTGATTTATGTAGAAATGTAATAAAAGCAATGTCAGGACTGCAAATCAGCTCTCGGACGTACCTGCGTGCGCATGATGCTGATTCCATATGGCTCAGTGGGTAGAGATGTGACAGCTCTGAAGAAATGACCAAACAAACATTCACTCATGCATACAGAGGATGAGGAAAATTATTTTTTTTCACTGTTCCCACTTTTTTTTTTCTTTCAATACGAATCTTTTTCCCATGTTTCAGTTGAACGAAAAAGCACAAAAACATTTGTAATTCAAGAACCAAAGTGCTTATTGTTGAGACAAGTACACATTTGCTTGTCCGGAAACACCACAGCTGTGTTTAGCTAACCTCAGCAAGTGAGTCTTTAAAAGACACCACATGAGATGCGCCTGCTATTTTATGAAGTTTGCATGTTCAGTTGAGGCTTTGTGGGACACTTTTCTTAGTTTTTACTGTCAGACTCTTCTTTCTGGATCAGGACCAGAGTGGTTTGTGAACAGACACTGCTAAAAAAAGGTCCCTTTTCTGCTATATTCGCTCCTGGATTTCACTCTGGTGGATTTATGGGAGAGAGCATGAGACCTGGTTTGATGCTTAAAAGTTAGATCATGGTAAAAGATTCTTTCAGATAATTTCCAGGGGTCGCCAAGATGGTTGTGAGGAAAAAATTAAGTAGTCCCTCAGTTGGCCCTCAAAACTCTAATATTGGTTTTAGCTCTGAAAGCCGGCAGGTACTAGGTCGCAATTATCATATTTCAAACACACTAAACCACTTCTGCCGCACAAGAATCATTAATCCCATACAACTTGTTGACACACAGACAAATCTCAACGTCTCTAATTAAGATTCAACCACAGTTCCCATGACTGGCCTGCGACATGACTCTAGTCGGGGGAACTCCAGCGATTTACGGGAAGAATCATAAAACTAAACCAGACTATACCAGGAAACTATGGGCATGAACCTACACTTAGTGACTCCTTCGTCAGCTAATATAACTACAGAAGTGAACTTAGTCATCATCGTAGCTGAGTCGCTTTCTGGCCCTTAAAGTCAAATCTCATTGAACCTTTCCGATGACTAATTACACGTGGCGTGGATCCTGTTGTAAATTAGATCATCAGGATCTGGCAGATGGTGGAGAGAACAGTGGAAATCAAGTCAATTCCTATAAACACTCAAGGACGGTTGCACAGTAGAGCTTCTGTATATGTGACAGGGTGGGGGGGCTTCTGCTCCTTCTCCTGCATCACTAGCTCGCAGAGAGATGTGCTCCATTACTCCTCTCCTGTTAACAAGCATCTGGACCAGGTTCCAGGCAATCGGCTGCCACACAACGCCCGGCTGTTTGCTGCGAGGGTGGCCTTAATGCCTGCAGTAATGAATCAGCAGCTCAAAGGAAGCCAAATATACACTCGCTGCAGCGTCACACTCACAACTGTTTGATTGAAGCCTGCCGACAAGGCGGTCAGACGCGTTGTTTGTTTAGGTTTTACTTCATGTGGGAACTTGTCCGCTGGTCACCTTGCCCCATTTGTTGTGAATGATTGGTGGCAGAGTCACTGATGGCAGAAAATGGGGGAATAACAGAGTGTGGCACATTTTGAATTTTAGGTTTCAACGCATCAAAACACGGCAATTAAAAAATCCCGCGTGAGTCTCGCTAATATTACTAAGTAGTCAGAACTGTAGTTAAAGGAGCTATTTGTCAGAAAGTTGATTTTTGAGTCTCATTCCCAGCTCATCAAAAACGCTTTGAGATTGCGGTGTCGTTTTTTGACGAGTTAGGAATGAGACTTAAAAATCAACTGTTCTTTCAAATAGGACCTTTAAAGCTCCTGTAAGTGACATATTTTATTGTTAGTGTTAAATAGCTCTATATTCCAACAGTAATCACTGTAATAGAGTGTTTTGTCAGTAACTCATGTCCCTCCTCCTACTGCTCCTGGAGCAAAAGAGGAAAGGAATATTCTGGTATCCCTGCACGCTTTATCCAATCAGCAAGGAGAAACGAGAAAGAGGTGAGAGAAGCGAGAGTGCTCAGGCAACACGCAGAGAGCGGGATCCTCCTGATCTGGTGCCTACAACGGCATTAGCAGAACAGGGAAAGTGACGAATTCCAGCACTCCCTGTGACGGCATATACAACTAAACAGGACAAGTGATCAAGAACACTTGAAGTAAAAGAAAGGGACTAAGAGAGCTGCCTTGAAAAAAAAGGGTTGTGCAAGTGTGGTGACGTAGAGAGGAGGGAGGGGATTGTTCACTGCAAAACAGATGGGAAGTTAGCTAAACAAGCACAAAACATTATTTGTTCTCAATGTTTTTGGATTGTGACCTCTTCCTGCGTGTCTAGTGTTTTGACCCCTTGTCACGCTCCAGATGTTTATGAGTTGATGGCAACTCAAAGCTCAAAGAAACATTCCAGACTTCTCAGGTGGCTCTATTTAAATAACCATTTAATGAGGATGTTGTACCAAAAACAAGATAGCAAATAATATGGAAAAGTGAAAAAAAAAACAGTTTGTAAACAGTGTAGACAGTTTTGGGAATATTAACAACCCATCAGGTTCATCTTGTGACCCTTTAGAGGGAGCCCATAGGTTCAAAACCACTGGACTAAACTAGCTAACTGTATATAAAGTTGTTAGAATTAGTTCCACCTCAAACAGTTACACTGATAAAATGCTGCATACATAGTGAATCCATCAGGGCTACCAATCTAATAATGCAGAACATCACTAAGTTGTTACATAAGCTATTTTTCTGCGGACCGAATGCTTTTGCTTTTCGTACTGTTGGTACGACTAATTGGTATATTTTCATAAGCAAGAGGGTCTGGGTATTTCTCCCATCACTTCCACGCAAATCTGTTACGTGATATGTTTCAGAAAGTGTTTTGTATTCATATTTTTTGCATTTTAAGATGACTCATTTGGGTTTGGTTTCTGTCTCCCACAGTGTATGAGCGATGACTGACCGAGCAGCAGTTTGGAACAAATGACGGAAGATTACACACGCTTTGGTAGAAATGAGAAGATGCCAGCAGCAGGAAATCAATCTAATCTGATTACATTTGCCAACTGAAAGATGGTCTCTCCTCCAATGGGTTCTTAAAGCTCCTCTCAGAGAATCCTCATCACCAATTTTACTAAAGGGATCTCTCGGTGGAAGTTAGCAAGCGGGGGCCAGCATGTGGCCCCCTGACCCTGGTCCTCCAGACGTCCAGTTGACACTTCCTGGTTTTGGAAGCGCATTTGAGGACACCGAGGATCCTCAGGCGCCGCTCTCCTCCAGTGGCTTCTGTCAGTCGTCGATACATTCAGGTGGTCTGGGCGTGTGCTGCCTTCCAAGGACTTCCCTGTCCCTGTCCTCACTGGGCCGTGACCTCACCTCCCTGCTAAGCTGTAAGACCGCCGGATCCCACATAGAAAAGACTGTGGAGGACACAGATCCTAAAAACAACAGCCAGAGGTTCAGTTGTTACCCCCAGCCTTCCCTCTCTTTATCCTACATGCTCACCAGCTGTGTTACATCTCCTCCATTTGGCTCTCCACCATCCTCTCTTTCCTCTTCCTCCTCCTCTTCATCTTTATTTTATACCTCTTCCTCACCTCTTTCTGACGCTCCCGGGGGAAACAAGCCTGCTCATCAGCATAGAAAGATACAGGAAGAGTATCACTCAATCAAACAAGAGCCCACAGATGACTTCTCACCATGTAAGAGGGAAGCGTTTCAGATTAACAACCAGCAGGGGGAGCTGTTCCAAGTGGGCCATGGTCAGGACAGCCCGCCACTTCATTTCCCAAGACTTAACGGACCCGTAGGACAGGACCCCGCACTGGACCAACAGGACCAGCCGTGTCATTGGATCGACTGCAGTGCCACTTACAGCAGCCAGGAGGAGCTGGTGAGGCACATCGAGAAGGTGCACATCGACCAGCGCAAAGGGGAGGAGTTTTCCTGTTTCTGGGCCGGCTGCGTGCGGCGCCACAAACCCTTCAACGCTCGCTACAAGCTGCTCATCCACATGAGGGTCCACTCTGGAGAAAAACCCAACAAATGCATGGTGAGTATGTTTGCTTTTGTCTGGCTGATCACAGTAAACAGATTGGTGCAGATTACAGAACTAGAATAGCGAAAGGTCTTTTTGCTGACTTCGCCCACGATTTACCCAAAACATGCAGGACTCAAACTGGCAACCTCAGCAACTTCAGCCCCACCACCTCTGTTGAAACGATCAGAGAGAGTCAGTCAAAACTCTTATGTTGCCCTCACATTGGCCATTATTTGTGTATTTGGATCTGAAAGGCATTAACCTGCTTACAGTACGTGTCAACTTCTCCCAGACTGAGCAGCTGATGATCAACAGTGTGTCAGACAGAGAGACGATCAAACGGTTTCCTCTCCTCGCGACAGGTTTCCCTTACTCATGCGTGCCAGAGGGAGAAACGTGGCAATGTTGAATAAATGGGGGACGTGTCTGTAGCACTGAGTGTTGAAAAATCTGCTGATCACACCATTTGTTCCAATTAACGCGTTCAATTCAGAGTTATGAAGTTTTATGTTTAGTGAATAAACTAATAAATCATTAATTAATGTTCACAGAGAAAAACCTCCTCGAGCAACTTGTCTGCAGAAACAAAACAGCCCTCTTTAAACTTGGAATCCTTCAGTCCTGCTCAATTAGGTGACTCCTGGGGTTACTATGGTAACAGCAAGTTTAAGACCACAAGACCCAGATTTCTCCAGGTAGCAAAGACTTCATGAGCAGCTACTTTGTCAGAAATCTAACGGAAGAGCAACTGGTATCAGTCCACAGTGCTCCAACGCAAAACTCACATCATCTTAATAAAGTCCACCACGTTTTGCATCACCAAGTGTGTAAAAACACACAGAAAATAGTGTAAATACATGTAAATACAATGCAAATGTTGTGGTGAAACATGATTTTATTACAATAAAAGTATATATATATATATATATATATATATATATATACAGAAATGTTTTGTGTAATTGAAACATCACCAGACCAGATTTTTACCTGCCCAGGGACTACAGGCGGAAACTAGCAAAATTGCTATAACCTGGCTCAGTACCTTTTTTCTTGTTTTACGAGATTAATGTTCTTTTGTGCATTGTCCCTGTTTTAAATAAATAAACTCCTAACTCCTAACATCACCAGACTTTCCATCAGCATGCGGGTGTATAGAAAAAGTCTGAATTTTCATTTGTGGATGAACTGCTCCTTTAAAGGATTCTAACTAACTAAAAGGATAGGATAGAATTTCTTGTTGTGCAATAAGTAGAAAAATAATTAACTTCAGTTCCCACAGAGAAAACTCTTTCCTCTTTGTGCGCCTGTGTAACTTGTCTTTCAATACATACGGGATGATGGATGATAAATTCAAAATGTCAGAATACAACAAATACAGGATTGTGCATTTTAAAAAAAATGTAAGATGTTCAGGAAAAAGACAAATCCTGACCTTGTTGGTTCAGAGAAGACACACAGACTGTGAGGTTTCTTCTTTGACCATCACAACAGTGGCCTTTGAGCCCCAGCACAGTGACTCTACATCGCCATGAATCATTTTCTGAAACAACTGTTGCCGCTCGAACACGTCTGTCCTGTGACGACCTTCAGTTCGATGCCAACTGCCTGTCGCTCAGAGTGAGTAACTCTCTCCGTTATTCCCAAGCGACCCTGCTGCTGTCATCAACCGATTAATAATTCATTCAGAAATATGAACTCAGCGACACGCTTCTTACTAAGGTGAATTAGTCCATTAGAATGACCTAATCTGCTGCCAGCTTGTAAATGTATTACTGCGGAGAGTTGCCTGACTGTTGAACAGATTAATAAAATTAAATCAACATCAACAAGCACAAAAAAGTCATAAGTCACAGTTGAACTACGTGAATAACGTCATTTCATTTTCATAAAGCGTTCAGGCCAAAACATGTAAATTAAGTCATTCGTAGTGCAGCAATGGAAAACGAATATTTCACATGAATGTAGTCAGTGTTTGTTAATGAATTCGCCGTATTTACCAGCTCATAATGTTGAGTCTCCGATCAGACCGGTGTTATTCAGGCTGTAAACACAAGTTCCCAAAGTGTTTTTAAATCCACCGTGGTCATTATACATAATTTATGGTGCTGAAATGACACTTATATGTAGATGCACTTAAAATATAAATCTGGAGATTCTGTATTTACTTCGCTGTCAGCACCAACCACACCAAACCCCAAAATCAATCATGAGATTGTAATGACAAATGTAGTCATGCTGTATTTTATCTCTCCGTGCCAGAAAGTTCAATTATGGTCAAATTAATGAATAAATAAAAACAGCATTTTGAGTTGGTCCCACGTTAACTGTCGAGACTATTCCCCAACTGCCCCACAACGACACATTTGTAGGCTAAAATAACGATCACTCTGGTTCTGCTCTATCGATTTTGATCATTTGTTTTTAAACGGCCCATAATGAGTCTAACCAGAGCTGGCCCGAGGCATAAGCAGACTTAAAAAAAAAAAATTTTTCACATATTGAATACATTAAACAAGTGACATAAATTAATGAATGAATGAATAATTCAAGGCAGGGTTATTCTGATTTCATGATCAATATACCTGCGTACAACTGCTGTCTCTGCCAGCATTTAAGTCATGCGCATAATCTAGACACCTCGCATGCATAAACAAAGCAAGGATGGATTACTCAATGAGCCTGAATGACCCAAGAGGTCAAGGGGCCCTGAAGTCCAAGTCGTTGTGTGAAGTCACTATCTCAATAAGTCAAAAAGCAAAAGGCTATGTATCTGAAAGAAATGTAGGTATTGCCCTTCTCCAGTTGGCCATACCAAAAAGACCCCCAGACCCCCATTTGCACACACTTTCGTGCAAATAAGGGGGGTCCTTATCAGGGCGGGAATTTCAGGGTGGCCATGGCTGTGGCCTTGATGCCCCGTGAAAAAAAAAATCATTGTACGCTCACAGTGGCTTTTGTGCCCCTGGCCCGGTCCAAGTTCCATGTAAAAAGCGACCATGCAGACCTGCTCTCACAGTAACTTCAGTGAGCACATCGATGATCTCGTGTGTAAGCCTGAGCCTCTCAAACAGCAGCAGCATCTCAAAACAGAAGAACGACACTTACAGCACAGGTACGCAAGCGAGCTCAGCCGGTTTTGATATAATACGTAACTGACTTATGTGGAATGTTCGAACTTCCCGGATCAATAACTCTTAAGCGAAACATTGTTAAAACACAAACGACGAGTCTTTCCGACAGTAGTAAGGTAGACAACGAGCTACAACCGTATTTTCATCAAAACGAGCGCTCCTCCGGGCTGGACATTTACTCTGGTCTCTATGGTCAGCCTTCTGTGAGACGAAGGTGCAGGGACCATCTACAAAGTGCAACACAGAAAAGAGATACTACAAAAAATATTCAATAACTTCACTATTATTCAGTGTAGTGTCACCAAAATCATTCCTTACACCAAAGGCCTCCTGCTGGTTATTCTACAACTGTTTGTTTGGAAAAATGTCCTTTGCCATAATTTTGGGGAATTTCTATTGGGAGAAATATTCAATGCTTTCACTAATATTCAGTATAGTGTCACTAAAACCACCTAACCCTAACCCTATTTAAAAAAAAAGTTTCTAATGTAACATTAACTTTAAAAATGTTTTAATACATAATCCATGTCTTATTATAATTAAGGATATTATGGTATCAGTCTGAAAGGTAAATCATTTTTTTTTCTTCGATGACCTTGGTGCCCCTAAAAAAAAAAAAGTGAAGGCCAAATGGCCTTGCCCCTAAAATGACGAAATTCCAACACTGGGCCAGTGGACTGCTTTTCAAAATCACCCACGCCTTCATTACCCACAATGCCACCGATTGACATCACTGGATTGCATGCAGCTTCCTCTGGAGCCACAAAAAGCTTAATACTACTTTTTATGCAAATGTACAGCTAATTCTACCAATTTCCGGTGTCAAACACATGTTACTTGCTTTATTACTCAACCAATAAACAATCAGCCCAAACACTCACAGGTGTGCAGTTTTTGTTCTTTTCATGGGGATACTTGAATAACGCAACTTAGATTTCTACTGTTACAGGACCTGAGTGAAGTACATAGTCACTTTCAACATTAAACAAACTGATAAATGATGTTAATGTAGTAAAAGTTTAAATACAGAAGAAGCATTTTATAATTACCCCAACATACAAAGACCTTGTTTGTTGAGTTTTCTGTTTTGAGATGAAATTCAAACTCTGAATTGTTTGAAACTAGAGGGGTGGCAGGGTCCACCACATATGACCAAAGTAAACAGTATGAAACAGTGTTGTACATTATGGTCAGTTTGTTTATTCAGTTTGTTTAGGCATAAAAAAATAAACTGTCAATGAAGATCTTTCTCTTCTGATTAAAATTTAAAACTACATAGTGCACCTTTAAGACTATTATAAAACCAAGTACCTTTCATGTAGCTTTAATTTTACTCAAGAAAGACTTTTGGGTACTTTTGCCTTTACGTGCACACAAACATTAAAAGATGATACATGATAAAATTCAGTACTGATTTACAGACAACTAAATATAAAATGTCAGGTTCAACCATGCCATCTTAAAATGAAACATTACTCTTTTGGTTACAGACTTGAAAAAAGACATGTTGAGGTAATAAAGTACTTTAACCGTAACAGATCTTGAATAAAGCTGCAGTCAGATTTCTACTCTGTCAACAACTTTCAAAGTCTGTTTCCATTTTGTAGCCACATTTTTTGTAGCCATTATTTTCTTGTGTTTAGGGTTACATTTGTTTGATTTTTTATATTTTAAATGATGTATTAACTACAGTAGTGAGGCATTAAGTGTATCCTCCCTTCAAACAACTCAAACTGAGGTCTGTCCTCACAGCTCAGTTCACATAAAACTGCGGCATGTAATCCTCAGTTTCCCACCACATGAAGAATCTTAATCCATTCTCTAATACCTGCACATGTGTGTTCTAATGTGATTGATTATGATTATGGGTTGCTTTATTTTGTTGTTTTTGTTGTTGTCGTTTTATGGATGAGAATTAGAGCCTTGGGTTGATTAATGGCCATGATGTAGTGTGTTCTTACGCCAGGACTTATTAAAGCAAATGAGGTGACTGACATTTACTGACTCATTAGTGAGACTTAATAAAAGAAAACCCTGGACTGAATATCAGGAAGAAAAACGGTTTCCATATTTCTCTCTGGGTTAGTTTAAAACGGATAAAACACTTTATTCTTTTATTTCAGGATCAGAGTCAGGCCAGGATCTCATGTGAAGATTTGCAAAACATCTTTTTTTCTGACACAAATCCGTATTTAAATGATTAACTCCAATATAGATGTGCCATTAATCTTAAGTGCCTCATTGCGCTTTGATCAACAAAGGATTTGCCTCTTCTTTTTGTGTCTTTTGTGTTGAGCTGTATTTTTATCAAAATGATTGATGGATAAATTGGATACATTCAAAATGTGTTGCATTGGCCTCATGAGGTGAATTCTTCAAAAAGTGAATGTTCAAGATTGTCCAAATGTTGTCGAACCCCCTGTTGGTAAACTTTGACTTACATATCAGACATGACAACAGTTTAAGTCTGCGGGGTTTGAGACTGAATGTGACAGCAAAGTTTCTGTAAAGCTTTGGTTTACAGTGTGAAGCCTGCTGACTCTGATATTTGCTTCTTGTCTGGCTCAAGTCCAACAGAAACACTTTTACCTACCACAGCCGAGTGTGTGTGCTTGAAAGTGTGTGTGTGTGTTTGGGTGCGTTTGTAAGTGTGTGTGTGTGGTTATGTTCCAAGGTACTGGGGAAAAGGCCACTACCTGAAGTTTATGATTCAATAACCTAAAATGTGTGAATTTATGTATATACTACCTCTTGACTAGTTATTTCCGTTGAACTAGACTTGGGCTCATCTGCAATGTGGAAATGTGATTTTACTATGTGTTAGTGGCGGCCCAACATACTTGATTTTTATAAGAAGATAAAAGTTTTGATGTTTTAATAGACCATATTCACACGGCTGCCATATTACCCTGACGTCATGTTCAGGGTGTGAAGCTTGAATGCTGAGATGATGTGATGCTGCTGTTTTCTAGGTCGCAAGTCGTATACACGTAAGATAATCTGATAAAGTGTTATTCTTTCACCAATGTCTAACTGACAAGATGAGAGAAACAAAAAATCTAGAGGGACATCACAAGACTTTTTTTTTGCATTCCTTGTCAGTTTGAAGGCTGCACCAAAGCGTTTTCACGTCTGGAAAACCTGAAGATCCACCTGAGGAGCCACACCGGAGAGAAACCGTACATCTGCCAGCATCCCGGCTGCCTCAAGGCCTTCAGCAACTCCAGTGACCGGGCCAAACACCAGCGCACACATCTGGACACAGTCAGTACACAGCAACACAAAGCCATCCACACCTGCCTTAAAGATTGCACTTGACATATTTCATAGTATGAAACCAGTGAATCGTCTTTTTTAATCAGTTATGGCTATTATTTTTCCATTATCGAATTCCTGCCTCAAGTTTCTCTGAGCAAATGGTCCATTACACTGATCTTATCATCTTTATATTGGCTTCCCCTCAAGTTCAGGATTCATTTTAGGTTCTGAAAACTCAAATTTTGCTTGTAATTGTCTGCAAATTGCACTGGAAGGCGCCCAATTTGCAGCTATCACTCATGCCTGCTGCATGGATGAATAAATAAGAGAATCAAAGAGCTTCTCATACATCACTAGAGCAAAAACTGATAAAATTAAGAGTCTCAACTCAACACCTTGTCACGCTTTATAAAACAGGCAGCGGAATTCACCATCTAATGACCTCGAATGATGAAATTGATGGGGATATGCATCAGGGGACTCGGAGGAGCGGGGGCGACTGTCATAAATTAAGTCGAGAAGAAGTTATGAAATCCACCACTGATGCAGCCCGAGAGAAAATAGAAAACACTCGTATTCATTGAAATCCAAACTCTTAAAACTGTCATGGCTCCCTCTTGAGTACCAGGTGCCAGACATGGCGCCAGTATCGTGGCTCTTTCCATGAACATCCTTTCATGTCCCATGGTACATTAGACAGGATACAACTATAAGTACTTTATTTACTTGAGACTTGCACATTTCCATCTTTTGATGCTTTATATATCTACTTTTCTACATTTCAGAGGCAAATATTGCATGTTTTACTCCATCCCATTGATGTGACAGTTGCAGTTATTAATAACTGATGCATTGTTGTACACAGTTGGTCCTCAGGCCACATTACTGTCTGATCACAATTAGAAATATTTTATTTTTCAAAGATTTTAATTTCGTGAAAATACACAATATTGACTTTAATACAGTTTAAAAATGGACCATTGTTATTCTGACAATGTTATAAGAGAGCCAAATTGCTGAAATAATATTTGAGTTAAAAGAAGTGAAATGAGAAAGGGGTATGGACACCATTACTTCTGTTTTGTTTGTTTTTTATTATATTGTTTTATTTTTTTTGGTTCAAAATAAAGTCCTTCACTCACTCACTCACTCACTCACTCATTAATAGCTACTAAAGGATCTAAATACTTCCTTCATCACTGTTCATGTCTGCATACAATCATTAGAAACTCTTTAGTCTTTATGATAAAAAGCCATCACTGTACAGGCAAAGCCAAGAAATTCTACATCCTCCATGTTTAAAATGAGCTGTAGAGTGTGAAACCTCACTCTCTCGATTTCTTTATGATATACAATATTTGTGAGGTAATTCTGGGTAATGATTGCTGCACTAAACACGCATCAAATCACTTTAATTTAAAGTGCCACTGCTCCTCTGCTGCCTCCTCTTTCTGTGCGTACATTCTTTAGGATTGTGAAACTACATACCTTCTGTGGATTTATTCTATAAACCACAGTTATTTTTACTCCTGCTGACAAGCGATGAGGATTTAGCAGTAATCCAGCGAATCAGATCTCTTATTACTCGAGTGAGATGGAGCTGTACGACGCTCTCAGTGTTATTACAACAAGAGGAGAAAGTTATTTTCTCTCTTTTTGTGGTTTCACGCTGGCTAATGGCGGCTTTGCCGTTGCGTCACAAATCAAGAATCAGACACATCTGGCGCCATCACGGAGGCCCAGAGGAGGACTGTCTAAATGTAAATAATTGCTGAATATAGTATAACAAGCAGCCAAGAAAAGGCTGGTGTCAATACAAGTTATTTAGGTTTGACTAAATAACTTGTATTGTGTTACTAATGTTATAAATAATGGCGTGTCAGGAAAGATTTGTTTTTCTGAAATGAGGTCAGAAATTCGCAGCTCACATAACCCGAAAACTTCGCTTTTTTTAATCAACAACAGCCACCTCACACCAGTTTCTGCATGATTTGTTACCCCGAGTCAGTGGTTGTGGAAGTATTCAGATTCTGCGCTTAAGTGAAAGTACTGATCCCCCCACGGTGTACAAATCCTCTAGTACAAGTCCTGCATTTGAAATGATATTGAAGTAAAGGTATGCAAGTCTAATCAAACAAAGGCACTTTAGAGTATTAAAAGTAGAAGCACTCAGTGAGGTTTTATAGTGTCTGTGGCGTTCGGTCAGCTCTGTGCATTGTAAACAAACCAGCCAACTGCTGAGGCGGAGATGAATGCACGGAAGCGAAGCCCACATTTCTGGTCAGAAGGAGAAACACACCTGTTTTTAAACATTATGAAAGACTTGGTTGTTCACAGGTTTTTGGGATATGCAGTGGTAACGCTGACCTTTTGAAGACAGTGGTTGAACGACTGAGAGGAGGAGGCCGTGAACGTTAATCGGAGTATGCACATACTCATGTAAACAATGTATCACTGGAATATTCATTTAGATTAGCCATGCAAACATTTTATTCAGAATATTGTCTTTTTTGGAGTAAGGCTTTTTTGGAATATTGCGCTCCTGTAAACATAGCCGCTGACATGACATTTAATACAACAGAGACATCGTTAACGATATTGGTCACATGTGTGGTTTTCCTGCTTTGACAAGTGAAAATGTCTGCTGTGAAAAGAGTCTGTTTGAGGTTAAAAGTAATATGGGTTGATGCTTCTATACTCATGCCAACATGCCATTCTGCATTTGTAGATTAAATCGTTTTTTATGAGATAACTGATTTATAACTTTCACTTTCTCACGTCAGCCGTCCCCTCAAAAATCATAACGACTTGACTTTTTTTAAACAACTTTTGAGTTAGTTCTTTTTCTTGATGCTGAGCTCTTTATTAAAAAAAAAACAGTGGGTTAATTGGTTCTGTAAAATTAAGATAAGCAAAGTATTATCTTTGAATCTGCTGCACTGATGTTACCGCTTTGCACGTCATTTCTTGTTTTTTACTTATGACGTTCAGATTCTGGTACATAAACAACTAAATACTGTACATGTGTTTTCATGAAAAACTTAATTCATTCCACCTGGTTAAACACTCAGTGAACAAACAGGAACAAAACCTGGAATGAATTAGATTCATGGAAAAGGGCTCATTTAGTCGTCTAAACTTACAACTTTGATAAAATTGTGAAATACTGGCGATTAAAGCGACAGCACCCCAGTAAATCCAAGAGAAGAAACTTGGTACAACACCGTCCGTATGTAAGAACTTTTTCCCCAAGAGGAGCTCGGTTTACAATGTAACCATAATTCAAAGTATGCTCCTTCATGTCTTTTATTTTGAAATGACTGCAACCTTATTTACCCAGGTGAAAAAAACTCTTAGTCGACAAACATTTTGCCTGACACTTGCTTTAATCTTTGCATAAATAATTTATTTTCTGTGATTCACAAACCGTCTTTTACTCCATCAACAAATTATTCTTTTACGTACTGATTGAAGATAGATAATCTAAACTTTTACTTTATGAATTAACTGATTTATGGCTGAACGGGATAAATCTGTACACCGAGCCTGTTCCTCTTGACTCTGCGGACGAAAGGTAAACATACTCCATTTTCAGCTGAGGAGTACATTACGTAAAATGTTGACATAATCTACATGTCCTTCCTTTCTCTGTTGGTGCAGCTGTCACGCTAAGTAACCACATCTACAGCATTTATTCTAAATGTTTGTGTGTATAAAACACAGGACTACTGTATACAGCATCACACCTGTAAACCACCTGGATGTGACTCAACTGAACAACATATTTGGCGTTTGATATCATATCTAGTGTGACTGTGCCGTATTGTGACGTGAAGTGAGTGAGTCTTGATAGAAATGATCCAACATGGAGTATAGACAGTATTAGAGGGTTCAGGCTGTATCATTTTATGGTCTTTTTTCTTTTTTGGCGGCACATTTTTCTTCTTGTCAAACTTATTTCACAGCAGCTAAAAATGAACTCGAACAGTGGAAAATCAAACAGTAAATTTCCAGTTTAGGGGTCAAATACATACAACAGTGTTAGTGCACGAATCAGTGAAGGGTTATCGAGAGAATGTGTCACTGTTTCGACATGTTATATGTGTATTTTTGTATTTTTTGAACATGAAAACACACTTCAGAGAGCACTATAGTATCTCCTTCATAGCCTTCTTTCCCTCTCTTCTCTTACATCATCTCGTTGTGGTTCATTCACAGAAGCCGTACGCCTGTCAGATCCCAGGATGCACCAAGCGCTACACCGACCCCAGCTCCCTACGGAAGCATGTCAAAGCTCACTCAGCCAAAGGCCTTCAGGAGAGGGAGGTCAAGGTAACAGCAGGAACATCCTTTATTAACAGTGTTAACTTTTGTATTGCCTCTCAATTTATTAATCAAAATTATATGCAAATCGAGACAGTGATAGGTACAGGGTGAAAGGGTTGTTGCCGTTTGAAGAACCTTTCCAGTGGTTCTAGGTAGCACCCCGTCTTTTTCCATGAAGAACCCTCGTTTCTGAGAGAAAGAGATGGAAGAGGGGGAGAGGGTAAGCATGTTGTTTGATTCAGTAGGATGAAATACAACAAAACAAAGTATTACACACACTCGCTGGAAGTCAGAATAGGGAGCCTATTGTTCATGTTATCTGGGCCTTGTTTGTTTTCTGTGGACCGTGAGTGACACTCAGGCTTTGTGTGTATTCCCATGCCTTGTTTGTTTTAAACAGAACCACGTGTGCTTGTAAGTTGTGACATGGCTAACACGCCCTGCGCTGCAGTAAACCCTGTGGGGCTTTAAAATATTAAACATGCACTCTATAAACTCCTTACGGTTATACATTTCTTTGAGCTGATGTGTCACAGCCATTGAAGTTTGTATCTTCATAAACACGGGTCTGGGCGAGCATTTTTCGCTGATTATTCACGGTTCTTTTGTGGTTTCTGGGTGTCCTTCACTAGCTTCTTCTGAGTCCTGGAGCTGCAACTAAATTGTTATGGAAAGTCCTCGGGGACGCTCTGCTAACGCTGGGTAATAAAGTAAATGGTCTTGCCTTAACTTCGTCAGTACATTTTAGAATATGATTGCCAAACAAGACTTCTGGAGTTTGTATCTCAAGAAGCTGGATTGCGAGATGAAACAAGAACCAGGCATCTTCAAGCATCGTTTCTTTGAAAAATGAACAGTAGATGATTGCCTGCAGAAACATCACTGTTTTCTATCAATCTACTGTATGTAATCAAAAGAGAAGCAAATCCTTTCAGAGTTTAGCTCCATGGGACTTTTATTGCCCAACAGCAAAATACAATTGGATGCAACTAAGCTGCAGCTTTAACAAAATTACCCTCATCCGTACATGCAAGAAGTGAACCGCAATGTTTCCCAACGTGAAAACACAACACTAAATGCATCTGTTCGTTATCTGTATGACAGGTTCAAGTGCACACCATGCTGGAGTCGGACATTTTGAGCGATTGTCTGGCGAGGCAGCATCTCCACCAAGGAAACAGCTCACCTCTGCCGAGCTTGGAGGACTTCACAGGTATGCGCAGATGAAACGGTAGCGAAAGCAGTGGAAATCTGTGTTTAGCCCCCAACACCTCTCTGGAAATGAGTAAAAACAAAGAAAAGGGGTAATTGCCCGAACACCTGGGCTGTTAAACTGTCTCTTTCATTTTCTCCCATGGCCTCATTTGCTCCTTTTCCTCTCCCTCCTCTCCCATTCCTTCGATGATAGCTCATCATGCCAGTGTTTACCTTGTCCAATTACCGGGCACTGACTGCGGGCAAGTTGGCCCCCTCCCCGCCCGTCCTTCAGCTTCTCCAGCTGGTTTTCCAGCCAAGCTCTTTTTCTTTCCCTTTCAATAGCTGAACTGGGATCAAGAAGCTGTCAGGTACACTGAGGCTCAGTTGGCAAAAGAGAGGGGAGAGTGTCCAGGAGAGCTGTCCATGTCTATTACTTCAGACTACTTGCAGTTATACCCAGAAGACTTTGAGGGAAAAGCCTCAAACGGCACACTACCAGCTATGTTTATTCAGAGTGAAACAAGCATGTCAGTGTTTCATTTTGAAAATGTCCCAAGAGAGCTTTCCCCTTATCAGAAATGGCCAAATGTTAAAACCTAAATCCAACTTTCTGTTAGGTATACCTCTGTGTGTACATTAATGTATGTAGGCTATCATGGTGACATATGCTATCATCATCAGCTTCCCTTAAACTCAAAGTCAACACCAGGTGTTGAAAGCCTTGCTGATGGCAAGCAGGTATTTGTGTTACAGCTTTAAATGAACAGCAGCAAAAAATGTTTTAAGTATGAAACACTCCCTCCTGTCGGCCTGAGAAGTGTCTCTGAAATGTTGTTAGCCTAGCTTGTTCCTTCGCAGTGAACAGCAGCTGTAGGCTGACGTTAGCCATCTTTGATTTAACTCTTGGTGAGATTTACTGTGAATATTGATTAAGATTACCATAGACAACATTATCTATCTATCATCTTATCTACTATTGCCCTCAGTCAGTTCAGTTTGTATGTTCTGTGTGTTTAAAATATGCTTTTATTTTGCCAAAATAAGCCAAAACATGGTCAAATACAGCTTCTGTTTCTTGCTAGCACAGTTAGCTGCAATACCATTAGCTCTGTCAAAACGGCAGTTGTTAGTTAATTAGTTAATTAATGGATTAGTTAATCAACAGAAAGCTAACTGGCATGTTGTAATGATTTATTTCCATCAACTGCAGCCATGTTTTCAGCCATATTTAAGGGACAAAAATGACTGTCTGGAACAAACTGAGCAAGGACAACGAGCACAGAGGTGGAGCATGCTGCAGTAGACGTTTCAGAGGTCTCTTTGGACGTTGCTGTTGGATCAGTTGTAACTGTAAATCAGCTAACGTTGACTGTAGCTATACAAACGCTCAAAACATAGATTTTCTGTGAAGTAATCCCTAATTTAATCTATGTCTGTTTTTAAGGTGTGTACTCAAACAGCAGTACCGTCCACAACAGGGGAAATTCTGAGTTTCTCTCTCCATCAGCAGACACCTGCTCCAGGTATCAAAACTTGGAGGGAAATTTTGACGCCAACAGCCAAGCGTCTTCGCTAACAAGCCCAGGGAGCATGAGAGTGGGGTGAGTGTGAGAACAAATAGATCATCCCTGGCGTCATTTATTTATTTATTTAGTAATTCATGCTGGGAAAAAATGACTGTAAGCGTTCAGGCTAGACTCAATTCTTGAACCTTTTTTTCTTTTTTCTTTTTGGTTACAACTGGCTATTAGTTGCTAAGTGCCCAGACTGTAGGTGGCTCAAGTTACAGGAGAGACTGTTTTATTTACTTTTTCTCATAAGACTTCTCTATCCCAGGCTTTTGCACTTGTTTTATTGCTCCATAAAGTGACTCATGAAGAAAATTGATTTTTAATCTACCCAATCCAACACATCCTCACACCTAAGATGACATCGATAGATAGATTACCACTGACTCACAAAATGACATGACGTTCTTAGGTTAGACTTTCAAACAAAGTGTTTTGGGTTACAATAACTACATTATTTATGTTGCATCAGTTATAAACGTACCGACACTACCAACGTACCTGTAGTTACGTTTTGTACCTAACTTAACTACATCAGTAAATTAAAATAACTCACAGTTTATATTTGGTTTCACACTGTGCACAGAAGTCCTGTGCAGGTTTGATCTGACCATCCGTCCCTTTCCTCCTGCCTATGCAGACTTTCCTGCTCTTTGACTACTTTGCCTGACTTCCTCCTTTGCTTGTTGTAATTATTACTATGGCAACTAGAGGTCACTGCCTGACATCATTACATTACATAAACATCATAATGGGTCATAATAAGCTGCTTTCACCTTCGACCTACAGGTCGTTTTTCTGATGAGGACAGGGGCCAACTCAATCGCAAGAATAGATGGTGGCAATGTATGTAATGTAATGTATGTTTCTACAAACCTTTCCAACATTTCTTCATGTTGCAACTTTACATTTCTTTTATGTTGTGACAACGCTGTGCTTAAGGTCTGGTTATTTGGTTGGGTTAGGAAAATATGGTATATGCCACAAACTACACTGAAATACTTCTGATGTCTTCTTAAAAATACTTTGTTTTCAGCTGCAAATGGTCTCCACATCTACTCAAAAATATCTGTTTTTGTTGCCGCTAACATGGCTGAAAATGTCCCTCCTTCATGTTAAAAATATCCAGTGGTTTCTTGCTAACAAATGTTGAAACAGTCTCAAACTGTGGTCTCCCACCTGACAACAAGCTCACCCAGGTCAGGTGTCAACCATCCTCCTCCACCTGCTGACAGGATCATCATTGCCTGTAATCTATATGTGATATATGTATGAAATGTACAAATCTGAATGTGTCCGCGGTTTACAGGAACATTAAATGGCAACATTTTACTCTGACAAATGGGCTGTAATTTTCATACAGCTGTTGAAAAAAAAGAGATTGCTTTCTTGGAAAACAGGGTAATTTACTAAATAATGTACCAAGAGGAAAACTTAAATGGTCAGTTCATCCAAATCAGAAGAAAAAAAGATATTTCCCCACTCACCCCTAGTGGTGTCTGGCAGGGATTTGCGTTATCTGCTGCAGGGACTTCTGCTGCCAGCCCAGTACAATGGAGCTGAGTGGGATTTCGTTCGCATTTGGCAGTTTTCATTGGGAGCTATTTTCTACTGAAGATAAAAATAGTGAAAGCTGACCACAGTTTTCTGCTCCTCTTGGCATGTGAACTCTGTTCCTGAAGATAATCATATTCGGCTATTCTCCCCAAAATCTTTCTTTATGAATCTCCCGTGTATCTAAGAACTTTTAAAACTTCCAAGCAGTTCCTCCCTTTGCTTTGTCAGACCCAGAAATCGTGTTTCAACCTCAAATACATGGCCAGGACTCTAAAGATTTCACAGTCACTTTGCTTCTCCTCTCTTGTCTGGAAAGCACATGGCCATAAACATGGAGAGAGATGTGAGCTTACGCATTCTTGAATAAACCAGCGACATTATCACCAGAGATGGAGTTATGGCTTTGTGGTTGCACTGATTGGGTGCTTGGAGGCCACAGAACTTATGTGTACTGTAAACTGAGACAAATTTTGTCTAGCCCAGTATAAAAGTAGAAGTGAGACTAAAAAGATACAGCTGACAGCCTCCAGGCAGTGGTTTCTGGACAATGCGGCCTCATATCATTGGTCATTAAAGAAAAGCCCGTAAACTAACTTTTATTGGCACAAAAGCAACAACAAAGGCAGGCTGTCCAATAAAATAGTTGATAAGGGCCAGAATTACATTTTTGTGGTTTAATGAATGATATAAAATATTCACATATAATGAACACAGTTTTACATGAAATTGTTCAGCATTTCCTTGAATTATTTTCAAATGGGTCTTATGTCCTGGCAGAGGAGTTCAGAAGAGAGTCGACATGAGTTGTTGTCTCTGAACACAAATTCAAACCGATAAGCTTCAGTTTGAAGGCTTATTATTGACCTTGGAAACCGCAGCGTGATATCACTTTGTAGTGTTGTGTCAACTTACTGGGAAATGTGAGATTAAAAAAAACCCAAAACTTTCAGCCTCAAGTCATGGCCTCCATGCTGCAAAAAAGTTACAGTGAGTGAACATTGTGCTAAGTGTTTATATGTTCAGTGGTAAGTGGGTGTTATTATGCCATTAAAAAGATCCAAATTGTAGATAGTTGACTCTCTGACGCTTTGGTTGATGGATCGGACCGACCACCATCAATCAACTCTCTTGCAAATTTGACCTTTTATGAAACCACATCATATTTTTATTGAGTGTAAAACTAAATATGTGCAGTATTCAAACAGTAGGGATGAATGAGTATGGGATAATAATGTTTGTTATGTTGTTATGTTTTTGCCCGTTGATCGTTTGAGTGTTGTTTGATTGGTTTGTCAGCAGGCTTTCACGAAAACCACTGAATGGATTCATACGAAATTTGGATGGAGGAGGGGTCTCTGCCAAGACTCATGTTAGCATCAGCCTGAAGTTGCTATATTTAGCCTAAATACCTATCTAAATACATCCGCCAACCATATCAGTGCCCAGACAAGGGCTTGTGACTACTCATGAACGAGAGGCTCGTTGCCTTGACAGTGCATGATGTAAACACTATTGACGCCCTCAGCAGCTGAGCTGTGTAAGCTAGCTTAGTTAGCTTAGCTAGCCTGTTGTTGATGAAAAGGTAAATACTTCCTTCTGTACATTGATATGGTCGAAAGAAAATAGTTACTGAATTAAACTGTTTATAATGAACAGGTCATGATCTGGAGAGAGACAATGTGAGTTTTTTAAATGCATTTATTTAAACCAAAAGTAATAAATCTACATTATAATTTTGTTAAATGTATGTGTGTGGACTTCAAACAGGCCTTGAAAAGCTTTTAAAAAACCAAATAGGGTGATATCCTTGACAGTACGTGATTGATAATATAAACACAAACCTTCATTCAGATGCTTCGCTTCGGTCACCTGTTGCTGGATCTCATCGGGATTCTTTTCACTTGATTGACTCATGTTTAGGTGTAAAACTGTCAGATTTTAGGTTTACAAAGCGAACGTTTAATTTGATGTTCAGTGAAGAGTTTGGGTGTCTGTGTGTGTGCTTGCCGCCATCTCCTCAGAGTTTGCAGCCAGAGCTTCCACGAAGCTATGCACAATCTGTCCATTGACGTCTCTTTATAGAGACTGAGGATGTCATAGAATACCACTGGTGCCCGCAGAACTCAATGGCCTGCCAAAGCCAATACCAGACAAGCACTTGTTTTTCCCCCAAACGACTTAGCGAGACGTTAAACACGTGAAAGTAAATTATCTTTGCTTCACGGCAATGACGGCTTCAGGCTCTGACCTCATAGCCAGGAGCGTGTTTATTCTGGCTGAGACAAGCCATTTCGACTTCTTTTAATTATTTAATACATGAGGGATTCAGAGGCCCGCGCTAAGGCTTGTCCATCTGCGGGTATTTGTGATGTACAGTGCTTGTGTGTTTAGCGGTCGAGAGCTGGATTGGCTTTTTGGAGCGACGTGTCCATCAGATAGAGGCACATTAACCAGGATGGCTCTCACACAGAAATGCTGTTATACAGTTTGGAGGAAAGAGAGGCGATGAAGTTTACCTTGCAGAAGCTCAGAGTGACATCGGATCCAAATAGCCGCTTTAAGTGAAATGTTTGACATGTCCTCACATTTTTGTATTTACGGTTTCTCTAACGTGCAATAAGTCTACTCTAGTTTCTCTAAGTACTTGATTGAAAGCACTTAGTTCACATTAAATCTCCATCTGGGTTACATACATTCAGCATGATCCAATGTGATCCACTAAATCTACAGCACAAAAGTACTCCAGCACCTTTCCTCTGCCAGAACTGAAAACAGATAATTCTGGCGTGCGCAGGCGGGCGCTTTTGGTAAACCGACTCATCCCCTCCTCTGATCCCGTCGAGGCGTGCGGCTATTAAAAAGCAGCCACGGACTAAAGCGGAGTTGCAGTGGCGGACTCAGTATGTTTGAGGGGCTGGGGCGGAAAAAACAAAAATGGCACTAGGTGTATCTGTTGGGGCACCAGCACACAGAGAGTTTGGATATATATTTGTATTGAAGATTGGGCACTTTTATCACATTTTGTCCTCTGGAAGGATTTTGTCCCACCCTTTCTCCACTGGAAGGGCACCCTAGAGGGCACTTTATCACATTTACTACACTGGAAACACACTCTAGAGGGCACTTTATCACATTTACTACACTGGAAACACACTCTAGAGGGCACTTTATCACATTTACTACACTGGAAGGGCACCCTAGAGGGCACTTTATCACATTTACTACACTGGAAACACACTCTAGAGGGCACTTTATCACATTTACTACACTGGAAAGGCACACTAGAGGGCACTTTAACATGTTTTATCTACCATGGGGCATCTGAGGGAGGCACTTTCAATTTTTTTTCCTGCACCCCCTGGTCCACCAGTGCAGGGCTAAACACAGCATAATCTGCATACAGTATCATCATGAGAGCCTAATTCTGCAAGCAGGATTCTTCTCATTCCAGATATAAAGAGGGCAGCTGGCTGTAGTTAGTCAGAAAGACAGAGGGAAAAAAAGTGAGTGATGAAGGGATTTAGCCGGTAAAATATGATCAGAGAAACAGTTTCCTGAGGTCGTGCTGACAGCCGCTCCCTCAGGCGTGGGCTTTCTGTTAAGCTCATGCATCTGAGAAGTTTGGGCACACCGGCCACAGAACGACAGATCGACACAGCAGGGCCACGCACGGCACGGCTCAGACATCTCAGCTATGTTGTTGCAGCGTCGCAAGAATGTAAGCCGTGGAACAGACGCGGTTGTTTATAGTTCAGGTCAGCTCTGATGGTTCTGGGGCCACCGAGGGGAATCTAGAAAAGTGTTGAATTCTTGGGGCTCGCAGTCATCGCGGCACATTCACTTCAACAGTCGCACTATATCAAAGCTCTACTTTGTTTACATAATCTTATACAAAGCCTGTTCTTTATTACCTTGGGAAGCCACAGCCATCTGTAACTTATATCAGTTTGGGTTTCAAAAAGTCCTTCTGATTAATTTTGGCTTTTATTGTGTTTCTGCGCTGAAAGCAGAGACTGTTAAATTAAATGTAATAGCATTTGACATGGGAAATGGGCAATAAAGAGACCTGGGGATGATAAATGATAGATATGTAAAGAAATCTCCAAACATTTCATTTTTTTTATAGCTGGTCAGATGCAAATATAGAAGGCGCTTGGGCCAGCAGCCATCAGTATCTCTGACAAGGCTTGGCTTGTTTATGAAGCCCACTAAAACCCTTCCAGCAGAAACCAAGGCCATTTGGCTCCCCGGGGACCAATATGCTACAGTACATCATCCTGGAGGGTTCTCAGGCCACATGAAATGCTGAGAGCGAGCGCTTTGAAGGAAGAGGAGGGGGGCTTAAAATACCATATTGGGGGGTTTTCAGCTGCATATCTCCTTGGAGAGATTTTCGGCTGCCTTTCTTTCTTCTTGTCGACTTGGCTCCAGTGACTCATTCGTTTCCATGTTGAGTCAGAGTGTTTGTGCTCAGTCAGCACATTCTTGCAGCGTAGCGATGGATACAGCTCCACACAAAGCCCGCCTACATTACCCCCCTGAGGTGGAAACGCTTCCTTATATAAACTGTACTGTTTGCACATGAGTTTAAGTATTTACATGTTTTTGTCTGCCAACACAGCTGCTGCCATGCTGGCAGGTAAGGGTCATCGACAAAAACGACTTGATTTGATCAGAGATTTGTATCTAACTTTAGCAGTCTTGTAAAAAGTACCCAAAGTTATACTTGAGAAAAAGAGTGAGAAAAGAAAGGAGTGAAAGATTTGTAGAAATATTACTTTGGTAAAAGTGAAAGTCACCTGTTCTAATTTGCCACCAAAATGTAGTGGATTGAAACTATAATTTAAAAGAACATGGACATATGCAAGTTAAATAACTTATAACTTATAAATAACTAACCTAGTTTTAAATAACTATACCTACAGTAGTGAGGCATTGTTAAAATTGAGCCATATAAAGGTTAATGATTTACCTCTTTAATTAAATAAAATGTATCAATTTAAAGCAACATTATGTAGAAATTGGCATTGCGTTTCTGAGTTCAACACCACTGTCATTAAAATAGATCCCAAATCTGAAACAGTTCGTCAGATCTAATGTAACTGCAAACCACAAATAAAATGAATTACGTCAAACAATGTTATGTGTTCGAAACTTGTATGTTGAAGTAAACGTACATGTAGCGCTGTGATCCTCCCCTTTCACTGAAGCCACATAGTGCAGAAACAAGTAATTGGGAAGTGGAGTGGCTGAGACAGTGACACCATTCACCCTGTTAAAAGACACTGAAACATGATTCTGAAGCTGTTTTTTTTTCAAGATAAATAGTTGCATAATGTTGCTTTGAACGAATGACACAAAGTAACTGGAAATTACATGAAAAATAAGAAGAGTGGTTGAAAAATATAGTTGTCAAAAGAAAAGGCTGCTTATGTGATAATATTGCATTTCATTTTAAATTTGTTGTTTTGAAACCGTATCCTCTTCTGGTCAGCTGTCACATTACTAATAATTTGGTTATGACACCATCATCATTTTACCACAAGTGTTCTTGGCTCCGCTGTGGAGCTCAGAAATCTGTGGTGAGGTTAGTCAGGCTTAAGAAACGCTGAAGTCATCTGTATGTGTCAGAAACCTGAAACAGATCAGCAAGAGGGAAGTTGAAGTCCACTGGGAGAAAGTATGAAAAAAACAAAGGCATTATTATAAAAAATGTATAAATGAGTTGTATCAATTACATGTCTGTTGTTCAAGAGCTTTCAAGTCTTTCATCCACCTTAAAAAGGGCTGTTAAACTATCAATAAACCAAGTCAGTGTTTTTGTGTCTACGATTGGCTTGCTCACATTTTTTCGTGAAAGTGAGGTTAGATGAGATGATTAATACTATGTCATTACTGTATGGGTAAATATAAAGCTGCAGCCAGCAGCTGGTTAGCTTAGCTGAGCACAAGGACTGAGGGGAATTTTGGTGGCTGGAATTAGCTACAGCTAGCTAGCTATCCAAATGTTTGTTAAAGTAGTTCAATGCCACCCATACCAGACATTTTTGTTTTTTAAGATGATTAATTTTGAAACAAGAGGCCTGCCAACAGATAACAAGTTTGTCTAGGGTAGTAACTTCCCCAAATCCAAGGAGAAAAGAAGTGCTAATGCTAATTCACATTGTTTACTACACAATAGATGTGCTACCGTTAGTAGTGCTTTGTGCCACTGTTAGCTAGTTAGCCTAATATGCTAACGTTTGAAGCTAACTCTAGGGTGTGACATGCTGTTTAATCCATTCCTATTTCCTAAAACATGAATGAAGTAGAATGACACTCATTTAGGCCAGTAATATATACCTCCACCAAGGCCAAACAATCCACCTTTCAGTCAGTCTATCTCGCAGATGTTAAAGAAAGTGAGATAATATTCTAGGATCTGTCCCTTCATCAGGATCTGCATCAGAGGTTAATGGGGTCCTCCATCTGAATTGTGTGGAAATCTGTTCAGAAGGTTTTGTGTCATCCTGCTGACAAACCAACCCACCAACAAACAGACACAGGTGAAAGCGTAAGGTACTTTGTGGAGGCAGTAAATAATTTGGGATACTGACTAATTCAGCAATGTATTTTTTTTTAATCGTCAACAGGAACAGACCAACATCGTTGTTCAACCCAGTGAGCACGTCATCGGACAGAGCGGACATCCAGCTGCAGGGCTACCACAAGACCTACAGCCACCAACAAGTATTCACACAGCAGCAGCAGCAGCAGCAGCAGCAAGGTACTGACGGTGTCATCAGCCTCATTAAATCTGTATGATTGTCTATTGCCCGTGTTTGGTGTTTCATCATTTCCTCTGTGGTTCTCCAAGGATGTGTGTATGGGGAAGGGAAGGTGGTTCAACCAGTCAGTGATGGAGGCTTTGAACCAGCCAGTTACTTCACAAACCCCACCGCTGCTCATTCTGCAGGTAAGATAGAAGTAACGACGACACTTGTCACATGGTTGAAGAGTGTCTGACACCACGCTTTTCAAAACTGTGTGCTACAGAACAGGAGAAATTACAGGAGAAATTGTTTGAAGGTGTGCTCAGTTATTCCCACGTTTAACCAATACTGCACCCCGCTTCTCTCTATGATGACAATGTTTTCATACCTCCTTTGTGTGTGGCCGTTTGGAACAGATGTAACAACTTCTGATGTCTGTCGTGGTCGATCACTTTGCACAAAATCATTATTTTCTGGCATTTAAAGGCCCATTTTTGTTACCATGGTTTCGATTTTCTTTGTTTGTTAATTTCCTGTTTTATTCTGAAGTTACATCCTCTTGTGTCTTGTTGCACCCTTTACTTCCTGCTCACCCGTGTCCCCAGTGTTCTGTCTCCCTCCTGTATTTCTTGATACCACCCCAGACTGATTTTTCTCACACACCTGTCTCACATCAGTCTTGGTAGCACTGCCCTGTTTCCAGACAGCCCATCTCTTTAAGGCCCCCTTCTGAAAAAGCCCAGTCTGCTCTGATTGGTCAGCCGTCACAGGCCTGAGCAGGCACCGATCACTGTGATTTCAGCTCTGTCAGTCTTTTTTTTAAACCACTGAGGGCAGCAACTGTATAGTTGTGATATCATGACTGTACATTAGTCCTGACAGCTTGTTTAAAGGCACAGTTTCTCCATTGATTAAGCACTTTGATATGTTTATAGTATTTACTGTATAAAGCAAATAGAATTGCTTTCAAATAAAAAAAAAGACACACAAATCACAATTTCTAGATGGAAAAAAATAAAAGAAAGAAACAAAAAATATTCACATGAAAATAAAGGAACTGCTTTGAAATAATATATTACTTATCCGCCTTGTCTCCTCTCAGGGTTTGACTTGTTGCAGGACCTGCAGGGCCAGGCGGGGGGCGGTTACTCCATGTCTCCCTGTTCAGACGACAGCTTCCTCTTCCAGGCAGGAGGCGTCGACCGCTGCCTCAACCAGATCTTCTCCATCTACCTGGACTCATGATGGACACGCGGAAACCAAAAAACAACCTGAATCAGTCACTGTGTTTTGCCTGCGGACTAAGCGTGTACGACGTGTGAAGGGAGACAATCACAGCAGTATACTGCATATTCAAGGCCGGAGTTGGAAGAATTGTTCTTATCCTTAACAGATGTGAAAATATGTTGGTGGGGGTTTTTGACTGTACAAACCAAAGTGCACAATTGACTCGAAGCAGAGCTGCGAGCAAACTGGCAAACATGAATGGCCAAAAGTGGAAATCTGGTCAAATTATGAATGTAAGTTTGAGTGACTTTCATTCAGAGATGAGCAGACCATTGTGATCTGTGATTTGCTGGTTTGATCTATTCAGAAAGTCCGATAGCTGGCTCTCCGGCTCTGCTCCTGTCAGTGAACTTAGCCAGTGAGTTTAATTCTGCCTCCACAGCAGCTTCCGCGTCCAAGACATGTTAAAAACCCACAATACCTGTCAGAATGGATCTTGTAATGTTGTGGCTCCCAATCTAAATACATCTGGTAAGGTTGAAACACGATGATGAAGATACCAAAGACCAAAACAACATGTTCTGCTTCACAAATTGAATTAATTTTTGTTTGACATTTCTCGAAATGTTTCTTTTTGTATGAAAAACCGGAAAAGTTTATTCAGCATTTTAAGGTGTCACAAGCCAAAACGTTTGGGAGCCATTATGTTGTAATGGATGATTTGTGTTTAGCAGTCCAAGCAAAAGAGGAAAGAATAATTCATTGTTTTCTTCCAAAGAGTTTGATGATGCCACTTACATGTCCGTCTGAAAATATGGCTGCAGCCAAGAGACAACTACCTTAGCTTAGCACAAAGAGTAGAATCAGGTGAGGCTAAATAGAGAAATGTATAGTTTTTATTGAATTTATTATACAGTGAGAAATAATCAGGCTGTAATTAAACAAAAAAAGAATGAAGACATTGAAAAAGCTTATTCAAGGGACATTTAAAAATGCAAAAGCTTTAATGGCTTTAATGGCAAAGCTCAAACTGAAAGCATACATTGTAAAGATTCAATTGAAAATGTCAATGGAATAAGACAAGGAAAGCAGCAAATGTTTTTCACGCCATGAGAAACAGAAAAGCTTGCATGTAAAGCTTGTACCGGCTATAATTAATAAAATGTAAACATATTTAATAATGAGTTAAATTTATCCCCTTCAGAAGTACAGAACGCTTTGAGCCTGGTGGTCAACATCAAACTCTCTGCAAGAAAGCAAGAAAGAGTATTTCCCAAAAAGTCAAACTATTCCCTTTAAGTTGTGTTTACCAGCAGGTAAATTACTTTTAGAGCCAAAGTGTTGATGAGAAACCTCCAACTGCTTTTCAATCGACAATTCCCAGCTGCTCCGGAGGGATCTGCAGCAGAGCGGAGCGTAAACTGTAGCAGTGCTGCCACCAAGTGTTTGAATGTGCGGACAACTCCTCGGACTAATGACTGACACACAAAATGAAACAACTGCACTAAAATGTACCATTTATGATTTGTCTGCGGTGGACTGAGAGGTGGCGACAAAAAGATCTTTAATATGTGTAATCTAACAATCAAGACAGCAGCATAATCTCCTTTTTTTATATTGTTTCTTGGGTTGCTTCTGCACAGTGCCTTTACGTGTGTGTTGTACAGTTTCTATCAGTGTTATATTCAGTGAGGGGGGCGTGCATTGTTTACAATAACTTCTCTGCACTCTTTTCAAGAAGATGACCATCCAGACAAATGTTTACACTGATTTTGTAGCAATTCAGAGATTTTCTTATTATTTTTCATTGAACAGTGTATATAGACTGTATAAAAATGCACCTGCCTTTTATATCGAAATAAAAAAAATATCTGTTTGTATACATCTGTGCATGTTAGTTTAAAAGGCTTCACCCAATTCTTGTTTATTTTCTGTCCTCATCAGTTCCAAGATGGCGTCTTCGAAATGTTTGTTTTCACAGTCCAGAACCCAAAGAGATCAGTTTAATATCATGTATGTCAAAGAAAAGTGGCAACAACTCAATGATTAGGGCAGCGTTTTCAGTGCTGCTCCTTGCAAAAGAGGTTTTCCTGCAGCCAACTCACCTGCAGGACACCGACTTGTCTCGGGTGTTACGAGCTTGTTAAAAGCTGGTTAACACCGCCTTCTACTGGTCACACATGTAGAACAGAGCACAGAAGTCTTGAAGAGAATGGTCATTTAACATAACATGACCAAAGTATAAGATAGATAGATAGATAGATAGATAGATAGATAGATAGATAGATAGATAGATAGATAGATAGATAGACTGGACTCAGTTACTTTCCATGTTAAATACACTGATAAATGAGGATGATGTCATCAATAACAAGTAAAATACAGGGGAAGTGTTTTCTAATCATCTCAATTACACAAATAATACAAATGTTTAGTTTTCTGTTAGCTGTTTCCACTGGTGGGATGTAACTTAATGGATTTACTCAAGTACTCAACTTCACTGCAATTCTGAGGAGCTTGTACTTTACTTGAGTATTTACATTTTCTTCTGTTTTATTCTTTCACTCTGCTACATTTTAGAGGCAAATGTTGTACTTTTTACTCCACTACACATATTTGATTACTTTAGATACTAGTTACGTTGCAGATTCCACGCTGCATTTAACATCTGATCCTATAACATAAGCACTTTTCATCGGGCTCACTGTCACCGAAGTGACAAGAACAGGATATAATCTACTCGAGTACTTGTTTGGGTTACTTTCAACAACACGGCGCACAGATTGGTGCAGAGCTCCTTCAGCCACCAGGGGGCGCTCTGCGGCCACAGCGCTGCAGCAGGTCAGGTCACCTCAGTCCTGCACTGTGTGAGGGTCTGATCTGTGTGTTCAGCGATACACACCATTTAACTGAACTCTGTGTATTAATAAACAGCATTAACACCCTCCCACAGACGCGCGCGCACACACACACACACACACACACACACATACACACACACAATGGAAGTCGTACTTCCACATTCCTCTGGGAGGGAGGGAGACACACCCTCTCCTCTGATCCGGAGGAGGAGAGCCTCGTCCTGACAGTTGATGGGATGCAGAGAGGAGAGACACACCGCAGCCGCCGCTGTGTGATGTTTGGATCCTCGACCAGAGTCTCGGAGAGCAACAGGAGGTAAGACAACACAGCTCATCTACACCTGACCCGCTGTCTCACAGCTCAGACAGGTTCATGCTCACACTCTCTCTGTATGTGGAATGTAATCATCCACACAGGGTGTTTGAATCATGTTAGTCTATATCATGAAAGTATGTTATTATAGTGTGTGTGTGTGTGTGTGTGTGTGTGTGTGTGTGTGTGTGTGTGTGCAGGAACCTAGACAGACACTGATCAATACATTGACACAGCACAACAGGACCCCCCAGTGTACCCCACCCGTCTAAGAAAGTGAGACCAGACAGCAAAAAATGCACACACAATCAGTGAGTGGAGTGTAACTTAGGACATTTTCTCCAGTACTTCAGTGCGATTTTAAGGTACGTGAACTTTACCGGAACATTTCCATTTTCCCTCTGCTTTACTGCAATTTGGAGGCAAACATTGTACTCCACTACATTTATTCGATACATTTAGTTAAAAGTCAATTAATGAACTAATTTTACCAACAACAAATGTATCTTTACTTTTAGTTTGACTTATTTTGATACTGAGGCACATTTAATGTCAGACTGCTACTCGAGTGCTTTGGCCCACTTTGACCAATTTTATATTTGATCTCTGTTTTTTACACAAATATGACTATTGGGTTCTTTTTCCAACACTGCAATTACTCAAGCTCTGTAATTAAGTGTAACTATGAGGTGCTTGTTCTTTACTCGTGTTTCTAATCTTGAGGTACTTGCAATTAACTTTTTTCCATTTTCCTGCTACTTTACACTTCTATTCCACTACATTGGATATATGGGGCGTATATTGTTCTTTTAACTCACTGCATTTATTTGGTTACTTTAGTTACTAGTTACTTTGCTAGTGAAATTCTGCATCAGAGCCAAAGTAGTACATATCTTAATTTATTTGATCAGTAATCGAAAATACAAACAAACACAACTACTGGTAGATATGGACGACCTTCACACTCACTGAATTCATATTCTCACATGATCAAGTGTGACTTTTGTGCATGAAATGATTGTATCCTCTGAAATCTTGTCTCCCCTCCTGAGCAAACTGAATTAACCACTGGATTATTTGTGTTTTCTTTACCTTAAATCTGCACCTTTTAATGATGTTAGGTACGAAGAAGAACAGAATCGGCCTTTGCAACGCCACAACTTACACTAAGCAGCTTCTCTAAATTCCCCTCTGTGTCCTCCTGTTAAGTGCAGCTGCGGCCCTGGTTTAATGTGCGACTGTTTTATGATGAAGAATCGTATGAAAGGAGAATGGAGAGCGTTATTTCAGAGGAAGCTCTGCTGCCAGAGAGGATGTAGCAGCACACATTGTTAGCGAGTGAGATCATCCATGTTCTCCAGATTTAAACCGAGCTCCTCTCGCTGGGCTCTCACACCCGGAGAGGAGACGATTCCATGAAGTCCTTCTGTTTGGATGAGGAGCTGTCACTCTCTGCAAAGGTCAAACCGTGCCTGCTTTGTGTAACTCCAAGATCCAAAGATCAACTCATCATGAGCGCAATATTTAGAGCGCTTACTTGACACAAATCTGCAGAAAGCTCAGCAGTGAGTCGGACTCCAACCTTTAGACTGTATGTTATCAGGCCGAGATGGGAGTTTGACTCTTCATCACGTTATCTGACCCAGTGAATGCATGGTATTAGCAAAACATACAAAAGTCTGTCTTCATCCTTTTCTTCCTCCAAGGAAGGTGTGAAAATGACATCCAAATTTAAGCAAATTATTTCAGGAAACCGCCGCCTGGGTGCCTTTTCCTCTGTAGAGAAATTGAGCTTTGAATATATCGTCTGTCGATGGCTGTCAGCAAGAACAAAAGCTTTTTTACGGTGCAGAATGCAAATAGTCACAGAGTGAAAGGACATGAAATGCTGTGTGGTGTGAATAAACGCACTTCACATGGTCAAATTTAAGATTCAAGTTTAATGTTAACAAAGGCACTATCACAAAACCTCTTACCTGAAAGGTTCTGTATAGTTTTTTTTTATCACTCAGTCAACAATATTAATTTCTTTACTGAGTGATTGCTAAAGGTGCTTTGTAAATACATTTCGCCCAGCGAGACCCATTGACAAACAAACAGACTTTTTTCTCTCACTTTTTCTGGATGAGTTAAGAATAAAATCACAGATTTTTAATGAAGTTTCGCTCCAGAAGTGAACCGAACATCATCACACAATAAGATGAGTTTAAAGCCGCTTTGATGAATCTTTTCATACTAAAGCAGCTGCAAGGAAATCTAATTTCTTGTTGATTCTGGCGCCCCCTGTGGACAAAAGCGGTGTGAGCGACACCGCCTCCTGCCATAAATATCCTTATCTCGCTGCGTGTGGCCACAGATAGTGACGATAATGGTGATATTTTAAAATGAAGTATTGATAAGTAATTATTATACATATACGATAATATTGTGTACATAATCCAGCTCCTCCTAAATCATTTAATCATGTTGGACATATTAGATCATCATGTACAAGTACCAACACACACTTCATGCTTTTGTTTCAGGGAGATTTTAAGTCAAGAAAATGCGTTTATTTTTGCCGTCTTGTTGTTTATTTGGGGATCTATATGAGAAGAATTGATTGGATTGATGGGATTACACCATAGACTAATCTAGTCCACAATAAAATATTGTAGCAACTGCATCAATACGTCAAGTTAAATCTCTTGATGAATCAGTTCATTGTCAGGAAATGTTCAAAAACTATTAATGTTGTCTGTTATTGATTTCTTCAAACTTCATTTTTTGACAGAATATCAGTCCATAATCTAAAGACATTCGCCTTCCTATAACAGATGACCAAGAAAAACAGAAAACATAACAACTAAATCGAACGCGTAACAGGTGAAGTGAGGTTTCTTTTGGATCAGGAGTTCTGGATGATCACATATACACTCAAACAGGCCTCCAGCTGACGACGGTGGTCCCGCTTAAACCCTCCTCTGGCGATGAATCAGCCCTGTTGTTGGGGAGTTAGCACATTCCTGCCTCCTCACTGTAGAGGCAGCTTTCAGCTCTATTGTGGTGGGTGAGGAAGTCTGATGTCACGACCAAACACACTCCCTCTCTTTCTGTCTCTTCCCGCCTGCTTCACGTGTAACTCTTTTTGAGAAAAAAATAAAAATAAAAACAGGCCTTGTTTATGTCGACCGCATACGCTTTTAAGTTCAGGCAGCGTCAACAAGTACACAGGAGTTTCAGGGAAGTGACCAGCAATTAGTTTTCGTATGTCTCCAAGAGCAGGGTTTCCCAAATGTTGTCATGCCACGGTCTCCCAACGAGGCACACGGTAGAAGTGAAACCTGAGTTTATAATAGTCGGGGAGCGGTAATTTCTACTAAATTACAGTGAATTTAAACAGTTATAGGTACCGCCGTGAACCTCGTAATTTATGTTGTGCTCTACTGTACACGTTTTGTTGTCTGCTTTTTTGTTGTGTGTGCGTGTGTGTGTGTGTGTGTGTGTGTGTGTGTTCCCTTTAATTGTATCAACAAAAGTCAGCTTTGTAGTTATATCTGGCATGTTTTCATGTTCCTGATAAACAAAGGAAACTTTTTCTTTTCAAAGGTCCATCCAATAATCTGTGTATATGTAAAACATGCATTATAATACTATAAAGAGTTCACCGCCAGATTTCAAGGCACATGGCTACGTTAAGGTACTCAAGTTAAAGGTGCAATATGTACGAGTTTTAGGTGTCAACTAACAATGACAACGACGTTCATGTATTACAGAGATAACCTCACCCCTGCTGAGCTGCAGAGCTACCAGAGCTAACTGGCTAACGGCAGCTAAGTTGCATTAAGATAAAGTCTGTCGAAAATGTCAAGGGACTACAACTTGCATTGTTATTTATAACCCTGTGTTGAAGCATGACAAATAAATGACCCCTTGAATCTAATGTTATTCTATTTTTCTAACCTTTAGCACTCCGTTTTAAAGATTTTATTCCTACAGTTTGAAAGCTTCTGTGTTTTATACCTTGATGTTGTGTATTGGTACACTGACTCTGGTTTTTGGGGCAAAATCTCATATTAAAGCAGGTCAAAGTGCTCTACAAAAACAATAAAACCCCCACAAGCACGAATGACAAAGGGAAAAAAAAAAAGTAGACTTGAGATGTCTGAAATATAGTGAATGAAGCTGTTAAAAGACTTTCCGAGCAGGTTTGTTGAATAATCCGGACCTTTGCACACCAGATTTGAGAAGGTCTTTCCGGTCTTGTTGAACGTGGCCCTGGCTTTACCTTCAGAGTAATGTTTGTACGAGCCCTTGTCTGCCAATAAACGGCGCAGCCTTCACGTGAAAGTCATGGCAGCATCTGTTTCCTCTCCAGCAGCCAAACACTGGACTCCTGATCCCTAGTGACCCGTGTCGCCATGCCAACTCCCAGGATCCTCACAGCAACCGGGAGTCCTCGGAGAAGTTGTTAGGCTTACAAGCCCGTTTACATCTGTGTGAGCCTACAGTGTGAAGTGGATCTGCTCCACTACTGAGCGAGAGAGACAGAGAGAGAGAGAGAGAGGTAGGCGACTGAGATAGAAGCAGATGGCATCATTACGGCTCTGTGACATGATGAAGTCTGTTTTACTGTTTCTTTTCTCTTTTAGAAATGATTTGCCGGCGAGGTGCCCTGCTCGTTTCCATGTTGCTGGTGCAGACGGGGTTTGTAGCTGGATGTGTGTGTCCAGCCGCCACCATGTTGTCCCAGTTTCCCTCTGAGGTTCCTGCTGACGCCTGCTGCTTGAACTACTCTGGCTCGGCCTTCAGCCACGTACACTGGTCTGTGTTTACCAACGAGACAAACATAGAGATATTGGACCTCTCCTTCTGTAATATCACCTCTGTTCATATGAGAGGCAAGGAGGCCTCTACACTGCAGCAGGTTTACTTAGGTCAGAACAGAATAAGGACACTGCCAAAGGGGTTTCTGGCCCGACAGCCCGGCCTGACGGAGGTGGATCTGAGCGGGAACCTGATTCAGGCACTGCCGGAGGGTTTTCTTCAGGACTCAGACGGCCTCCAGAAGCTTTATCTGCAGGGAAACCGGCTGCGCTTTCTGCCAGGCTCTGTGTTGCAGAAGCCACGTCTGCGAAGCCTGGAGCTGGATGGAAACCCCTGGGACTGCTCCTGTTTGCAACTGGAAGGACTGGAGGAAGGCAGGAAGGTTAACAGAACCACTGGGCTGCAGGACCTGGTGGGGAACATGACCTGCGTCTCTCCCAGGCACCTGGCCGGCAGGACTGTGTTGTCAGTGCGGCTAAGCGATGTGTGCCGCCCAGCCGGACTCACGGCACTCTTCATTGTGCTTCCTCTCATCATCCTCTCCGCCTTGGTGCTCTGCTGGTGCTGCGGGAGGAAGAGGAAGAAGAAAGAGGCGCCTATAAGCACCTCAAAAAAGAGAGCGTCAAGCTCCAGCAGCAACGGCCAAAAGAATCGCAAAAAGCAGCAACAAGCGGCCGCTGAGCAGAAGAAAGCTGGACACTGTGTCGATGAGGGGATCCTGAAGAACCAGCTGCTGCTGCGCCCGGCGTCCACCCTCCTGGGCAGCACCAGAGACATCTACGAAGAGGTGGAGATTAAGCTGGGCTCAGTGGAGTCTATTCCCAGGGTCTCCTCCCGCTGTTCCAGCTCCACAGAGGGGAGGCAGGGCTCCCAGGAGCCCAACGGGGCCAGCAAGGCCGAGCTGGACACAGTCAGTGTGACGGAAGTGATGAAAGACTCAGCCGACAGGGAGAAGGCTTACCTGACCCAGTCGACCGAATACTACAGCCTGGTGCCGGGCATCGAGCTGGAGGACTCAGACCACGGCGAGTATGAGAACGTCAACCTCTCGTGACACCATCATAAAGGAATAGTTCAATATTTTGGGATATACACTTCTTTTTTTTTAAGAGAATAAGATGAGAAGATCTTCACCAAACTCACACTCTGGCTATTGGCTACGATGATAAGTGACCACCTGACCTTTGTTACAGGAAAGTTGTAAATATGTGGAAGCAAATATCCCTCTGCCTTCCATTTTAGCTTATTTACTCAATCAAGGTCTTACTAAAGGTGATGTGGTCTTACATAAACACATTTTCTGCTCAAGTTCGTTTTGGTTAGCTCAGACAGGAGATTTCTGTATTTCTGTGGGTGTTTTTTGTGAACGGGTTTGAAAACTGAACTCACTCGATTAGCTGCAGATTTGCTGATGAGTCTCTGACTGTTAAATTACAAAATAACTAGGGCTTCAAGTGTGGAACTGGAGCCAGGAGGGCGTTTGACTGTCCTATTGCCACTACATTTCTCTCCACCTCACGATGTGAAAGTTAATAAGCATTTCATGTGAGCATGATATGCCGAGTTTAGGTCAACCTAGGACGTATCTGTGGTTCGCAGGAACATTAACAGCTAACGTTTTGTCCTGATGACTAGGCGGGGAGCTTTGGATCGATGAGAGAAAGAGATTTTTTCAGGCACGGGGCTAGCTGGTTAGCATGCTAACTCCAGTAGTTATCTCTGCAACCCAATGCTGAGCAAAGCAAAACTGCTATTTCTTTAAATTCTGTGGATAATCTTAGATCTTTGTTTTTGTGTGCTAACAAAAATCATAAAAGATCGTTATCAAATTAAGTTTTTAAGGGGCAGCCAGCCTAGCTTAGCTTAGTTTAGCTATGCTGTCTTCTCATCTAACTCTCAGAAAGAAAGTGAACTAGCGTATTTCCCAAAATGTCAGATTGTTCCTTTAAAACAAGAAAGACAGTGTATGTGTGTGTGTGTGTGTCACAGAAAAAGTGAGTTATCTATTGACACAGAGACAGTCTGGTCCGAGTCCGACCACTGTGGTATCACAATGTAAGAGGAAGTGATTTAATCCGGAGCATTTCCTGTGGGACCTGCCTGAGGAACGCAGTGACGGTGTGAAAGGGAGGCCCCCTGGTTTCTCTCTGGAAAAAAATAGTGATCTCAAAGACACCAAGACATAAAGACATTTATTCTTTTTAATATTACAGTCCACTCTACATATTGTCTTCAGATATACGAGAAATGAACAGGACATGTTTTTAATCACTGCGCTCACGTAGGTCAAGCAAGCTTTTGCACTCCTTTACCTCACCCAAGTGTAATTGTTAAATGCATTCCAGTTTGACTTTGACATATAATGCTGCACACAGGGATGTTCAAACTCCTTCACCTCAAGCTGCACATCCAGAAAAGTAGGTGCTGAACAATGACTAATCCCACTGCAATGCTCACAGTTAATTCAATGTGAATTGTGGAATGTAAAGCTTAGACGTGAAGTCTAAATTTATAAATGTCATGGTTAAAGAAGGACAGACGCTTGCTCATGCTTTAAGCCTCAAACTAAAGTGTGCATAAAGGTTGGAAAATGTCTGGCTTGTCAGGTCTAAATGCAGGCGAATGCTGGTTTAAGATTAAGATCTCTGTAGTGCCGGTTCAGTAAACTGAGATGCGGAGCGTTGAAACTCAACATAACGACACTGGAGAGGACATCACCTACACAAAAGACGGCGCCGGACATCAGGGTCATCACGGAGGTGCAGGATGCAGACACTCGATCGTTATCGAAGATGTGGAAAATGGGCAGACGTCGCGCTCTCACACATGCTGGTTTTGATTGCTAATTGGTTCATGTTGAGTCAGAGAGACACAGAGAGAGAGTGGGTGCAGCGAAGGGTGTGGGACTTCCTGGAATTTAAAAAGACTGTGGTGTATTTTCCAGGCGGCTTTTCACATATTTTCCATTATAGCTTTGTTTATCGACATTGAACGGCTGACCGCATTCAAAATGCAATAATCCCGACACACAAACAGACAATTAGTAAATGCTGCATTTTGTAATTTTGTACAGTTTCTTCACAGAGAAATAACATTATGTTGTCACGTCTACTTTTTTTCCCTTTCTTTTAGGCAAACATTTTACCTGTGGGTGGCTTTGCTATGCCTGTCAGATTTCCAACACATTAACAGTTTACAAAGATAACTGTGGCAATCGTTAATTCAGATTTTTTAAACAATTGGTTGACAAGCCTGGCAACTTTTTTCTAGCTGGCAACCATAGATTTAGACTGACTGAACTCTCTGGCAGACTTTATTAGCTTTAGCCATCTGGGTTAGCTAATGAAGCTAACAATAGCTCCTTTACTTGATTGAAAAACACTCTCAGGCTGACCTTTTAGTGTTTCAAGAGTTTTTAAAATGAGAATCAGGAAAATGGGTCTTGAATATGCACTCAATAATAATAATAATAATGCAAAAGAAGATGCTGGAGCTCAAAATGTCAGAAGTCAACTTTGGCTTAAACACGTGTCCACATTTTCAAACTGTTTGTTTCCACTTTTACGAGCACAAGAGAAAAGTTTTTTAGGATGAGGACAAACTAATATTTTTGGCAAACTTTACATCTCAGGTTATGTTCCCCAAAACCAGATCAGGACAGTGCAGCTAACTTTAGCTTAGAACTTTGGTTATTGCCATTGTAAGTTTAACTGCATTCAAAATGCTACAAGCCCAACAGACAAACAGTGAAATGAGTTTTATTTAGTATTTTGAACAGTTTCTGCACGTAAATAACATAATTGTACACAGGGCAGTTGCTAATTGGTCATGCTCTCTGTTTTGTTTTTCTTTATTTTGAGGCAAAACATTTTTTAGACACCCTTGCGTAGCGTTGTTTGCTAATCAGCCTATTGTTGCTTTGCCTATCACATTTCCTTTCTCACACAACACATTAGCAGCTGGCTGAAATAATGTGCCTAGCAGATCAATTTTACCTAGCCAGGTTCGCTAATTACGCTAACAAAAGCTCCATTATTTGGTTGGAAACACTCTCTCAGGGCTACCTTAATGTTTCAAGCAAAGTTTTCAAATGAGAACCATGAATATGCACTTGATAGCAACACACAGTACATGATAGCCTATAATGCAAAGGAATAGATACAGAGGCTACAGCTACGCTAAAAATGTCCCAGTCAAAGGTCGACGTCAGCTTATACAGATTTTCAAACAGTATATTTTGACCATTCCAGAATAGGTTTTTAGGATGAGGACTGACTGATATTTCTTGCAAACATAACATCTCAGGTAATGTTCCCCAAATCCAATTAAAGTAAAGGAACAGTGCAGCTAACATTAGCTCAATCTCGAGTAGCATTCTGGGACGACTACGAGAATACAATAAATACTACACAGTGGATGTGATAGTCATAAACATGGCTTTTTTAATGTAACCTGCCATCCCACAAACTAATGTAATAACTGATTTAGTGCTCCTTGGCCTTGGTAACACTCTATATTAAGCTAGTTTGCTAGCTATGCCATTGATTTAAGTTTACTGTAGGCCTGTGTTAGAGCAGATACACACAATGTTTCCGTATACTTTTGCTCTGTTGGTTTTGTAAAAGGCTAAAAAAAGGAAGCCATCCTCCAAACACTTTAGATACCAGAGTCCACAAATTAAACCTTAATCACTCAATATAGGCTGTTTAAAGGTATAGTATGTACAAATTATATCATATGGTCAAAAGTGTTATTTCCTCACATTCTGCCCATAAACCACTGAAATTCTGACATATTAATAACTTCTCACCCTGAATTTAATTCCTGTCAGCAACAAAAAATGTTTTATACATAAAGTAAGCCTATATTTGACATTTAATGGAAGACAGATAATATGAAAAATCCAAATCATTCAAAATAAGACCATGTGTGTGGTTTATGGTCAACATATTCTGAGAGGATCTGGCCTCTCAGTATTTCTAAAATCCTGGTTACAGCTGTGACTGTGCAATTTGAAGTGAATTTAGGCCTTGTGGAGTGTTTGATGGCTTTCTATCTTATCACAAATGAAAAAAACTGCTGCATTTACTGAATAAAGTATCGTAAATAATCACTGCTGAAACAAAATGAGTATACTGATGTGATACTTCTAAAGAAAGCACTGATTTTCATCAAATGTTTATTGTGGCAGATGCACTATCTTGATTGTTTTTATATGCAAAATGTTTGAATAATGTGGAAATAAATGTTGTTGTTTTTTCATGATTTCTGCCTCTGGATTATGTATCGTGATGAAGACTTACGCCACAAACAAAGAAAAAACAAACTGTGTTATTAGCGCGCTGCATTTTTGAGAACATGCTCCAGATCTTTTCATTCATTCTTTCTCCGTGGCCCCTCGGCTCTTTCTGCCCCGACAATGACCCAGGCCAGCCCCAGCTACCTGAAATCCCACTTTTCTTTTGAGCTCTAATTTCACTCACCGTGGGAAGTTGTAATTACCGCATTAGGTTACCCAAACGATCAGCACTGAGCTGCTCACTCTGTCCTGTTCTCAGAGGTCTGAGCCCCGACCAGCAGATCCAGTAGCTGAGGAAAGGAAATGACTGGGTAGGAATTGTTGCTTGGGGGACCATGGATGCTAATCTGGGAGCGTATCTCATCTAAATCTAGATGACAGATCCGCCACTGACTTGCATAGGACGGAGACACAAACATAACAAGGGAAAATCCTTTTAACACGGTCAAAAAGAGAGATTGTAGCACATGAGTTGAGCACAAAAATAAGAACTGAAAGCAGAATTAAATGAAGACATGACAGATAAACAGAGGAAATCTCAGAAAAAAAGTGTGCTGTACTAACAGCTAGAGAGATGATTGGCATTACACATGGACAGTCTTACAGTCTTACAAGCTATTAGAGATGTCAGGTGTTCTTTTACTGTTTTCTGTCAATAAAAGAGTCTTTGGGTGTCTTTGTTTATGAGGTAAATACAGACTGGGAAGCCTCAGGGCTGAGGCTGAGAGCCCGGCTGCTCTTCAACAGGGCCCCATCTAGTGACAGGAATGGAAACTACCATTAAAAGACACTGAGAGCACGTTATTTTGATGAACACATTAATCGATTAGTAATACATGAAATAAGCTAAAGCGAGATTCAGATAAAAGAATGGGGAAGTCCACAGTGGTCACTGATGTCCGGGCGCTGATGGAGGATTGATGGCCTCATAAATATCCCGTCTGGGGAGAGCAAACAGAGTCAGAGGATAAAACACGGCCGGAGAAGGAGAGTTTGATTTACAAAGCGCTGCTGTAACGATGTGAAAAACAAACAAGTGAGCAGAGCAGGGCAGCCAATGACAAAGACTGAGAGGTGGGTGGGATGGACCCATGGGGCAGTGTACCCGTCAGCATCACACTGTAAAGATGTCTGAGCCGCTGTTATCACAGTCTCTGATGACAAGAACAGTGAATCACAGCGAAGGGCCTCTGCTGGGCAATCAATCTGTGTGTGTTTTATTTGATTGTCTACAGCAGAGGTATTTACATAACAGGTTCAAAGTACTTAGTTGATTTCCGTAGCATCTAGAAAGGTCTTGTCAACAGAGATTAGTGCGGTATGTGACACTGTCTTCACCATAAAACATGATAATAAATATATAACACAGAATAAAGAGAGTGACACAAGACTTCTTCTAGAGATTTACATACAAGTTTAAAAAATAAGCAAAAAAAAAAAAAAAGAAGCAAATTCAGACATTAGACACTCTCATGCCAATAGAAAAGTCAGGTAAAGTTTTACAGTCTGCAAAACATTTTTGAAGCTTTACAGTGAAACAGCGTTGTAGCATTCTCCTAAACCACTGAAGAAGGGGACTTTTTTAAAAACAACAACAACAACAACAATATAACATCACGGGAAGTAGGGCTGCTTGAACAAAGTATGATAAAAACCATGAATTGATTTAAAGCATGGGATTGGATCTCACTTCCTCCTTTATATGTAAATAAATACGCCTATTTTTACACACAAAAAAAATAATTTATGTATTTTATATATG
>CAEMYA010000024.1:8406576-8466613 GCA_903131615.1 Diplodus sargus
ACACCAGCTTCATCCCAGTCCTGTTCGTGCTGGGTGAGTCTTACTGAACTCTGTTCTGGCAAAATCTGAAGATGAGTCACCATAATGAATACTTTTGTGACGCAGGTTTCTACGTGACCATGGCCTTTAATCGTTGGTGGGGTCAGTACACCAGCTTCCCGCTGCCTGACAACCTGATGATGGTGGTGTCCGGGAACGTCCACGGGACAGACGAGAGGGGTCGTCTGCTGCGACGGACGCTCATGAGATACGCCAACTTATCCTCAGTTCTAATTCTACGATCCATCAGCACACGAGTCCTCAAGCGTTTCCCAACTCTGGAGCACATAGTCGAGGCTGGTAAGGAGAGAAATTAAACTTCTCAGTTTCATTTTAGTGGAGAATTTCCAAGATCTGAGACAGTTTAAGAGGGGGTGCCCTTTAACTGACTGATTTGAAGCAACAGTATGCAATTTTCAGGAGAAAGATAATTATTGATGAGTTGTCTGATACCACTTTCACATCAAAAATGTGTGCCTGTATTTGCAGGTTTTTTTTTTAACATGGCATTTGACTTTTTCACACTGCCAGGAGACAAATTGGCCTGTCTGTTTCTGTGTGTGTGTCATCACGAACGGCGCCAGAAAAACAGGAAACAGTTGAAAGCAGGAGCTCATATACTTTATCAGATTAGAAGACGCCCTATCTCCAGTTCCTGGATCCATCCTTTAATCAGGATCCACACGAAAAGTTAATGGGGTCTGTTCTGGATTGAGACCCGTCCTCCATCCGAGTTTGGGGAAAATCCATCAGGTAGTTTTTGTTTGATCCCGCTGACAAACCAACAAAGGGTCACGGGTGAAAACATAACCTCCTCGGCAGTCGAAATGATGAAACAGATAAGACATGTTGGAAGTGAAACTGTGCTATCAGTGTAAGAAGATTTTCTAAAAAGACACATTTTGAGGATTTAAAAGATGTTAGTGATTCTGCCTCCAATCTTCAGACATGAGGTTCAGAACTGAGAGGCCCTGACTGTAAAAGTCCAGTCACCATAAACAGGCTGCACTCTGGTTGACAGTTGACAGCAATTCAGCAATATTTATATTGCATCCATCCAAGAGGTGCCAAGCTGTCTCTTCTCTGTGCAGGATTTATGACGACACACGAACTTAAACTTTTCGAGTCGCTTCACTCTGATTTCAACAAGTACTGGATGCCTCTGACTTGGTTTTCAAACCTGGCGTCCAGAGCAAGAGAGGAGGGTCGAGTGAGGGATGACATCGCTTTGAGACTACTGATGGACGTGAGAGTTTCTTTGCACTTACTATGCTATATGTGAGAACGAGAGATATGCATTATATAGACATTATATAGAAATATGCATTACATAGACATTCTGTTTACATGGATTTTTACCTGCAGGAGCTGAACAAATACAGAGCCAAGTGCAGCCTCCTGTTTCACTATGACTGGATAAGCATCCCTCTGGTCTACACCCAGGTAGGACCAGGAGCTTGAGGGCAGTCTTGTAAAATGTACTCAAGAGCTAGTAAAAGTAAAGATATAACTTACTTTACTTTGTTAAAGGTGAAAGTCACCCACACAAATAGTAATTGAGTTAAAGTCTGAAAGCATCTGAAATTAAATGTACTTTTTAATTTAGTAATTTTTATGTATAAGTAAATCATATGAATATTTGCATGCATGTACTGTATATACTGTATATTAGAGGTCGATCAATTATTGGCCTGGTTGATTATCAGATCCAATATTTAGAATTTTTCTGATTATTGAAATCAGTATTGTTATTTTGTTTTTTTATCTGATTGTTGATTAAAAAAATGTTTAACAATGTGCTGCTGTGGTTCTGATGCAGTATGTTATCTGTAAAGTCACGAGTAACTAAAGCTATCAAATAAATGTAAAAGTACAAAATAGCAGAAAAGATATACAGAGATATATACAAGTAAAGTACAAGTACCTCAATATTTTGCACTTAAAGTAAAACTCTGGCCAAAAAGCAACCTAGGCTTTATTTGTGAATGTATATGAGTCAAACCTTAGGTTTTTGGGTCAAGCTCATTTTCAATGGGAGAGTTTCACTTTAAGTATGATATTAAATGTACATTCCCTGCATGAGGGGTAGTACAAGACAAAATCACCAAAATGTATTTTTACATAATGTCATGTCCATTTGTCTTCATTATCTTCACACTTTGATCCAAAAAAAACCCCCCAAAGTCTTTAGATCAATACCTTGTTTCTTCTTCAGGTGGTCACAGTCGCAGTTTACTCTTTCTTTGCCTTCTGCGTGATTGGCCGTCAATTTCTGAACCCTGAGAAGGGATACAAGGGTCACAATCTGGACATGTACGTCCCAGTTTTCACCCTACTGCAGTTCTTCTTCTACGCTGGCTGGCTCAAGGTGAGTAGGATCCATGTTTCACTTGTGCAAAATATATTTCCTTTCGATTTTGTCACGAAAGAGCACTCCGTTTCCACTCTATAGGTGGGGGAGCTGATCATCAATCCATTTGGTGAGGACGATGACGACTTTGAAACCAACCAGCTGATTGACCGAAACATTGAGGTTGTCCCTTCAAGATATCTCTACAGTACAAGCCCTTGAAAAGCCTGTCAGTCATTTTAAACTGTAGTCATTATAAATCTGTCTCTCTGTCCTGCAGGTGTCAATGCTGGCTGTAGATGATATGTATCAGAACTTGGCTCCAATTGTGAAGGACAAGCACTGGGCGCAGAGACATTTTTCCATCCCTTACACTCTGTCGACAGCAGCAGACTCTCTCAGGCCGGCCTTCAAAGGCTCCACCTTTGACATGAGGTGACATAGTTTCAGTGCCTTTTCTTTGCTGTTGCACATTCCAGTAAAATCACCACCACTGCAACTACCTGAGTTTACAAGTTCTGTCATATCTGCAGGATGAGTGTAGAGGATCTTGAGATTCACCAGCCTGCAGACATTCCTGGAAAGAAACAGTATTTACCTCTGAAGGGCTCTCTGGGCGATGGTCTCAACGGTCTTCTGCAGAGGGGCAAAGGTATCCTGCGAGGTGGGAGCCTCCCTTCTCTGATGGACGTCTCGTCACACCCAAATGAGGAAGATGAGGCTGATGCTGAGGATAACATTGATGCTAACAACTGTAATGAACAAGGAAAGGCCTTCATTCAAGTTGTAGTGGAACACATCTAGTGAAAACTATTGTTTCACTCTGTGTGATTGAACCATTGCTCTTACTGTGTAAAATGTTTTTGATTGAAGACAACCGAAATATGCTGTAAAATAAAACACATGTTCTTATTATGAACTGTGTGTGTTTATGAAAATGATTGTGACTATTCAATGCTTCTATTTTTCATTTACAATATAGTTGATCTTGATTTATAATTGAGGACATTCCCATTTTGAGTGATGTAAAATGACTTCGGAATGATTCAGTCACCCACATCTATCCTCCGTGATTTAATTCATTCTGTATTCAAATTTATAAGCCAAGCACATATCAGAAACATGGTATTGTCCACAGACATAACAGCAGATGCATTGGTGCATAGGACCAGTCATTGGTTTTTATAAAGTTTGTGGAAAAATGGTTTACGAAATGTTCGAAATACGTGTTTAGAAGGGCCCCTCTTTGTATGTTAAGTATTATATTCTTGGGTAACCATTGCTGATACATTATATAAGCAGCATTTTCCTGCTGTAGCTGGTTGAGGTTGAGCTAATTTGGAGTTCTTTACATCCTATCGTGTCCCTCGATTTACAAAGATCTCGATCTAATGTAAAGCAGCATAAAACGGAAACACCAAAACTCTATGCAAGAAAGAGAATAAATGTGGTCAACTTCCAGCACTTCTGCATGAAAAACAGCATACAGTCTGGTCCGTGGCTGAGTATACAACAATGTACATGTGTACGGAAAAATTCATGAATTTTAGTTGTGTGACTTTTATTTTGAAGTACAAATGACGGAAGTGCGAGAGGGTCAAAAGGCATCTTCTGCGCTTCCGCGTTGTCAGAAGTCCAAGAAACCCTCAACGGTAGATGAGTTTCACATTTTAAATACTTGTTGGCGGTAAAGGTACATAAAAAATAACTTTCTAGACATAACTCTGACTTGTAGCCTGTGATACATTTCTCTGTACACTTTCTGAATAAGATATGAGCCGTCGTAAACGCCGCAGGTTACGCTTATTTACCTAAAACCTAGCTAGCTTGCTAATGTTAGCTTACTCACTCTAATGGATTAAGGAAGGAGTTGATAGTTTTCTCACTGTCAGCGAACTTTGGTCAGATTTTTTTACCTTTGCCACACCGTACCGTTCCACTCCAAATTAAGAAAAGCTGGAAATTAGACAAATTCACTGGATTTGGCTGCTGTTCATTGTAGCCTCTGTTATTCACGAAAATTCGGTTTTGTTTGGTTTGTTTGACAGGAGCATCCCCTCTGCACCGGGCAGAAAACAAAGGCAGGACAGTGGTGTAATGTCAGCTGACGCCCCCCTGCTGCTGAGCTGCTGACTGTCACCTCCATCACCGCCATGGCTTTGGGCGACAACCCTCACCTGCTGCTCGGCAGGATCCGCTTCTTGAACAGGTGTATCGAGTGTTTTAAGAGGAGCGAGCCGGTGCCGGAGTGCCTGTGTTACGTCCCCAGAGAGGTGTGCTACAAAATTTGCAAGGATTCATCGTCCACCTCCTCAGCATCCTCCGGACCATCAGCAGGAGGCTCCACCGTCGGAAAAACGCTCGTCTCCGTCTTTGAGAATCCACACCAAACGCCACATATAAAGAAATTATGCAAGTACAACATTGAACCAAAGAAAGGGACATGTATCCGGACAACAGGGGAAGAATACCGCAACAGCCAGGGCCTTTGGGTCAAAATCATTAAGGTAAGCTCCTGTCTCTCTAATAAAGGGGGTTTACTATGAACAACGTTGATGAGCACACTCCTCAACCTAGAACCCGGCTGATACCTGACTTTTGGGACCAACACTGATATTAGGGAAATAACAGATTCCAATATCAATATTGGTTGATAAACACACATATTTTGCAGCGATCCCTCAAATAATGTGGTTATCAAACACAAAGTGAGAAAGATGTGTAACAGATGAAACACATTTTACAGTTCTACCTAAGACAGCAAAATTGCTGTGGCCCAGATCTAAACCACATCAGATACGTTCACCTGGCCCACGTACAGCATGGAACGATGGCACGCTGGCACTTTGGGGGTCCACTCCTGTTTGCCAGATCTGAGCCACAAGCAGACCACACCATGGCCCCATGTCATCCGAGAACAGAATAAACCAGAACTGGCCCAAATCATGGGCCACAATTCATATACAGTATATTCTGGATGGCTGGATACAGCCCAGACTTGGATGTTGGAGAGTGGAGCGCCTTAGTGGCAATAAAAAGTCTTCTAATTGCACTACATCAATATAATTTACTCTTGGGTGCTGATTAGTTGTCAACTGTAAAAACTGTAAATTATCTTGTCCAAAGGGTGGGGTTTCCATGTTATTTGAAAGGACAAAAAAGATAGACATGCCTTGGCAAGCTATTTCTAAATTGTAGAAATTGTTGTGGAATTTATTTTAGATGGTACAGTTCATGTCACAGCGAGAAGGTCCTGGGTTTGAATCCACAACTGACCAGCTTTTGTCTGTAGTGGTGGCTTTGCATATTCTCTCCACAGTCCAAAGATATATGGGACAGGTTAAGTGGCAACCCTCAAAAAGATATACTGTTACAGACACTAACTGGGTTGGTTGGATGTACTGTGAACTCATAATAATAAAATAAAAATGCAGGAGCAAGTTGATAATGTGACAGTTATGAGCATGTTGAAATGCAACGTAAGTTTTCATTCTTGTTTTACAGTCCACATTAAAGCAAACTTCCAGTGTCAGTAGGTTTCATTTACATCAGTTCCATAATACGGAAAATGTAGGCCAAAGTCAATAAGCAAGTCAGACTCACCTTATAATGATGTCTGAAATGATAAAGTCTTCCTCCAATACACTTCAACATATGTAGAAGTGAAGCCAGAGATCAGACCGCCAGCCCTCAAATTAATTGATAAGCTGTTGTTCCTCCAGTCAAGTTACACACAACTACACAACTTATCATGTCATTCTTAATGCCTTCACGCATTGGTTCACAATCCCAACTAGGGGTCGCCAAACCTTCATGTGGTGTCATGGGGCCTTCTTATGCTGGGGTCACTTTTTTATGTGTGTTTTTAAATGTGTTCTACAGTTACACATGTTAATCCAATGATCCATGTCTGTGTCCAGGAGCAGATGGAGGAGCACCGTCCAGGCATGGAGCTGGAGGAAGGCTGGATCCTGGTGTGTAAACACACAGAGGGAGGTGACAGGCTGGTGCCCGTGGAGTCGCCTGAGACAGCCAACAGACAAGAGCAGCTCTTCGGCTACGACCACAAGCCCTGCAACAGGTGGGAGCAGGTGGTGAATGTGGAGAATGCCCTTTACATCGGCTCCAAACCCAAAATTGCTGAGAGGGACGACGCTGCCGTCCAGAAGCTAAGGTCAGCCCGTTTGTGTTAAGTCTAACTAGAGGTTCAAGACAAGAGGTAGCAGCAGAACATCAAATGAAGCTGTTGTTTAACTCCTCTAGGTATGTTCCTCCCACCTGGACCTATGAATGTGATGAGGACCTGGTGCACTACTTCTATGACCACATAGGGAAAGAGGATGAGAACCTGGGCAGTGTGAAACAGTGCGTGACCAGCATCGATGTTTCTTCATATTCGGTGAGTCACATGCACTCAGTGTAGAGCAGTCTGCCCTGCCACAAAAGCAGGGATTTAGAAGTTTGAGTCTGATTTGAAGTCTGCGGTTGTGACATTTTGCAGTCAAAAATAGCTATTTGAATAATAGGTTACCTTTGTTGTTTTGACAGAATTTGACAAAAATGGTACGTAATGATGATGTTACATTGAGTGGTATGCCCCATGTCAAATCACTTCTGATATTTCCTTACAGGATGATCCCAGTGGAGGGGTGAGCTGTCTGACAGACGGCGACACTGAAACTTACTGGGAGAGCGACGGCATGCAGGGACAACACTGGATACGCCTGCACATGAAGAGGGGCACTGTGGTGAAGTAAGGATGCGAGCAACACAGTTCAGAAAAAAACAAACAAAATAATAATCACAACTTCAAGGTGTTTAAGAGGAATTCCAGTATTTTTAAACCTGGGCCCTATCGATCCAGTAAATCAACTCAACCAGCTGCTGCAAAGTGATCCTTGTGGACAAGTTTGACTGTCAAAGTATGTCTGCCGAAAGTGCTTCTCCTTGATTGTTTTTCTAAATGTCTGACAACATGATGGAAATAAACCTTTTCTAGGAGCATGAAATCCTTTCGCTCTCTATCTATCGCTCTCCTCAAAGCTAACAAGACTTCGAAATCAAAATAAAACTCACCAAAGCCACCCAGATTTAGTCTTTCCACTGATGATCAAAATAAACTCTTAATTTACAGACTGTTTTCTCCCCACTGCTTCTCTGGTTTCTGATCTCCCTCTCACCCCTGTCCTGATATTTTTTCATCTTCGCTGATAAATTAAAGGTTATTTTTGAAACCAACAGATTTGGTTATTTTTGGAACAATAAGAAGACAAAAAGAAATTGTTGGTTTTGGTGAGTTTTATTTAGTTTCTATCAAGTTTTAATGATGATAAAATTGGGTCGTGAAAGATAAAACGGCTGTTTGTGGTTAAACAAAAAGGATTTTACTCTTCAACAAAAAAGGTGTTTCGGTAGTAATCCTTTCTATAATGTTGTCAGACAGATAACAATCTCACGCTGTCAGGGGGCAAAAACAAGCACTAAGTGAACATACTTTGGAGGTCAAAGTTGCCCTCAAGGATATTATTGCAGCTCTTGACGCGGCTACTGGCAGAGACAATCTACTGGATGAATTCAAGAAACCTTTTGTGCTTACTAGTCATTTACATGTAGAAATATGTAAACATAAGGCCCAGGTTTAAGAAAAAAAAAAACAACAACACTCAAATTGTCTTTTAAACGATCTTCATTGTAACACAGTATACACGCAGTAAGCCATGATATATGTCATGTTTGCTTAAACGTCATGTTCCTCATTTAATCTTTTATCTTGGACATGTCTGTATTCTATATGATGAAAAACCTCTTTGCTCCTCAGTAAGCTGATTTTGACGGTGGACTCTACAGATGACAACTACATGCCCAAGCGAGTCACAGTTTATGGAGGAGAGGGAGATAACCTGAAGAAGCAGAGTGATGTCACTATAGACGAGTAAGCATTTTTTAGAGAGGATTTTCTCAACATAATTCACAAAATACCCCAAGTGTCACAGATATACTTCAGATTATAGTATACAAGCTTTAGAGGGAAAGACTTATACCTTATACCACTTTTTTTGAATTAAGAGACCATGCTTTTTTCAGTACATAAAGGGCCCATGTCTTTAAAAAATGAGGATCGTTGGGGGATTATAAAGCAGGTCTAGATGAAAATTGTCAAAATGTTCAATTCAGAAACTGTGCCTTTAAAAGCCAACATCTACTTGATATATTGTTTTTAGCCCTGTGTTTTACCCTTATGATATGATGCTCTGCTAAAGAATCAGAATGTATTTTCTCTTGATAAAAGAAGACAATAAAATTGTAATGTGTTTTATGAAGCCTATCTACTTGCCGCACTGAGCCTTTTCATTTGTAGGAAGTTGACCAAGAATTTACACATTTCTGCTCTTTTTTTGCCACCAGCAACTTGATTGGAGAAGTGTGTGTGCTGGAAGATATGACGTCTCACCTGCCTGTAATTGAGATTAGGATTGAGGAATGTAGAGGTAAGGCTTGTAAGCATGTTTCTCTATTTGTTTTTAATTATCGAAACGTGTCAATACATTTGATTTGGCTAAAAACCTTTTATATTGACGTCATGAAGCTTAACTATGTTTTTTTTTTTCTCTCCTTTGATTTCATAGATGAGGGGATAGATGTCCGGATCCGAGGCTTGAAGATCAAGTCATCGTGCGAAAGAGACTTGGGACTGAATGCTGATGTTTTCCAGTCCTCTAACCTGGTGCGTTATCCTCGTCTGCAGGGTAACACATCTGACGTCCTGTACCGCAGAGCGCTCGTCATCCAGAGGTAGGTCAATATTCATCTACTGCCAGGCTTCTTTTAGCTGTGAGAATCATTGTGGACTTTAATTTTTGGCACCAACTCTGTGTTTCTTGTAAGAAAAATGTGTCCCCGCCATGCACATAAACACATGGCCCTCCTGCGGGCACTCTAGAGGGAACCAGGGGGAACAAGGAGAAAACCAGGAGGGAAATAAGAGGGAACTAGTGGTGAAACAGGGGGGAACCAGGCAGGAAAAAGGAGGGAATTAGAAGGGAACCAGTGGGAAATCGACAGGTGAACGGTAGGGAACCAGTAGGGAAACGAGAGGAAATCAGGAGGAAACCAGGCGGGAAGCAGGAGGAAACAAAGAGGGATCCAAGAAGGAATCAAGAGGGAACCATCTCAAGAAGTCATTAAAACCAGTTCTCTGATTGTCTTTATTGTATTCAAGCATTTAAATATTTCTCAGTGTTTGTGGAGGTAAATTTCTTCTGTCTCGCTCTCTGCAGGTTCATAAGTCTCCTGGACAGTGTTCTACCACACTTGGTACCAGCCTGGGACTACAGTCTTGGTACCTTCAACCAGATCAAAGTGAGTCACCATGCAACTTTTGAATATATGATACTGGTACAGAACAACAATTAAAACACAATCTAAAAAAATGTGAAAATCCCATCAACATTCTTTTTATTTACTTGTGTGTCCTTCTGCGCCCACTAGAGCATAAAGCAGTTCCTGCTGCTGTCCAAACGTCGCTCAGCCCTCATCACACAGTGCCTGAAGGACTCAGAAACCAGTAAGCCAAACTTCATGCCCCGACTCTACATCAACAGACGTCTGGCCATGGAGCACAGAGACAACCCCTCTCTGGACCCCACCTGCAAGAACGCTGTGCTCAATCAGGTATAAAACACTTAAATTACGGTGACATCCCTTCCTCAAACTAGACTCTTGAATCGCGTTGAAGTGTGAAGCATAGAGGTTAACATGTGATGAGTAAAGTGTGTGCATGAAGGGTTCTGATTTTAGGAACATGTGTCAGGTTAACATCTGCCAGTCTCTGTGATGAGTTATGTGTGCGGTTACTGTTGTCTTATGCTTTATATTTCTCTCCTTGCAGGTGTATGAAGGTCTGAAGCCATCTGACAAATTTGAGAAAACTTTGGATTACAGGTGAGCTTTTGTAGACTCATGTGTCTGGTATTTCTTGCACGAATATGACAGTAACTCAAGGGTACTATCATCTACGGTCTTTCCTCTTGGTTTTTTTAGATGGCCTGCTCGGTATGACCAGTGGTGGGAATGTAAGTTCATCGCAGAAGGAATCATTGATCAGGGAGGTGGATTTCGGGACAGCCTGGCTGACATGTCTGAGGAGCTTTGCCCCAGCTCAGCTGAGTGTCCCTTGCCTCTGCCGTTCTTCACCCGTACGTCCAACCAGGTAATCGTCATGTGGTTGAGATTCAGTTGCACTTCAGTGTTTTCAGAGGTTGTGGTTTTTTCTTCACCTTACTTTTGTTCATCTCTCAGGGGTCCCTAGAGGCCAGAGATTACTACGTCCCTAACCCGTCCTGTAAAGAGTTCCAGAAGTATGAGTGGATCGGTCAGCTCATGGGAGCTGCTCTCAGAGGAAAAGACTTCTTGGTGAGTGATGCTCACACTTCACCTAGTCAGTAACTTCGCTATAAAGTAAGACTGAGTAGATGGAGATGATGGACCTGATTTTCTGGCTTCTTCTGTGTGCGATCCTGCAGGTCTTGGCTCTGCCCGGGCTGGTGTGGAAGCAGCTGACTGGGGAGGCTGTCAGCTGGAGTAAAGATTTCCCTGCTGTCGACTCTGTGCTGGTGAGGACATTGAAACAATTACAGCTGCTTTAAGGAGACCTATTATGCTTTTCTTCTGTTTTTCTACCTTTCTGCCTTTCTATCAGTGTTATAGGTTCTTCTGCATTTAAAATATCTTAGGGGGCTTAAAGAGACAAGAACTTATTCTAGTCATTGCCTGAACTTAAATTGGATGTGTGCTCAGGTAAACCTGCTGGAGGCCATGGAGAACATGGACCAGGAGACGTTTGAGTTCAGGTTTGGTGAGGAGCTGGTGTACACCACCCTGCTGAGCGATGGCCAGATGGTGGATCTCATCCCAGGCGGCAGTAATGTGGCCGTGCGTTACGAGGACCGCAGCGAGTTCATCCGCCTGGTGCAGAAGGCTCGGCTGGAGGAGAGCAAACAGCAGGTGGGACTTCAGTTTTATTACACTTTGGTTTCTTGCTTTTATTTTTCAGTACTAACTCATCCAGTAATTATGGTGCGTATGGAGCTGCTGGATAAAGCACCTGATGAACTGCACGTGTGTTACAGATTGCAGCCATGCAGGCGGGGATGTTGAAGGTGGTCCCTCAAGCAGTGCTGGACCTGCTCACCTGGCAGGAAGTGGAAAAGAAAGTGTGTGGAGACCCTGAGATCACTGTGGAAGCCCTGAAACGACTCAGTGAGTGTGCAGCCAGGAATTTACCTTCCACTATAAACACGTGTTTTCTTTATTGACTGAATAGGTAGCCCTGTGTTTGTTTTTAGATGTGTCAGAAGCAAAGACCTGTAGGTGCTTGATTGTAGATTTTCTTCAGTTAAACACTAGGAAGGGCTCTACATCATTTTATCTTAATGCATCAATGTTGTTTCTGTCTCCCAACCAGCACACTATGAGGACCTGGAACAAAGTGACGTTAGAGTGCAATACTTATGGGAAGCGCTGACGAACTTCACCAATGGTCAGTTCACTGTGAAGGTGTATTTGTTGTGCTGAAAGTGTACAGTTCACCTCTGTAATAGAGATGAGATCAGGACTATGAACAGATATTAATGGCGGTGACTGACTGATTTTGAATTTTGATTTCAGAGGATCGCAGCAGATTTCTGAGGTTTGTAACTGGGAGAAGTCGTCTTCCTGCCCCCATCTACGTCTTCCCTGACAAACAAGGGTCAGTACAAGTGCATAGATAAATAAAAGTGATCACAGAAAAATTGATAGAACGATAGCTAATCATTCATTCTCTACTTTGAAATTTTGTTTGTTTCCTGATTTTAGCTCTGAAACAACGGATGCTCTTCCTCAGTCCTCCACATGTTCCAGTACTCTTTATTTACCCAACTACCCAAGGTAAACTAAAGTTTTATGTTTGTGAATGTAGACAATCTGTTACTATATACTAATTACTTCTCACATGTACTCTGAGATCTTATAAAGCAGATAACATTTGGAAAAAACAATTTTATTTTTTTATTTTTTATATTTGTTGCGTCACATCCTTTAATCACCTCATTTGTTCGGTCCTGCAGCGCTAAAGTTTGTGAGGAGAAGCTGCGTTACGCTGCGTACAACTGTGTGGCCATTGACACAGACATGAGCCCCTGGGAAGAATGATCCTTTGCTGCTCACTGATCAAACTTTACAAACCACTGTGGAATGGAGAAATCTTGCCAAGTTTATCACAATATCATATATCACAACTGCCAATTAATCCTAGCTGTATATAATAAAGAACTATATGGAAACATGGAAATGACTTTGGTGTTTTTTTTAAATAATAAATTAAATAAATACACACGTTTGAATGTGGATGGTGGTTTAAACGGGTTGTGGCTGGCTTGTCAATTTCAGTGGGAGGTTATAAGAAGATGTCTGACTGTAGGAACTGGGGTTCAGAACTGATGAGGATCACATAGCATTTGTTTCAGATGGATTGGTGGTGGAGATGATGTTCAGTGCTTTTATGAATGTGAAATCACTGCATTCAGAGAGCAATCATTTACAGTCATGTACAATATGTGACATACAAAACCAGGTTTTTGGTAATATTAAAAATTGAAGACTTTAAAAGAATGACATGAAAATGTAGCATTTTAAATTAACTGACATAACAACAATCCAACAAACATGTATATTTCTCAAGGTTTTTACATGTTAACAAATGCTTTCTTTGTAAGATTATTTATCATTAATCATTTGCCTGCAGAAAGTGTGTTAACGTTAGAAAAAAAGAAAATCTGTCACCATTTTTTTTTATTGTATTCTCTGATTCTGAAGGGAGGAAGATAGATAGAAGGAAGGTATTTATATAAAAGATAATAATTAAAGGGGTCAGTAAAATATCTAAAGACTATATCTCAAAACTAAAATAATTTAGGGTTTGTTGAAAAGCTGAGGCCAAAGTGAATTGGCTTTAATTTATTTGAAGTCGCGTCTGAAAAGAATTAATTAATTAATGAAAAGATAATAGTTAAATATAGTTAAAATGTTGAGAAATACACTGTGTGTTTTTGTGCATTTGAGTGTGCGCTTAGGTATGGCTGTATGTGTGTATGTGTATGCGTGTGTGTGTGTGTGTGCGCACGTGTGGTCATGTGTGCATGCTTACACGTGCATATTTGACTGCATTTGCGTGTGTGTATTAAACTGACTCATTGATAAATCTGTCTCTCTCTGTGTTGGCCCAGTTGATCTCAGTTGGCACAGTGATAGTAACCACAGTTGATTTAACAGTCAACCCCACTACATCCCCAACTCATGTTGAGTACACCACTGCTTATGTCTAATGGCTGCACGGCTCACAGCCCGATAAAACATGCACTGGACAGTGAAGTCTCACTCTTTAGTGAGAAATTGTAACAGATGCCTGTTGATTTCTCCACTTTCTCCCTTTAACTACAACTGAAAACAAGGCATTCGAGGTTGCTGTGGCAACTCATCAGTTTTCATGTGAATCACATTGATACTTGAAAAATACGATGTGAATATCTGCTCTGTTGAACTTCTACTACTTCTACTACTTATTGATTAACAAACTACTGAAGAAAACCACTGACAGAGACAAGAAAAGGGTGATACTGAAGATATCCAGCCAAGGTAATGTAATCTTGAGTGTTTAAAACCATTTTGATTTATTTTTTGATTCATTAATGTGGCTGTATGAACAAAACAAATCTGCTATGTGACTCCTGGGTATAGAGATGTAGGAGAGAGTTTCTATTCTGAAATGCATCTGTAATGTATTCCCACCTGTAAACAACACTTGTACTTTCTGTGATTGTGAGGGGGTTTGAATAAAAAGGTATTTTTGGAAAATTTCTTATCACTTATCACTACTTATCAACAAACCCAGTTTCTGGTCAAATGAAAGGTGCACGAATCGATTAACTTACTTAATATCTTAGCAAATAATGATATCCACAAAATGACATGGCTTTAAAAGATTCCCCTCTTTTCTACAGTGTTTTAAAACATATTTGATTACACTCATAAATCAGAAACTGGCTACAAGTATAGGATAATTTCAAATTTACTGCAGTTGTTAAGTAAACCCCCAAAATGTTTTGTTGTTGTTATTCTTAGTCTATCTTTCCATTTCTATTACATTGTTTGCTGTACATTTTAATTTGCTATATTTTTTTTTACCATGTATTTAATTGTCTGAATATTTGTATTTCTGTACTGCTAAGTACTGCAGGCATAACATGCTTTAAATTAGATTTATTTTCGTTCAATTTAATGGGATACATTTTTTTGTTGCTGACATGGCTGTGGTTCTGAATGCTGAAGACCAGGCATTCTTGACCAACATGACGTTTCAGTTTGTGCAGCAGCACCCTGAAGAGGGGTTCCATTCAGCGTGGATCAGGTTGCAGGACATGGCGATGGAGGGCAACTTCTCCTGGGTCAATGGCCAAAGAATCCATCCAGATGTGATTTATTGGAGGAGCGGTGAGGCAGACAGCGTCATTGGCCTCCTGGCACAACAGCCAAGTGGGACAGGACTGTGTTGCAATTGTCCCTAACCCTTGACATGACACGAAAAAGCGTGGAATCACAAAATCAGAACTGTTATTCCACCATGTATATAGTTCATGTAATTTTGTGTTTGGCACAACCTGTGTGAAACCACAGCTCTCACTGTGACCTGATTGACCTGGATGAAAAAGGGTGGAATCTCAAAATCAGAACTGTTTTCCCCACATGTATATAGTTAATGTAAGGTTGTGTTTAACTCATGTCTGTACTTTCCTAATCTTTGATAATATATCGATATTCAACTTCACCTGATTTTCCTGTTTTTGTCTAATGCAATACACCACACACACTGACTGACATTTATTTCAGTTACGTGAAGAAACGTTGGGAATTGGGAATAAATTATGTTCTGGTGTAGCTGCTGTGTAGGACAATTTGATGTCCTTATTAAAATGGTAATTTCACACTGAAAACGTCTTTATGGATGATGTCAACGAGAACATTTTACTTGGTCAATTCCCAATTGAGATTAATATTTTGGTGTTTGAATGGAGTGAATAAGTTAAAAAATGTGGAAAGAGTTATTGGCCAAAACATCAAACCCGGAAGATAAAATAATAAGATGATTAAAGAATTCCGGGCGTAGAAGAACATGTTTGCCTCCTGCATTCACAGCACATTTACAGCGATCACCCAAAACCTCACACAGAGAAAACTATGGGAAATACCGTTCGCTGCTGAGTGAACTCTCGCGAGAACACGTAGCTTCAAACCTCCCCATGAGCCTTTGCGGTTCCTCTTTCTAGCCGGCGCCTGAGAATGGGTACGTGTTTTCATGCTCGGGTCGGAGGGAGAATCCTAGTCCATCTGGTGTTTTAACGAAGGAATATTCCTAAAATGGTTTGCCATATTATAGCTAAATGTTATTTGAATAGACTTGGCTTTAACTTAAGGGACTAATGTCAGATTAATGTATTTTATTGAAAAATATTGCAATGTCTGATGTGCTCCAAGATGGCTGCTCTCATTGGCCATGTAGCTAGCTGCCGATGTTAAAGAATGCTCGAACGGGCCACGTAACTGTCCTGGAGGATTTATAGTATTTTACTGCGTTTCAGCATTGTGTATTGAGCATGTTTCCTTGTCGGGAGTAAAACTGAGTGTTGTGTATTGCGGGGTTGGACTCAAAATCTAATGGGGAGTAGGATGCTAGCATTAGCTAGGATGGTCGTGAACGTGTCATGCTGCTGTACGGAAACGCAATGTAGAATAATAAGAACAGTTACTCCATATTTTACAAGGTAGTTGGGTGCACTGACTTCAATTTATCTTGTCTTTTAAAGTCATATCTATGAATTATATAACACGGGTGTACGTTAGACACTGGAGATGCATGCTGCGTCCACAAGGCCACGTTGTGATTGAAGGATCTTAAACTAATTTGCACTAATGCCACGAGTTTATGTGCATCACCTAAGCATTTATCCAGTAGTACTGGGCAGTCAACTTAATGAGGTTGTGTTCTTAATCTAGTATAAACGCGATTCAAAAAGTCAAGCAATGTGTGGACTGGTTTCCCATGAAGGGGACTATAGATGCTTGAGTGACATGATGAAACTCTTAAGCGGAATCCTAATAATATTGTGGAAACCTACCTTGGAGAACTGATCATTCAAGCACAGACAGTTATTCTGTTTACTCTTGTGAGTTTTTCAGTAATCTAACTTTTTTTTTATTGCTTCTCCATTTATTCAGGTATCTCAAGGGACAACTGGCATAAACGCCGCAAGACTGGCGGTAAACGCAAGCCCTACCACAAGAAAAGGAAGTATGAGCTCGGTCGCCCTCCTGCAAACACAAAGGTAAATAGAGCCAGCAGCTAAATTATCACTGGACTCAATGTGCTGTAGCGTGGGTGATGAAAACATGACCTTAGGTATGTCTTTTTGGGCCGTCTTGGTTCAAAGCTCTGGGCTTACCCATGATAGGACTCGTCATAGTTACACTGACACGCTTTAAAACTTGCTAATAGTGCTGGTATTCACAAGCCATCAATTCCAGCAAGAACACAAACTTTACACACAAGTAACCTGAATGTTATGCATATCAATTGTGTCAAAGCTAAAATGGGATGTCTTATTTCCTAAGATTGGACCTCGTCGTATCCACACAGTGAGGGTCCGTGGTGGGAACAAGAAGTACCGTGCTCTGAGGCTCGACGTTGGCAACTTCTCATGGGGCTCTGAATGTAAGTTTATTTAAAATTACACTTTGATTTCAAATGGGTTTTCTGCACGCTTATTTCCATGATGATAAACTTTGTCAGTTCTGCTACTGAATGTGAGTGCTGATAATGATGACCCTGAGAAAGATCGTTTCCTCAACTGACATGTGTTGCAGTTTAAGATTTAATAAAACAATATTAGTAGTTAACCAATTAAATGTTCCTCTGCTAATGGCACCTGAATTTTTTCTTCTGTACACAGGCTGCACACGGAAGACCAGGATCATCGATGTGGTCTACAATGCCTCCAACAACGAGCTGGTCAGAACCAAGACCCTGGTGAAGAACTGCATCGTGCTCGTTGACAGCCTCCCTTACAGGCAGTGGTATGAGGCTCACTACGCCACTCCTCTGGGACGCAAGAAGGGAGCCAAACTGGTATGTGGTGAAAATACAAATGTCTCTTGTACCTTATTGTGATGAATACCCCTTTAGTACACTAACTGGTGTATTCTTGAATAGACTATGGAGCTGCCATAATGGCTATTAGGGCAACCTAACTTTTAGTTTATCTCTCCACGCATTGTGGGAAAGGCCTGTTGTAAGGGTTGCCTACTGTGTATAAGAAAAAAGTTGCAACGAGGGTCAAAACCAAATTGAAAGCCTTTTTCTTTTTACAGCAGCTATTGGATCTGGTTCACGACTTTCCATGATGATAAACTTTGTCAGTTCTGCTACTGAATGAAAGTGCTGATAATGTTGACTCCTGAGAAAGACCTGGTTCCAGTTTTACACATTTAAACCCCTGTTGCCCAACAGGTAAAGTGTGAATTTTACTTCAGGTGTTTCATGTTGATCTAATGAGTTCTGTTTTTCTGAAGACTCCTGAGGAGGAAGAGGTCCTGAACAAGAAGAGGTCAAAGAGGACCCAGAAGAAGTACGATGAGCGTAAAAAGACAGCCAAGATCAGCACTCTCTTGGAGGAGCAGTTCCAGCAGGGAAAACTGCTTGGTGAGTCAACATGTGTATTCCATTGTAGTAGCTGTCAAAAATTGACGTTGGTTCTTTAACTTGCATCACTGGGGCACATATTTTGAAAGATTTGATCACTGATGTAGCAATTACATTTTGCAAAAGTTTTTTTCTTCTGATGAATATCATCTTTCAATTTGTCTTTACCATGGGCAAATCAATTTAATTTTACCAATTCAGAAGACAGGGTTGAGTTCAGAATATCTAATTAGCTTTGAAGTACAGCACTCTATCAAGATGAATGCGTGCTTCCAGGTATGACATTTGGCGAATCTTATCTTATCTCTATTATCTGAGATAATTTGCCCAGTCTGGTGGTTAAAGTTCAGTACAACTTTATAAGACTGAATTTTCTACTTCAGAATCAGTATTCCTTTAATGTCCCACAAAGGGGGAAATTTGTGTGCCACAGTAGCCAAGGGACAGATCATTACAAAAAAAACTTGTATATACAGACATGATATTGTACAAAATTAAATTGTTTGTCTACATTCAAGGGTGGTCTCTATTCATGCAAGATGACACAGTATAAAGCCAATTCTTTTCATGGAAACTGTATCATAAAGCGCTATGATCTGATGTCTTTCTATGATGATAAACTTTGTCAGTTCTGCTACTGAATGTAAGTGCTGATAATGAAGACACCTGAGAAAGACCTGATCTGAAATCTGCTGCAGGGTTAACTCACCCAGTTAAGATTTTTGAAGTTGTCCAATCTGGGGGTTGAAGATAATTAGCACTTGTCCTTTTGACCTTTTTGCAGTTCTGCTTAAATATGGGTTTTTACAATAGAATGCTTAAATTGCCATTTGTATAGCAGGGAGTGATGCTGTGCATGTACAAGCTCTTAAAAAAAAAAAAAAAAAAATCTCTTGTAGTTGCTCATCAAAGACGACTTCTAATCTTACATTATTACTATGAGCATTTCTGTCACCTAAAGGCTGATCTTGACCATTTTCTGACATTATTAGCTAAACCTTGTTTGGGTTGAGTTTACCCAGCTTCTTGACTAATCTTGTTTCCTTGTCCCTCCTACAGCTTGCATTGCCTCCAGACCAGGCCAGTGCGGTAGGGCAGACGGCTACATCCTGGAGGGAAAGGAGCTCGAGTTCTACCTGAGGAAGATCAAGGCCAAGAAAGGCAAATAGATGTACAGCTGTTTGATACGTCAATAAAATCCAAACGCCCCCACAACTGTCTGCTGTCACTGCTTCATTCTTTTGTTTTTTAATGGTGTTGTGAAGATTGATGTAAACTGAATCTTATTAACAGAGGTTAAAATGGTCACCTCACTGGGATGCTGTTTGCAATCTGATCAAATGTAACATTCAAGGTTATTGAGATGAGGGGTCATTAATGAACTGAGAACTGAAAGTCTGCTTGTTGGAAGAATATTGAAATATTTAGATTTGACTATGTAGAATCAGAACTTCAGTATGAGAAATATTTTTGGAAATTATTTGGTAGTCTATAACTAGGCATGTTAAGGAGTTTTATTTTGTGTGGATGTAATTACAGAAGTTGGAGTAAAGGGTAGTAAAGTTCTTGTATAAAACAAATTAGAATTGATCCTGTGGACAACTGCAGTGAAGCAGCTAATGACAATGAGATTCTGAAATCTAGCAATGATTTATCAGTATTGTGTGAAGATAATCATGCAATTAAAACTCTTAATAGAAGATGAAGTACATAACTACTCAGTATAAACATTGAAAACATCCAGAATCTCAAAATAGATGCAGTTTATACATTTGCATGTAAAATCTAGTCTTGAACAGTTTATATTACAATATTTGGTTTTGAAATTTACTGTAAAGAAATTGATTAGAAATACCTTGGAGGAAGAATGCTTCAAAAAAATGTTTTGTTCTACTGAATTGAATAGTTAATAGCCCATTGAGTCCAACAGTTGTGCAGAATGCAATGCTAAACCAGTTGAATGCTTTTAAGAACCTGGTGCCTACATTAACTACAATGCAACTTGGCCACCGAGTGACATCACTGGAAGCATGACCTATACACACCAATTTACTGAGGCTAATTCCTTAAATGTAGAAAACCTACTTTTAGTAATTTTCACTGGTTATGGTTGAATCTACTACAGTTAACATTAAACTGCATCATTGTGAGGATTATGTAAGTATTGAAAATGGTTACTCAATTGGCTAATCAATACATTTTTGCTGTACTAATAGATTATTAGAGTATAATCATGATCAGCATTGGAACGTTAAGTTCATTTGCTGAAGTTCTATACTGTAAAGCCAAAGAAGCACATTTTCAGACTAATTTAGCAGCAATCACTATAAACAAAAACCAAAAAGGAACAGATTTTGATGCTTAAAAATTTTGCATATGGGACCGGATAATCAGTCTTGCAGGTAATTGGTAGACCCATAGTATAAATACATAGTATGTGAATATATATACACATAAAAGAACAATCTATCACAAGCACATATTATATATATATAGGAAGACACATTCACATTTGAATACAAACAAAAGCGATGAGCAAATACAAAACGTGTGTGACGTGTAATGTATGAACGAATCGTGGCATTGATCTACAACTTTGAAGCCTCTGTAGTTAAATTATTCCTGATGTGTCTGAAATTTACTAAATTGAATTTGATTCTGTTCAGTGTTTTAAACTTGTGTTTTGAATGAGAGTTGTGAATCTATTGGTATCCCCAAATATTTAAACTCCACCACTGAGAGTCTTCTTCCTTCTACTGTTAGATCTGTGTCGGGATCTCTAATTGCAGACCTGGAGAAAAACATGCCAACAGTTGTCTTAACATGGAGGTGAAGACACGACTTTGTCAGTCAATTTGAAATATTGACCGTCAAAGCTAACAGCTCTTCTTTGGCTTACCTCTTGTTTTTGGCATTTAGATGTATGACCTGCCAGACTTCAGGTTGGTCATTGATATACAAACTAAAAATAACAGAGGACCTACAATTGAGGTACACCAACATGATTGTCAAAAGCTTGTGAAATGTTTTGATCCGAGTGAACACATTGTTTTCTGTCTGTTAGATATGATTTTATCCATTTAATAAGTTGAAAAATGTAACTTTGATAACTTGGTAATTAAAACGTAATGATTAACCAAATCAAAAGTTTTCTTCCAATCAAGAAAAACGACCCCTACAACTCCTCCCTTATCCAATTTAGCCTTGACATTTTCTAAAAGAAAATAATTAAAATATTCTGTATAATTATGTTTTCGAACAGCATACAAATGAGTTGTTATGTGATTAGCAATCAATGTTTCTGATATTTTTGATAGTGCAGGAAAGGAACCGGTGGGTCTGTAGTTTCTAATGACTGTGTGGTCATCTGATTTGACCACTGGGGTGAGCAGTTTGCCAGGAACTCAGAAACACTCCTTCATTCATGGACTAGTCAATCATTTTTGAAATGGGAGGGATAAGTGCCTCCTTTTCGGTTATATTGCGTCCATCCCATGTAAGTCCTTTGCCCGTAAACCACTGATGGAAGAAATAATCATATTTACCTTGGAGTTGGTCACTTCTCTAAAAGTCAGAATGGGAGCATCAGTATTTAGAGGGGTGAGAGTGTACTTAGATCCAGACAAATTTTGAGATAGAGTTTTTGTAGATTCAATAAAATAAGAATTCAGTGCTGTTGCTGCTTTACTTGGATCATGGGTCACAATTCCTTCTATATATAATTCTATAGTTTTATTGATGGCATTAGATTTCGCTGTTATTATTTTTAAATTCTGCCAGATTTCTTTGGTATTACCCTTTGTTTCATGAATAGTGTTAATGTTACTTTTACACTTCTGAGCTGATCATAATGCATGGTTAGAGGTTAAACTACCCAATAATAATATAGAAAAGTACTACTAGTACTAACTATCAGTAATGATAAAAATTGAGTAAATGAACTCGTAAAAATAACAATAACACTTTTGTGCATACTAATAGAGTTGTTTACTGATGACAAATTCTTGTAGGCTAACCCGGGAGTAAGCATCGCTCGGGTTCCCTCGACAAAAACTTTTTGTGTGTATTTATTTTGATAGTTTTCGTAACAGAGAAATAGATACATACAGTATAAACAGTAGTTGGTGGTGCTAAACAGAACAGTACAGGTTTCTTATCAGGGGTTTTTGACATGTGACAAACAGGACATAGGACAAAGATAATGGCACTGCAACAGAATAGTGCAAGTTCAGTTTTTAGACATTAAATCAAGAAGATGTTTTTTACCTCTTTAGCAGACATAATGTACCTGATTTTCTCCAAGTGTAATACATATTCCAGCTCTCACACATTTCAAATGTAGGAGACCTTTCGGATTTCCAGGATTGTAAAATTAGCTTTCTGATAGCTTCACAGCTGCTTTTCACACTATTTGGATTGGCCACCCTGAACAACACGGTGAATGGGTCTCGGTTACATGGATGATTAAAGGCCTTAGTGAAAAACTCAAACAAAGAACCCCAAAATTATTGTAGCTTATGACATAACAAGAATAAGTGAAATAGTGTTCCTTCTTCATTTCGACACTTGGATGACACATCTGCAAATATTTTCTGCAATCTGGAGGGAGAACAGTGTAGTCTCTCTACTACCTTGAATTGTATCAAATTATGTCTTGCATTGATTGAGCTATCATGGATTTTCTTAATACAGTTCTCCCACACCTCATCTGAGATTTCCAATTCTGTCCCCCAAGCCTCTTTAAATAGCCCCTCTCGTATATGGTTTGATTTGAAAAAAACTCTCAAATGCTTCGTGCTGAGGTTTACGTTCACATTGTGGATGATGATCATGAGTTCTCACAAAATGTCTCAACTGTCTTAAAGGAAAAAATGGGAAGCTGGACGCTGGAATGCCTGCTGTAACTGCTGAAAGGAGGCCAAGTGACCCTCAATATATACATTTCTCAAAGTGATAATACCCTTCTCTCTCCAGTTTGAGAAAAGTACATCATCCGGAGCAGGTTTAAATGCATGATTACAGCAAATAGGTGAATCCAAATAAACTTTGGGTGTTTTCAGAGTTGTTATTACCTGCTTCTATATCTTTAAAGAATTATAATTACAAGTGCTCCTTAATCTTTACAGGGCTATTAATGAGTGCTGGTAGAGAGGTGCGCTGACAGGAGAGGTGTTCAATTTGTAACCATGCAGGCATCACCTCCAGGTTATTGCCAGGTAAATATTAGATGTATAAGATGTTTCTTCGAGATCCTAGGTATTTTGCCACACCAAATAAAAGATGGTATAATTGAATTCAGCTGTCGGAAGTGATTTTGAGGGATGCATACTGGGAATGATTTAAATATATAAAGGAACCTTGGCAAGACCACCATTTTGATGGCGTTACGCCCTACCATTGATATAGGTAAAGTGTTCCAGAACTGTATATTCCTCTCCAACTGATCAATGTTCTCATCCCAGTTATGTCATAGCAGCTGACTCAGCTTCCTTATGACTACAATACCCAAACTAGTGAACTTATTTGATACAAATCTAAATGGAGTTGTCTTGAGGAATGTCACATCTACTAAATTTGACAATGGCATTAGTTCACTTTTCCCACAATTCATCTTGTATCCTGAAAATGAGCCAAATGTATTTATCAACTGCAGCAGTGGAGATATAGAGGCTTTGGGGTCTGAAATAAATAATATAACGTCATCAGCGTAGGCTGAGATCTTATGTTGAGTTCCCAGATGTGTTATAGGGTTTATTTCAGGGCTAGAGTGTATATAGGAGGCTTAAGTTTCCAGAGCAAGAGCAAAGATAAATGGAGACAGAGGATCCTCTTGGCGTGTCCCTCTATACAGCCGAAAAGGACTGGATTTATTTAGGTTTGTGACTACAGAGGCCATGGATTCCTTGTATAAAATCTTGATCCATTTAATGAAAGAATTGCCAAATCCAAATCTTACCAATACAGACAGCATATATGGCCATTCTACCTGGCCAAAAGCCTTTTTGGCTTTGAGGGATATTATAACCATATCTTCCGTGTCACGAAGAGGACTATAAATTATGTTAAATAGTCTTCTCATGTTAAGGTATATATGTCGATTACGGATAAACCCTGTCTGATCTGGGTGAATGATTCTGGAGATATGACTGTTGAGATGGTTAGCTAGAATTTTACTTAATAGTGTAGTTTCCAACAGGAGAAGAGACAAAGGTCTGTATGAGAAGACGTTCATGGGGTCCCGGTCCTTTTTCAGCAGTTGAGCAATATTGCCCTGATATAGAGTGTTAGTTAAGGAGCCCACTTCCCTAGAGCGATTAAACATATGCAAGATTAAAGGTGCCAGCAATGAGCTGTATGCCTTATAAAATTCTGCCCCAAACCTGTCAGGCCCGGGAGCCTTATTATTTGGGAACTGGTCTATTGCTGCTTTAACCTTCATCTAGAGTAATCTCAGCATCTAACTCAGCTGCAGCATCATGATCAAGTTTGGGTAGATCACACTTTTCCAGGAACTCATTAATGTCATCATTACTAGTAGTATTGTTTGAGCTATATAGATTACAATAAAAATCTTCAAAACATTTATTTATTCCCTGTTAATCTGTAACAGTCTGTCCACTTTTGTTTTTGATTTGGAGTATAGCCTGTGATGCCTGAGAATGTCTCAGCTGACTCGCCAGCAACTCATGTGGCTTATGCCTAACTTTATTATCCTCACAGATGAACGCCACTTTTGGGATTTTCAAAGCATAAATTATATCCTGTGAAGTAGGAAACTAATTAGGCTATGAACAGACCACATTGCAGTTGCACGTCACTGCCACTAAATGTCTTACTACACAATTACTATAATACACGTTTTCTGTATAATGTTGAATCTACATGTTGCAAAGTTAGAGTTAGAATAGTTTGTAACTAAAGTCGGCCTGTAAATATGGACGAGTGAGCAGATGAGTCTCCGTGTTCGGTGTGATGACCTTTATTGTCCATGACAACTTCTGTAGTCTCATTTAGCCGCCTGTTAGCAACCGGCATTTTTAAAACAGGTGAAGACTTTATAATTCCACTGTGAGACATTTAATCTCGTATTATATGTTGTAGAGCAAAACGTGTAAATATCGCAAGCCTGATGTAACCACAGACCTTATTCCAGGCTTTAAACCTAAAACCCATTCAAAAAACCCATTGACTTTGAGATGGTGGAGCCCTGCAACGCTCTATATTGTTGACATTTTATATACATTTAGCTCACTGTGTTTTTTGTCAAACTTGATATTGTAGTACTAGTACTTATACTTATAATGGAGTATTTTTCTACAGTTTGTATTGATACTTTTACTCATCTGGATACACTCCATCGTAGAAATATTATAGGGAGTATGAACAGCAGTAGCACAACAAGCATCTGTTGTAGAATTGACAGTAGTCGGACTGTTGAGTATATTTCTGTACTTGTATAAATCTCACAGGTCAGGTTAGGTAACAAACTGGGGGAAAAGTCATTTTCCGGATGCCGAGACCTGACACGTGATCAATCCCGCTGCTGTGATTGGTTGAGAAGGCGGCAATTTATATGTAGGGCAAAGGTAGCGGTTAAGTCTGTTTATGTGGCGTCGCTTGTCCACTGGTGTTGTAACGATGCTGTTCACCAAGGTACGTGTCTTTACATCATTTATAATTAATGCAGCAGCATATATACGTAGCTTTGGTCGATTAAATAACTGTAACGGCAGGTTGTTGTCCCCCTGACCTACATGTTCCTTGTTTCGAGTCAATCGAGTGAAGATTTGCAAGCTACGTCACCTGCTAACGGTAGCTCGCAAACAGCTAACGTTACATATGGATTCTCATAGGATTCACGGTCGTTATAAACGTTTCAAAATAACGCTCTGATAAAGTTGTATTTCTGCTGCTTTAATGCAATTCTCAGAGGTAATGTTAGGCATCTGACACGGAATAATAATTAGTTAACTGGTACCTTTGATAAAACCTAGAAGGTCGTTAAACAAAACATAGCGCTTATGCAAGGCAACATGGACTAACGTTACGGAGCCTGGGAGGTGTCATACATGGTAGACAGAATAATTGACGCATAATTGTGGAATTACCGAATTACTTGTTTTGGCGGAATAGCTCGCTGTTTTTGGCCAAGACAGCCACTTAATGTTTTAATGCAGAAGTCAAGTTCCTGGTGTTGTACTGCACTGAAGTGTTTCCTATGCTGCCCTTCCTCATAAATACTTATGGAGAAAACACCTTAATTTGATCTAGTACAGTACAGCACCACATGTTAGTTATGATTTCAGTTATACACATTTAAATTTAAATTTATACTCTTTTTGACAACGTCGACAAATGCTGAGCCTCATCAAGACAGCGGTTTTGACAGGGCTGATTGATATGATTGTGCAGATGTACTTATTAAAGCGGCCAATGAGCAATGGTCTTTGCTTAATTTTTCACAGCTTGAACCAAATTTTAAAAAGTTTATTAACAGATCTATTTCTCTACAATACTCATATTATATTCATACAAAATATTGCATTCATCCTTTTCTTGTGTGTTGCACAAAAGACCAAGGAGATATGCATGTCATTTTCTGATGGATATCTAGATAGGAAATACCATAGCAGTTTGTGAAAGGGGTTAATCTTTTTTTTATTTGGCAGTAAAGAGTATTTTTTTGAAAAGCAAATTATTATAGGAAATATTATATTTGGAAATACTGTCACTACTGTACATGTTAAATGTAGATGATCTCTGGGTTTTTCAAACTGGCCGATATGACCTTGAAATGATACCTCAACATTTTTCAATCTCCAAAAAGGCACATCAATAATGCTAGGATCAGGTGACAAACATGACAGTATTTGTATACCAAATAGGCCCTACTTAGATATCAATGGGTAAAAGCAGTCATCAGAACAATTAGAAAGGTATGGTGAGTTCAGTAAACGACATCACTTTTTTGTAATGAAAGTCTTTAAAACCAGCAATACCATATCATATACCGAAATCCAAAACCACCAGGGCATCTCTACAGCTATAGCACTTCATTATAATTATTTGTATTGTTTTTCTATGATCATGACGGACATGGCGTTGAAAAGCTGGTCATTAAATTAACATTTTTTGTTCCAGGTCTTTGTGCTCCAGTATACTTTGGACTTCCTGAACTCTGTCATGATATAGAGCTGTTACATCTCACATTTTACTTTTATCAAGTAATTGCAGCTTCTTGCAATGTGGATTTGCACATAATCATATTTGTTTTGATTATGTTTCTCTATAATTGTAAGGATATTTATTTTTCTGGAAAATGAATTTTAAGCTCTGTGACTCAAATGTAATGGTAATGCACAAAAGTTACTAAAACAATCTAAGTTGTCGAGGTGCCCTCAAATGTACAACCTTTTTAACCTTTATGGTGTTGATTTCCCCTTTCATGTGCAGGTTCTCAAAGCCAGTGTGCGGTCCGGGATACGGCTGCAGAGCTCCAGTGCAGCCGCTGCTGCAGCGTCTCACAGCAGCCAGTCAGCAGGAATTGGCTTCTCATTTGGTAAGCAGAATGTGGAGTCTTTACATTAATTTAAAGGACATGTTCACAATTTGAACATATCTGCCATAAAGCAATAATCTTATACCAAAATGTACACTGAAAGATTATTGGTCAGTGTAATTGCCCCTCGCACCTGTACTGGCTTGATACTACTTGATTCTGTCTCTCCTAATTATATTGAAATCACTTCATCGCTTGTCTTCTTGCTGCTTTGACCCGCAGAGCTGACAGAGCAGCAAAGGGAGTTCCAGCAGCTGGCGAGGAGGTTTGCACGTGAAGAGATTGTCCCTGCTGCACCTGCTTATGACAGGAGTGGTGAAGTGAGTATAGCCCAGAGATTAGGCTGCTGCAGAGAGTGAACAGTATTTATATGATTAATAACGCATGACAGTTAGGTATGGCAAATAAGCAGCACAACCACGCTTATTTGCCATACCTTACTGTAAAGAATACCTTTGAATAATTAAATGTTGTCAATTTACAGTATCCTGTCCCCATCATCAAGAAAGCATGGGAGCTTGGTCTGATGAACGGTCACATTCCTCAGGAATATGGTATGTGGTTTCGATGCTCGTTAATGACCCTTGAGTCCATTTAGACCTTTTTTGGAACCTTAGGCTGAGTTCCATTTTTGTGGTAGGCTACACAGAACCTCACACATGTTTTCTCCATCAATTTCGTTTCTAATTGAAATCCTGAACAAAAGCCACACATAATGATTAAGGGCCTTGCTTAAGGGCACTTCAGCAGTAGTAATGAGGGAGGTGCAAGTGCGCCCTTTTAATTTCCCCATCCAGATTTACCCTGCTTGTCCTGGGTTTGAACTGGTCACAAGCTTGCTACTTTGATCCGAAGGCCACCACTGCTCAAGAGCTTTAGTGTATTTTTTGATTTATGTTCTATTGCAAGCTGGCTGACTTCTGTTTAAAAACCAACCCTGTTGTGTCTTGGTCCATTTGTGTTTAGGTGGAATGGGTTTGTCAATCTTTGACAACTGCCTCATCACAGAGGAGCTGGCTTATGGATGCACAGGAGTACAGACTGCTATCGAAGCAAACTCTCTGGGAGTAAGTTGTTGTTAATCACAAACTCACCAATTTTAGAGGCTCATTTTATTCAAATGACAGTCTTTTTAGGTAATCCTAGTCCATGGGTTACCTCCCTGAAACAAATTTGGAATTCAACTAAATGCCAGTCAGGATTATTGCTCATTCACCAGATTGATGAGAGTAGATATACAACACCGTATCAGTCAATAAAGGATTCTCTTATCTTATTAATAAAATCCAAATGATACCCAGCCTTATCCAACACAGACTTCTGCCTCCACTTCGTAATGAAATCAGTAAATATCTGAGAACTATCTTCATTGTTAATTATTATTTCTTGAGTTCGGCAATGGAAATGTTTTTCTTTTTTTCACTTCCAGAATGCTGCAGTCTTCTGGTTTCAACACCAGATTAGTCTCAACAGTAATCAGTAACTGTGCTTGTAGCACGATTAGAATTGAATTATATCTGTTTCTCCCACACAGCAAATGCCTGTTATTATAGCTGGCAGTGATGCACAGAAGAGAAAGTATCTGGGAAGGATGGCTGAGGAGGCTCTCATGTGTGTAAGTATTCAGTTATGTAGAATCAGAGGAAGGATTACCTGCACAACTTCACCTGTTTGGGTCTAGTTTTAGTTGTATTTTTATTTCTGACACCCTTTAAACAACAGCAGCAAATGTCTTCTTGCAAAGGGCGGGCATGCTTTATAAAAGCACTACTTTAATATTGTCTATTGGCACCAGCGGCAGAAATATTTCTTGCATGAGATCAGACAATGTAAACTACTGTGCGGTGTGTTTTCGGCAGGCGTACTGTGTGACAGAACCAGGGGCGGGCTCTGATGTGGCTGGTCTCAAGACCCGAGCTGTGAAGATGGGCGATGAGTATGTTGTGAACGGGCAGAAGATGTGGATCACCAATGGTGGGAAAGCTAACTGGTGTGTACTCTCTACCACTGTTCTTACTGTACACTCAGTAGAATATATAAATAGAATATCCACTTAGTCTCAGTTTATATGAATTGAACTTAATGATCATGTTCTCGAGGCTGCAGTTTGTGGTGCTGTTAAATGAATGAATTTGAAAGATGACTAAACTGTTTCCAGGATAACTGAAATGTATGTTTGCTCTTCAACTAATGAACATTTTATCTGTCGCCATTTTGTCAAGAGTCCCCAAATATTACTGCACATAACATGTGAGAGAAAGCAAGATGGCTCCTTTTTTTCAGTTACTTTCCTCACCAGACAAACAAAAAAAAGAGTATGGGTTTAATTGCATTTTAAGACTTCTCAGTCGGGACAGTGAGTTGCTAGCTTTACAATCCCAGAGAGGCTAGTTTATTTGGCCCGGACATGTGTGCAATCCTTATTGTTGAGCCCTGCTGAATACAATATCACGTCTGTTCTTGAGGTTGTTTGAATGTTTTATATACCTTTCATATTTCTAGGTACTTCCTGCTGGCCCGCACCAGCCCAGATCCTAAATGTCCAACCAGCAAAGCTTTTACTGGCTTTATTGTGGACGCAGACACTCCAGGAATTCAAGTAGGAAGAAAGGTAAGATTATCTTTCTTTAATTCATGAACTGGTTTTGTTTGCAGATCAGTATTATCCTTGTGGTTAGAAACATTTCATCAAAGCTGTGAGAGACAAATTAATGAACCCCAAAGCTGAGAGAAACTTGAAAATGTTTGCTTTGTCCCAATAGACCAAGAAAGAAAATGTGGTTTTCAAAGCAGCTGTTCCACATGTATATTTGCAGAAAAGGGAAACTTCAAAGCTACAAAATCCAGATTTTTAGCTTAAAATCTTGCAGTGCAGCCAAGTGATTTAGAGACAGAAATCTGCTGAATGCCAACTTTTAAACACTTGTCTCCCTGCAAAGTGCGATACAAACTCTTTCATCTAAGTATTGTATTAATTATCATCAGAGAGAATTAGATTATAATCAGTAAGGAAGCCTCTACAGGATGGTCACATATTTACTCTGGTGTGCAGTCAAATAATTTGACACTCCACAAGATAACATGTCCCTGTAACTGTTCGTGCTTGTAGGAGCTGAACATGGGTCAGAGGTGCTCTGACACCAGAGGCATCACCTTTGAGGATGTGAGGATACCGAAGGAGAACGTCCTGATCACAGAGGGAGCCGGCTTCAAAATCGCCATGGGTGCTTTCGACAACACTCGGCCACCGGTAATATCTATAACACCACATATAATTGTCTTTTTTGTTACTCCAAAGATGTCTCAACATTTCTTTTTTGTTGTTAAGAAGAAAACGGGGAAGACTTTTTTTTGAGAGAGTTTATTTCAACAATTTTAAATGGATCAGAAGACCAAAAATCTGCATCAATATCAACCAGAAAACCCAACGAATAAATGTACAGTTTGCTTTGACTGTAGTCAAGACTGTATCTGATACTCCATAACTATAACAAAGAATTTCAGGCTTTCAAACAATGTAAACTCATGTTTTTAATTGTATTTATTACTGAAGATTTGTGTTTTGAAGATGATGTTTACTATTGAAATGAATGTAATGCAGGTGGCAGCAGGAGCAACAGGCCTGGCACAGAGGGCACTTGATGAAGCTACCAATTATGCACTGGAGAGGAAGACCTTTGGCAAAGTTATTGCAGAGGTTTGTTCACTTAATTTATTCATAGATAATCAGCAGAAAATCTTTATCATAATAACTTTGAGGTGGCAACACAGCATTACAGTGTTTAAAAGTACAAAGTTGAATACTGAATCAACAATCTCCTCTTTCTCCTCTCGTTTCATAGCACCAGGCTGTTTCCTTCCTCTTGGCTGAAATGGCGATGAAGGTAGAGCTGGCCAGAATGGCGTACCAGCGGTCCGCCTGGGAAGTGGACCAGGGCCGCAGAAACACCTACTACGCCTCCATCGCCAAGGCTTTCGCTGGAGACATCGCCAACCAGGTGGCCAGTGATGCCGTCCAGGTATTTGGAGGCAACGGCTTCAACAGTGACTACCCAGTAGAGAAGCTGATGAGAGACGCCAAGATCTACCAGGTGGGTGATGATGTTGTGCACCTAATCACTGGTAGAAGACGTTTTTGGCAAAGCTCGATATTCATTAATTTTCTGATTTTCTTTGTAGATCTACGAAGGCACAGCTCAAATCCAAAGACTCATCATTGCCCGTGAACACCTGGGAAGATTCAAGAAATGAACACTTCACACCTGATTTATCCTCATTCAAACTTACTTTGTTGTAACTTTTCTATACAAGGGTTTAACAATAGATCTAGTCACCTAAACTCAGGATCTAGTTGTAGAATGTTGTTTGCCTTAACATCATTACATCCTGCCTTGCTTTTTTTGGACTCATCCAGACCCTGAGTTGGTTTCTCATCAAAGAACATTTAAACCCGTCCGCAAAACCTGTCATGTTTTCACAAAAGGTTTTCCAAAATGCAGCTCAGAACTGTGGCCTTATTTTGTGACTTAATGAGATGATAAGGATCACCACTTGTAGGCAAAAGATCAATTGACCATGTCCTGCCAGGCTCCTGCCTCAGCAGGCTGTGAACTGGGATATGAACAAATTTTGTGGATGCAATGCAAAGTTTCCACACTGTAGAAGCAATTCCATTTTGACGTGCACAAATACATTTTTCACCTGAATGTGTTAAACTGTATCTATTGATTTGTTTTAACAGCTGTAAAAAAAAAAAAAAAAAAAAGTCTGAAAATGGTTTTCTGTCTGATTTATCAAATTAAATCATTGCTGCTGTTGATGCCATTTGTTGTACATTACTACCAAATGTCCACATACACAGGCATCAGCTTTACAATTACCCACTGCATTAATGTAATATGCAGGTAGTGGTTCAGCTGTCAAGATAACATACCATTCACTTTGTGACTACACTTATGACATATGTTAAATTTGAAGCTTTGAAGTCTGTATATCATCCATTTATTAAATTATTCCACTCGATCTACAACTGATCATGGTTATCTCTTGTTTTTAGTTGACCTACTGAGATAAAAAAGTTAGGTGAACCAAGAAAACCAAAACCCTGAGACAGTTTGTACAGAATATATGTGATGATTTCAGAGGATAGCTGTTATATTACAAAAAGCTGGATTTATAGAAAAACAATGTTTTTTTTTCTCTGCGACAAAGATGAATATACAGCAGTACATTAAAGATGGACTAGGATGACCCACTTAAATACTTGGAATTACTCAAGCTCTTTCACATCATGGACACCTAAACTGATGACCAAATTAGACCACAAAGACCATCTGATAAGATCTTACTTTTGGATGTTTCGTCAATTTAAGTGTATTAAACCCACAACCAAAATAGTCACACATTATGTCATTGTGTTGTTTAGAGATGTGATTGATGATTATGATTATGATTATTATTATTAAGAAAGATCCTAAGGTTTAAAGTTTAGAAGACTTTATTCAGATGGCTTTTTCCTGGTGAAGGGTAGAAAATGCTATTTATGCTATTTACGCATATAAAAATGCTATTTTTATATGCGTGTTCTGTATTTTTAAGAATTTACCATGAAATATCCATCTGAATAAAAGCTTTAAAACTTTTCTTTTGCCAGCGAACACACAAGTGACACCAATGCTGTGCTATCATTTAATGGCAACACGTTTCCAAATGATGAATGTACATGCAAAAAATTAGTGTGTGTGACGCCTTAATAAACCTGTAAAACTAAATAACTTATATGTTAAGAGTCAGCTTAAAAATAAATACCTTAGTTAATTTTCTGATTAAATTGTTTTCTTCTATTTTTAAATATTTTATCTATATGACATATTTACATTCTTTATATTGGCTTATGGGATGTGTGTAATAACTGCAGTAACCACTCCGCCGCAGAAGGTGGCGGTAATGCGCCTCCAACCAACCGCCGTAAACAGGAAGAAGGAGAAGCCTGATCATGCTAAACATTTCAGAATGGTAACCGGCTTCATGTTATACATGTTATCACGTTAGTTAGTCGCTGTAATTTATGATAACAATATAGCCGAAGTGGGTGGAAATGTGCACTCAGCTCAGTTAAATGCAAATGTAGCCCGACATTAACCGCTAATGTGTAAAAGCAGCTATAATGTACAGTTAGCTAGCATCGGTGTTAGCACGTAGCTCGTTGATAGCTTTAACTGTCAACTACTCGTGTCCTGTTCGCATTTTCAGTCACCGAGCCGCATAATTACGAGCTAGGTGTGACAGCGAAATGATGAAATGTATGCTGTTGAAACAAGATCAGTTCGAATTTGTGCCATGTCTTAAATAATGTGATGTGTTTAATGTCAGGGTACCCAAATAAAAGATGTCATCATTAAGCCTGACGCTCCCAACACACTGCTGCTGGACAAACATGCAGACTACATCGCTGCATACGGCTCCAAGAAGGACGACTATGTAAGTAAATGCAATCTCATTGGCTCTCTGGATGTCTGTTGTCTGCACTTGACACCTCTGATCTAGTATCTACTTACTGTTGGGTTCTTTAGGGCTGGGTCTTTTTGTGATCGGAGAGAAACTTTAGCTGATACCATAGCATACAGTACAGTCTGGATCAAAGAGTGCTCCTCACTTCGTAGCAACAGAAGTTTGGAGAAGTCCCCTTTTTCTCTTTTAGCATGCCATTGGGCTGCTCAGTAAACGGGTTCTGCTCTTCTGTTTGTTCATGCCTGTGTTTGTCCAGGAGTACACGCTGTCAGAGTACCTGAGGATGAGCGGTATCTACTGGGGGCTGACAGTCATGGACCTGATGGGGCAGCTGCCCCGGATGAACCGGCAGGAGATCATAGACTTCATCAAAGCCTGCCAGCACGAGTGTGGAGGCATCAGCGCCAGTATCGGACACGACCCCCACCTGCTCTACACCCTTAGCGCAGTCCAGGTGACTTATAAGACAGCCAACGTGAAATGTGACAGATTGACAGACTTGTTGTTATCTACATATGCTGTGAGATGCTGTGAGCATCAGAGATGCATTTAGATAAGCATGAGTTATGTGGATTTAATGACTGAGTTGGTAAAGACAGGTATTAAAACCAAGTAAAGACAACTTGTAGGTCGTATAGCAGTGTAACCACATCCAAAATCTAAGATGATTAACAGTCCCATAATATGATATAATATCCATGTATTGCCCAGCTCTAGATTGAATGCTCTGCAACCCTTGTTTTTGTGGTTTGAGTTCTGTATTTTGAAATATCTCATCCTCAGATCTTGTGCTTGTATGACAATGTGGACGCGATCGATGTGGACAAAGTGGTGGAATACATCAAAGGGCTGCAGCAGGAAGACGGCTCATTCGCAGGAGACAAATGGGGTGAGGAAGACGAACTGTGTTTACTTCTTTTGACATGTACTGATGCATAACTTGTACAAATATTTTACTGAAAGATCCCCTCCGCACATGTTTTTAAGCCTAGAGTCCAAATGATGCATCGGTTCTGGCTGATAGCAGCCTGTTTTGACCTTTAACAGATAGATCGGTGCCAGCGTAAATGTTGGCTGATATGTGCCTGTGTGAGATTCTCTTGTAGTAATTTATTCAGTATAATAATAACAGAATAGTTACCTTCTCTGCTGTTATAATTGCAGTTCTTTGTCTTTACAGGAGAAATAGACACAAGATTTTCTTTCTGTGCGGTTGCTACACTTGCATTACTGGTATGTATGTCATGGACCCTTCTTCTCAAGTATTTGTCTTCACTTAACACTGTAACACTTTTTAATTAAAATGACAATATTTGAAGAGGACTCTCTTGTCTTTTCCTCTTTCCAAGGGCAAGATGGACACAATAAATGTTGACAAAGCTGTAGAATTCGTCTTGTCCTGTATGAACTTTGACGGAGGTTTTGGCTGCAGACCAGGTTCGGAGTCTCATGCCGGTCAGGTGAGTCTATTGATGTATTGCTGTGGGAGCTTCACTTAATTTAATCTCTTTTCAGAGTTAAAAAATAATCCAATGTGAGGCTGTCGGTTGGTCTCGTGGGAGGGAGTCTGACTCATAACTGAGAGATTGTCAATCCCCCAAACTAACAGGATGAAACGTTCTCACTCTAGAAGGTGGCTGGTATCACATTTGCACCATTCATGAGCAATGACGTGTTTAAATCCCCATCCCGTCTCACAGATTTACTGCTGCACTGGTTTCCTGTCGCTCACCGGCCAACTGCACCAGGTGAACGCTGACCTGCTGGGCTGGTGGCTCTGCGAGAGGCAGCTGCCATCTGGAGGCCTCAATGGACGGCCGGAGAAGGTTTGTGCTTTCCCGATGCTGCCCTGAGAAAGTCAAATACCATCTTGTCTTTGTTTAACTTTTACCATATCAGGGCACAGTGATTCCTGAGTTTGTTCTGCTGCTCTGCTATTTCTTAATCAGTATGAAATCTTGTCATTTAGACTTGATTATTAAACAGTCTGTAAAATAAGATGGTGTATTTACTGCTAAAAGAATAACAGTCGGGACTTTATTTAGATAGCTTTACTGACCCAGTGTGTGTGGGTTTTTTTTTTGTCTGATTCAGCTTCCAGATGTGTGCTACTCGTGGTGGGTTTTGGCGTCGCTGAAAATCATCGGTAGGATCCACTGGATCGACAAGACCAAGCTGCGAACGTTTATTCTTGCCACTCAAGACGAGGAGACCGGAGGTTTTGCTGATAGACCGGGAGACATGGTGAGCTGTCAGTCACAACTCACTCCTGCATTGCTGCAGTGGAAAGGGGAAATCTTTTATCATCTGTCGACAGTACTGTGCTAGCTAACGTCTGTAACAAAGACGAGGGTTGGTTGCTGTTGCTTGGCAACACCGCCGGCTGCTTTGGCATGTCGCTCTCATCGACTATCGTGAAAGTACTGTTGGAATGACAGTCGTGGTTGTCCAGATTTTCAGCCGTAGATCGATTTGATATTTATCAGGGTGGCCAAGATAAGCCTGGTTCACTTTGGGAGGTTAAAGACTTGATCTGTGCACCCCTCAGATAATCGGGGGGAGAGCTTGAGGATCGAACGAGCTCTCCGCCCCGAGTCTCCTGTAGCGAAAGCCCCCTCCGTACTCGCCGCAGGGTGTTGTTCTTTGCGCCGCAGCAAGATTAAAGTCCTTAATCTCACAGCCTCATATACTCCGTCATAATTTTCTGTTGCTGAATGCTGAGCTGAGATGCTACTGGGCGAGTGTGTTAGTACAGACTCGAGAAGCATCTCTCTGATTCTCATTGCCTCTCCCGCTCCCTCCTTCCCTGCAGGTGGATCCTTTCCACACTCTCTTCGGAGTCGCGGGTCTCTCCCTACTCGGAGACGAACAGATCAAGCCGGTGAATCCGGTCCTGTGCATGCCCGAGGACGTCCTGCAGAGGGTCGGCCTGCAGCCGGACCTCCTCAGCTAACCGTCCGACACACACCATCACACTACCCTCACAGACGCACACACAGCTGCCCTGTTAGGCCGCACCCCGACTCCCACGGCTTGGATGTTGGGAGCAGAGCGAGGACCGCCACACATCTCCGCTTTAGCTGAAGTCAGCAGACACGTTTTAGGCTTTGCTCTCCACCCACTGAGGACAAACCCGGTCACACAGTTCTGACTCGATTCCTCTGAGCCTTTCTGTCTCCAAACCCTCAAACACTCATTATGTTACCGAGTCACATATGTTGGTTTTACTGCAAGAGAATGACTTGGAGATGTTTTGAAGTGTAACCATTGTTGCGAATACCCAGAAATAAGTAAACAATATTCATCTTTCATTATTTTTGACTTGCAACACAGGACTTGTTGCAAACAAGGCTGATTTTATTAGTGATGGGCTGATGACCGGGGGTGATGTTGATCATTATTGTGATTATAAGTATCTGTGGGGACTTTTTTTGTCCAACTGCTGGTAAAATTAATGATTTTAAAAACGAGCTGCTTTGGCTCTGATGCAGCCGCCTCTCTCTGTTCGAGTCACCTCCAGAGCCGTATGTAGAGAGAGTCGTGACAACAGAAGTTCAAATGCCAATCGTCACACGATTCATGGAGACCTCAGACAGTTCCAGAAAGTTCTTATCGGGCCATTTAGATGCATGAATACAGAGAGACAGAGGTGCGATGTTTGGCAGTTGGTAGTTGACACGTGATTTATTGGTCGATTTACAGAACTGTGCTGCTCGTATTTGCAGCTAACTTCCAGGACCTATTGAGAGGCTCTACAAAAAAAAAAAAGGTCAACTGGAGTAAAGGTAGTGGATGCAACTCTCTACTCAAAGGCTCAGGTCACCTCTCTGTGGTCATAATAAATGTCCCGCCCACTAAACTGTCTTAATTGGTTACACATCTCTGGGAAGAGCCTTTTAACATTTAACCTTTAACTATTCTGAATCTGCAAAGTAACTGAAGTTATCAAATAAATTCAGAAAATGGAAATACTCAAGTTAAGTACAACCAACTTTTACAGTGCTTGATTGATTTGTGCTTAGTTACGTTCGATCGCTGGTTGTTTTAAGTGTTGACACCAAGATTTTCATTTTTACTGCAAAGTATATCAGTTAACAGTCTCCTTGATTATTAATAATCGATATGGTCCCTGTAAAAAAACAAAAACACATTCAATCCCTAGATTTTATTCATAACAGTGGAGAAGATGTTATTTTGGTGACTGCAGACACCCAGAGGAGTCGTCCTCTCATGCCAAGCATGTTTAATTTCTTATCCACAGGCTCAGCTACACTGTTTATTTAAACCCTGGTTACTCAGTCCAGCTGCGGGCGGACACACTGTGTGTAAAATCATGACACTTTTTTTTCCAGTCTTATGATTTTCAAGCGTCTTTTTTTTTTTTTTACATCTACTAATCAGTTAAACCACATATTTTTCTCGTCTTTCAGGAACTTTGTTTCTGCACTCTTGTTGTCTTACTGAATACACATTATATCTGTTGTTAGATAAGAGTTCAGTGTTGACATTCTTACAGAAGTTAAACAAATCACATGTTGACATCTGCTAGTTCCGAGGCTGTACCCGATCTAAATGACTGATAACTGATAAATGAGTTCATTTGACATTGTTATGCAAAGTCGTTAGTCAAACAGAAGCCTGTCGTATGAACATAGAGTTTAAAATCAAAGTTCTCAAAGAATTGTGCTGCTCAGAGACGATTCAGATCTGAACAACAACACAAAAGCTTAACTACATCCTGAACAACTTAAAACAAGAGCTCATCTTTGTGTTGCGGTGGCGGCTCTGATCCAAACGGCTGCTCGCTGCTTCACGCCTGTATGTCTGTGTATATTCATCTAACTTATTTGTTATCTTTGTTGGCAATAAATGTTTCCCTCCAGCTGTGACTCCGCTTGTTTTTGCACTAAATGAGTGTAATGAGCATATTAGGGTCTCCATGTCTCAGTGTGTTAGTGAACTGTTCAATTAGTCCTTTTTTTTGTCAAACTCGATCAGAATCAGAACTCCGTTCATCGGCAAAACATTTCTGGAGTTTCACAGCGAAACAGTGTTCCAACAATCTTCTAAGCAACTGCAGTAGATGTTTTAAAACAGAGAAAAAATATATAATTCAGGTTTTTTTTCTCAACATTTTTATATGGAATGCTTTTTTGTTGTTTTATGTATTTTTTTTGTTTGTGTTGAGCTGTGCAGGATGCTGCAACACTGTTTTGCTGTGAGCTCCAGAAATGTTTTGTGGACTAAGGAACTTCACCTGACTTTCAATCGACTTGAGGCTGAGTAGATAGTGACTGGATTTTAATTTTTGGGTCAACTCATCCTTTAGTCTGGTTTTCTCCAGGACAAAATGGATAAAAAAAGCCTTTGCCCGGCTGGTTATCAGATTGAATAAAGCTGTTCGCTTAAATGATTTTCTATTTTTTCATTTCCACAAACACATAGCTACGTTTTTATTTGTTTTCCTAAATCATTTTTCGTGCATAATTTTTTTTCAATCACACTGGTGTTGATTTATCCATTTCAAGAATTGCTTTCATCTGTTTTTGCAAATGAGCTCTTCGTATACACATGTAGTCTATGTATTATACTTGTGTATGCAGATACAACGGCATAATGTCAATGAAGGGATCCTTTCCACAGAATCCACTTAAACTTGCCTCTGTGGCTGGTTCGTGTAAGTGCCACTAGGTGGCAGCCTTACCATTCAGACAAACTACATATGTTTTAACGTCTCACTCAGGATCCTGGTAAGAAACTCAAATTATGAGCTGTTAGTTGAATGATTGCAAACAGAATTTTGATCGCAGGTTTAAGTCGTTGTAATCAATGCCTCATTTATTAAACACAGCTAGTTGGAATCTGATGTAAGAGCTCTGAAGAAAGTGTAACTGAGTTATTTCCATACTTTCCTCACGCACATCACAGCCCATGCTGATTAATTCCAGGGAGGCTGGGGTAATAACGCCAGCACCCCAGAAATGCCACAACTCATTGTGTATGAGATATTATGTTTCAGAGCGGTGGCAGATTGTAATAATGGAGCAGCGTAAAGATTGATTTACTCCGCCTGAGTAATTAAAGGTGGGTAATTCCCTCCTACCTGTTTTCCTCCATGTAATAAAGATAAAGACTCCCGCTGCAATGTACTGCCTGATGAGCAAAAAGACACTTTACCCGGAACAATTTTCAACAATGGCTTTCGTAAAATTTCAAATAATGATCTAGTGATAACACAATGTGAAACATTATCACCCCAATGCACTAATTACTGCGTCATGAGAGATAGAGATGCGGTTGGCTTTAATATTCTGGTGCACTCCTGGGTTCCATCAGGGATGGTCTTGGATAATGTAGTAAGAACTTGTGTTTTTGCATCTCTACGTGGTGTTTTTGCATCTTTTTTTTCTGGCCTTTGTAATTTGATGGACTTTCCAATGTGTTGCATTGGTTCAGGGGCCCCCGGGTCTGTATGCTGTGCGGTCGCGCTGGTAGTTTTGCATCTTTTTGTATCTGTTATCTTCATTTTCTTTTTTTTCTGGTCATGTAGCCTCTCTTCTTCAGCTGTTTTGCTTCACTTTGTGGTTGTTTTGTGTCTCCTTGTAGACGTTTTGTGTCTCTTGGTGGCTGGTTCGCGTCGCTTCAAGTTGTTTTGCATCTGTGGGAAGATGTTTTGTGTTCATTAGCAGTCACCTTGTGTCTCTACGCAGTTGTTTTTTTACTCTCCTTGGAGCCATTTTGTCTTCTCTTTCTGATTGTTTTCCTCTCTTGCAGTCAGTTTTGCATCTCCTTTGCAGTTCTTAGTGGTTGTTTTAACCACAAAGTGTTGTGTTCATTTTGCACCTCTGTAGTCTTTTTGTGTGTCTTTGTAGTCACCTCTTTCAAGTTGTAACGTATCGCTTAGCAGTTGTCTGGTGTATCTTGGTTTTTTTTTTATGAATCTTTAAAGTTTTTTTCTTTTAGCTGTTTTATATCTGTGTAATCCCATGTGATGCTTTGTGGTTTTGCATCTTATAGTCATTTTGAATCCACCTGTGGCCATTTTGAAACTCTTTTTTTCAGTTGTTTTACATCACTTAGTCGTCATTTCAATGCCTTCTCCACAAAATTGTTTCGTTTCAGAGCTCTGCCTGTTCCCGGCAGGCCCATTCGGTAATCAATCCGTGGCACTAACAAGCAACAAGGGGGCTTCAGTTTCTTGGTAGCGGGCCCGTGCCACCCCTGGCCGGCCCTCTTTCCCTGCCCCTGCTCCTGCTGCATGCATTTTTCATCACGCATTGTCAGAGCAGCGCGGACCTGAAAAATATTGTGGAGGCCCTGTGAGTTTTGTATTTATTTGTCTATTTACTAAGTCGATGGGGGAGCAGTAAGCAGTGGGCCCCTGGTGTCTGGGCAGAGACAAACATGCTGGTTGTTAGGCTACTGAGAAACCCCACCGGCTCTCATTAGTGAGGAAGAGAGAGATGAAGAGAAAAACAGAAGGTGGGAGAGAGGGGGAGAAAAAAAAGAGAAGTGCGACTGAGAGATAGATGCAGAGAGTGGGGGGGGAAAGCAGGGGGAGAGGCAGAGGCAGAAAGACAGATGGATGGATCACAGCCTTCACCTCTCTGTCTTGTTTGTTTGCGAGGAAAGCCGCAACCCATTTTTCCTTCCCTCTCCTTTCCTCGGCGCTGTCACCCTCTTGTTATCTCTCAGCACAAAATACTGAGGATTAGTCCGGGCCACAGGGGCTGCAGCCAAATGCTGCTGAACCACCGACACAGCAGACAATCACTTATAAAGGTTTAATTAAACCACTGCAGTCTCGTATGTGAATGTAGAGATGACTCATGAGTTTGGTGGAAGTGCTTTCAGAGAAGTCTCCACATGAGCTTCATGTTTAAACTTTTCACCCAGTTTGTGTCTATTATCCAGGACGCAGTGTGACTCGTTATTTTTCTGCCCTCCACAGCTCGGGCAAAGTGCGGTTTTGTATCTCTGGTGTGGAGTTTTGTCTGGAGAAAGTTTCTTTTCACTGGATTCATAATTTACCTCGTGTCACTGAGGAGTTGTTTTTTTTTACCCATCAGGTTACTGCAGTTTCTGCTGACAGAGCAGATGTTGTTGGTCAAAGTTCTGCTCTCCTCTGACACACCTGTCACACTTCCAGGAGTAAATATAGATATACAGTGCTTCGGGTAGGAGGGGGGAAATGTCAGCTGAATCTCACAACGAAACCACCTCAACAAAAGGCACAGCAGAAGCCAAGCTGAACGAAAAATAAAACCTCCTGTACTGCCATAAAAAATGAATTGACCTCTGAGATCTGAATGATCTGTCTGTAGGTGAAATAGTTTATAAAATCTACCGGATCATTTCAAGGATAAATGCTATTTTACATCTCATCTTAAAGGTCCAGTCAGTAGGATTTATGGTTGTTTATGAGCAGAAATACTAGAGAATGTTCCCAATGATGTTTTCATTAGTGTAGAATCACCTGAAACTACGAATCATTGTGTTTCCGTGATGTTAGAATGAGCCTTGTACATCTACAGAGGATCAGATCAGATCATGTCCGCCATGTTTCTACAAAAGCCAAACAGACTAACTTAAGAAAACTGCTGTGAGAGAGGGACTTGTTGGCATGCTTCAGTAGATATCTCTTCAACACAACACATAGCTGTCTTTGACATTACATCAAAAGTGCTATTTCCTTGCCTTCTGTTGGTAACTACAGTCAATTATTGAATGTTCTGAACTACAATTCTTACAAATTGTTCCTTTTAAAAAAGCTCAACTCCAAAATAAGCTTAAATTTAGGGGAACAATTTTAAATCTGGAGGGTTTAAGTATCTTACATGGGACACCCTTTCTCTCACTGCCATCAACATCCTGTAAAAAATCACTGGGAGGCAGCAAAGCACAAATGTTGCGCTGCCCTACTGTAAGGTTTGTAGCACTGGTGACATTTGTAAGAGGTTTGTTTTTCTAAACAGTCAAAAAGACACATTTAAATGACCGTAAACGCTTCTTAGGAGCATCTTAAAGGAGGGTTAGGACTTTAATCCCCTCCGGTTATTTATTTCAGTCACAGATCAACCCACAGTATGAATATAAATGAATCTTGTGTTTTATTATGAACCGTTTCACACGTTAACAGAGTGACACAGCGTGCAGAAGAACATGTGGTAATTAGATCTCAATGTATGCTTGTGTTCAGTGGCAGGAGCGACAAATCTGTCATATTGAGTCAAAATGATTCATCCTGGTAATCCGTGCTGGAAGCGGAGAGGCACATGGGACGGGAGCCTGTCCGCTGTGTCTGTAGGTGGAGGTGATGTGATGTGCCAGAGCGTCGTCCATGAAGAGCTGCAGTCTGAAAAGCTCCACTTGTGTGAAAGTGCTGCTTGAGTTACGCTTTGATTCAGGTTGCAGTGACGCTACACCTGTTCTGGAAAGCGACTATTAGATTACTCCTACATTTTAAATGATTCATTAAAAGCTGATGAAGAGGTTAGTCAAGGAACAGTGGAAATGAGAACTGTCAAAGTCAAATTATTTCTGGACTAGTTGTTTTCATTTTGATCCCTGCAGGTAAATTCACTGTTTTCTCGACAAGTTTAGAATTGTTTTTTGTTTTGTGTTATGTTAGAGGTCGTACTTGTAGTGCGTATCATGTCACACACTTATTACCAACTCGTTTGTTCGGATCAATAATTGATGGTTCCAACGCAATCATGAGAATACTTGTTAGTTATTCATATTTATGCAAACCACAGATCCGTTGATACTTTACATTTCTTCAAATGACATTTTTCTATTGTGCACTGTACTTATGTTCTGATTAGGTTTAGGCACAAAAAGACGGTATTAAGGGCCCACATTATAAAATATGACAAAGCGACTTTAAAAAATGAGGAAACTGATTTCCTCAAGATTGTCATGTGAAGAAAACTACTAATTTTAAGTTGTCGAAACTTTTTAGCTCATACAACTTAAATCTACACGTCCACTTCACTTGGGTCAACAACATTTGGCAGCGCAGACACGCCGTTTTAAAGTTGTCTCCTGTGTCTCGGCCAAAAAGCTGCACCTGAACACATCGCGAAGACTACAGCCGAAGGCCAACCAAGCTTTTACACTAAGTTTTAACTTATAACTGTACCAACTTAAAATAATTATGTTATTAGTAAAATATTATTACCAACAGCCTTTGTGAACTCTTCAATTCAGTAAAATGCATTTACATGGTGAAAATATCGTTATAACACCATTTAATTGACACAAATCATGAAAAAACACCTACAATGTTGATAAGTTAGACCTACATATATGGAAACTATATTTGCATATATGTGAGACAGGGAAACTTGCAGTGATCATCAAGAAATCATTATTCTTTATTTCATCAGTTTCGCTGACTGGTTTTCCGCAAATTAGATTATTTATGTTTGAGACGATTGAAATGTTTGATTTGAATTCCACTAAACTTCCCTCTCTGTCCATCTCTTTGTCTTCAACCAGACTGTGAAGAGCGACCCGTCTCCGTCAGCTGGAAACCTCCACCGGGGTCTTTGTGTGCATCTGTCAGCAGAGGAGGAGGATTTCAGGGAGCAGCGAGGGCATCATCAATCAGGCATCCTCTTACTGGGCTCCCTGGACTAAAGCCTGGGAACCAGAGCGACGATGACCATTCTCATCAAGCAAAATGAGCTCAGATACTCTGGAACTGAAACCAGAGCCCGGCTGCTTCACATCGTGGTGTCCAGTATTTTTAGACAAAAGCTCAGAGAGAAACAGTCTTTAGCTCAAACATCTGCACTGTGCACAGTTTGACATATTCTTCACTGATGAGAAAAAAAAATCCTAGATGATGATAATAATGAATTAACAACAGCATAGTCCATCTGTCTATGTGTGTATTTTCCCATTCCCATTGTACAATATACTTTTAAATAAACACATTTTCGTTGTGAACAGATTTGTGGTTTGAACCTTTATTGTTTTTTACTTTCACACTCTTTCATCACTGAAGGAATCCAACACATTCCTGCGAACATATTCTTTTGTCCTGTGTTCAGATGTGATGTATCTGGTCTCTGCAGGTTGTTTTTCATCAGCTGTTCAGAGAAGGACTGTTAAAAAGGATACAAAGAGAATGACTCTATTGAGTTACGTTCTTTTAAAAGGCGTGTGAAATGTAGACAAAGCAACGTTACATTGTCAGGCACCACGTAACCTGTGAAAACAACACATCCTCATATCCAGACAATTTTCACTGTTCACTGTTTTCCAAGACATGAATGACTGTAGCAGTACAGCAGCTTACCAGTGACAGTTCCTCAGGCACCCATAAAAAATCTCTCATCTCTGTGAGTTGTTGAGTTTGGAGAATCTTAAACTTGGTAATGACAAAATGCTGGCAATGACAAATTCTTAATTATCTCCTTGTTAATTCAGCAAATGGATTAGCAACCCTACATCCCGTGTCCATTTGTCGTTCACTTGGCTGCCATTTGGGTTAAAATAACTATGTTACTTATGTGAATTATGTAAAATACCAATGCTTTGTACAGAATTCAAAGGGGCTCTATGCAACAATTTGCAGCATGTATTTTTCACTTTTTTTTTATTGGTCGTATGTGAGCAGATTGTAATGTAACGTGAAAAATGAGACCTTCCCTGTCTCTCTCGGTTGTCTATACAAGCCTGTGGGCGATTGTTTTCAGTTGCTGTCTTTGTGCTACTACGCCCTGACTTCCTCCTTTGCTGCTGTAATAACGACTATGGCCACTCGAGGTCACCACGTAAAAAACAAACATGGGACTAAACAAGCTGGTCTTTGCAGTCGACTTATATGCTTGTTTTCCGGATGAGGACGTGCTGTGTGATCTGATGTGATTGATTGTGTGTGTATAATAAGATAGTGTAGTTTTACAATAAGGTATTCATGCCAACTTGGTAAAAAGCCTGCAAGTGGGCTAACAAGTGACACATGCTAAAAGGCTAACATGCTTTCAAAATATAATGTTGCTGGATCATGTGAAAACACACTACATTGCTGTAGTTGTACTGTAAACTAGATCTGTATATTTATATATTATATTTTTAGATTATATTATATCATATATTTATTTATATTTTGTTTTTGCCATTAAATTGTGTCTGGGTTGCTGTAGATGATGTAGAAAAAACAATTACTGTGATTTTCATCTTTATTATTGTAAAACAATCACAGTATATTACTGTGAATTCACTGCAATTATTAGCCTACGATTTACCGTAAAATTAACCAGTAGTTAATTAATTAGTAGTTTACAGCATCTAGCAATAAACTGGGATGCAGCATTCCAGAGTCCAGATGGGAGTCAGAAGTAACCTTCCCATGGTTCACACGTGTAAACCTGTCCGTCAGTATCTACCGACAACAGCCATCTGGCAACTGGAAAAGATATATTTTCATATCGCAGACTTCGCAGAGCCTGGAAACTCTTTATCACCTCCAGAGAAGGTGACGGGGTATCATCCACAGTCTCTTAATCATCCAGAGGTAATTTCACATGCACGGTCTGCAGATGACCTTGACTTTCTCTTTTTGAGCCAGGTGTGCACTCCTGAGAATTTAATCCATGATTAAGAGTTTGAGGATTACTTTTTTCATGCTCTGTTTGAAAAGCTCTAAAAGAGGAGACACAGAGAGGAAGAGAGAGAGAGAGAGAGACATAGAGGGGGAGATTTGGTGATAACCCCGATGGAGGTATTGATTTAGTGAGAGGACCTGCTTCACACCTGGCAAGAAGTTAATCAATATGCCGACAGCTAATCAGAAGAAGTGAGGTGTACCAGCCGCCTGTAGATACCTGTTTACAGGCTTCGTGTGTGTGTGTTTGTGTGTGTGTGTGTGTGTGTGTGTGTTCCTCTTTCCTCAAGCAAGTGTTTGTACCTCCGTGGATTCAGGCTCGCTTGTTGTGTGTCAGTAATTACAGACGGTGTATATCAAATATATTCTCCGGTAGAAAAAAAAGAAAAAAACTTAGATTGGTTTCTTTCATTTGCAAACAAGACTGACATCTTGGAGAATTTCTATTTACTCAAGGTGTCATGTCATCTGACAGGAGGCAGACTGCAGCTGAACTCAATTACAGGCTCCCATACAGGCAGGCACAATAGCGCGGTAGCATCTGAATAACACGATGGAGAAGACAGACGGCATGTTTGCCAGGTTGCTATCGCTTATTCTTATCATTTTGAACAATTTCTGTGGACAGACACAGAAAAACCACCATCGCAAACCAAATCGTTTCCAAAATACATCCCCTCAAAGAAGTTTAAGTTGAGATGTGTTGCCTGGCTGGTCGTGTGGACGCACTGTCGCGTTTGTATCCTTGGTATCTTTCAGCGGGCTCAAACCATTTATTCAAGCCTTTTTCTCTCCTCTCACAGAAATGCTGTTTTTCTTTCTCATCCTTTCACACGAGTCCTTCAGCATTCATACAGTTTGAACTTTTGGACTGGCTGTCAACAGATCAGGGTCTGTTGATGGCGGCTGTGGCTCAGAAGCAGGATGTCCACCAACCAAGGATCAGTGATTCAATCCAAACCTTGGGCAAGATACTGAACCCTGTCCATCAGTGTGAGACTGAATGATAAGCAGGTAGTGGTGGTGGTGTGACCTGTGCTGGTAATTGCTTTGAGTGGTTGGTAAGACAAGAAAAGCAGTAAATAAATGCTATCCATTTTCTGTAACCGTCCCCCTAAATCTCTTACTTTATACTGTTGAAGGTAAAGAGCAACGTGAAGCAAGACGGGAAGACAACATGAAACAAAGGTCCTGGATTTTACCAGAAGGCATCTTCACAAGGGACCTCAGATAACTGAGCCGCCAGGAAGCCCCGTCTTAATTAAGTTGAATCGCGGGGCAGCTGGATTTGCTTGATCATGTGATCGTCTGATCTCCCAAATCCATTTTGCCAACTTTCAAACAGCGGTCCATATTCACACTGTGGCCATTTTCCTCTGACATCGGGTGGGAAGCTCAACTGTGGCACTGCTGTGTTCCCGACGGCAAGCCGACTTTCAATCAGGACTGACTCGTATGAAGATGTATTGCCATGTGTACAAAAAAGAATGAGAACGTTTAGCGGTTGGACTCCGTCGTGACGAAGTAACGTCTGGGGAGATGATGGAGTTGTGCGTAGCTGTGCGACCAGGACACCCCCCAATGGAGTATAGACACTGGTGTTGGTGATGGAGGAAGAACGAACAGGGGAGCTGATTCTGGTGAGTTGAACTTGGGCCGCTGGATATGAAGAACTGGTGGAGAATGGAGCGGAAGAAGGTCACGAGAAAGTCTGACAGCAGCGGAGAGGAGAGCGGTTTTGAGTTGGACAGCAGAGACACGATTGGCTGACAGTGTTTGTGACAGAATCTGGCTGGTTAAACGGAGAGGGAGAAGATGAAACGCCCATAGTCGGGTGAATGGGGGGAGCATGTGCTGTCCTCACAAACATCCAGTGGTGTCACCCTTAGAAATGCTGAAAGGCTGACTCGAGCTGTGGCGGCCCATTTGCCAGCCTGATGGTTTGTTAAAACATCCCATTCTGTGCAGCTTATTTGGGTCACAGATGTAACCACCGGCTTCTTTAAAAGATAATTAAGTGGCAATGCTTGAACCCAGAAGTACATTTAAAAACACTTAACGGAAGTATTTCCAGAATCCCCAAAGACTCTTCAAACTGTCAGGATTAAAAAATATTGTATCCGCTGAATAATAGAAATGATTTTGTGAGCTGTGTGTTTTAAAAGGATCCCTATCTAGAAAATTTGTTATCTGCTCTTGAGGGGAGACGGTATAGAATGAGATTACCTCAGCTCTGCAGATATAAGAGATATTTTCTTCCAGTGCAGGATTCCCCTGAATGCAAATGTGATGCAGTGAACAAGACAGACTGCACTATACGCGATGAGATTATTTTCCTCCATGAGTTGCATTCGGTTGGAAACCTGTCTGAAAAGGTGGAAGCCTTTCTGAATTACATCATGAGCGCAGTCATCACAAAATGATGGCAAACAGACATGATTGTGGTCACGCTGCTGTTCTCGGTATCTGGTTTATTCAGGGTCACACGAGGACTGGAGGTTTCCTCAGCATGCCCTGGGTCAAGTTGCTGTCTGTCACACAGTGGAATAAACACATTCACACCGCTGGCAGCTTATGAGTATCTGCTCCGCCCTTTCGCGAGGAAACTGGAGCGCTCAGAGGAAACAGGAGCCGACAATATGAGAACACTCAAACACCACACAGGAGGAATCCAGCTGGCAGGATCAGCTGTTTGCTGCCTCTGCAGGAGCAGAGGTGCTTCATCAAACTAAATTAGCTGATGAAATCTTAAGTGATTGGCTGTAACTATTATAAGTTTATTTGTTGAATTACATAAAGTTATGAGACTAAAAGTTTTTGTCTGAACTGGTTCAAGTATTTAAAGGGACAGTTCGCCCCGAAAATAAAACTCAATATCTTTCCTCTTACCTGTCGTGAGTTTTTCTCAGTCAGGATTGTTTTGGTGTGAGTTGTTGAGTTTTGAAGATATCAGACCATGTTGTGAGCAGTTTCATGTCGGAACTGTTTTCTTCCCACCAAACTGCCAGCGGAGGAGGATGTGTTCCCTATTCACTTTAATAGCGTCCCCCTGTAAGAACAGCTTGCTGAGGCTGAGCCTCAGCCTCAGAGCCTCTCGCCTTTGTTCCCTTTTGCACAATGATATGGTTGGTTGGTGTGGTTCAGAAGAAAGAAAATAGTTCCCACATGAAACCGCTCACAACAAGGGGTTGTGGATTATCTTGAGTAACTGGGCCATGATTTCTCGAAAGAGAAACTGCTGTTGAGCTCCCCAAATGTACGTGTATGGCGCTGAGTGCCTTCTCCATCCATTATATTTAACAGTGGCAGACTGCTCTACAGCTGACATCTCCAAAACTCAGCAACTCCCACCAAAATAATCTAGATCGATAAACAGCACTGCAGATCAGATACGACTGATTTTGGGGTGAACTATGTCTTTAAAATGTCAGAAAATGTAGACACTTACGGTGCAAATAACTGCTGCTGTTATGGCCTGCTGTGTCAGAAACTTTTCAATTATGACCTGTGAATATTCATCTGTCGCAAAATAAAATCTGATAACTTGGTGTAGCGATATTGATGTTTTAGTAGAGTGATGGATCTGGAACAACCTGCCACAAGATGCACGGTGAAGAATGCTAAAAGCTTGATGAAGTTGCTCTGGAAACTAAAGTAACACCTGACACTTTATTTTGTTTACTGCTTCACCATGCGCATGGCAATAAAGGAGCAATCTGTAAGATACGGCCAGAATTCAAACCACGAATGTGAGGTTAGCATGCTAACCAGCTAGCCCTGTCTTGTAGTACTACTCATATTGTAGATCTTGTTCCGTTGTGAAATCAGAGACTGTTCAGAGACCCACATCTTTACAGAGACCTGTCTCCACCACATTTTGGTTCAAGATGTTTCGCTCCACAGACAGACCGTGTTCTGAGCCGACAGAGCACGGGACTACAGCTGGACGAGGAGTGGTGGACTCAGTATTTCTATGATGCTGAACTTTTGACGTGAAGATGCCGACCACATAATGATTTAGTTGCTGCTGTTGACATACACCCTGATGCAGATGATTCAAATTTCACTACATATTTATGAATATATGTACACTTATAACTGTGTGTTTTGTCATTTCTGTAGCATGAAGTAGTTTACAAACTTTGATTTCGTTATGCAACCCTGTCTTATATAATTATGAATAAAATACCTTGTATAGGTTCGTCCCACAATATATTCATCTATTACATTGTTTCTCAACCTGAGGGTCAGGAAGTCAAACAACATTTCTAGGCGAGGTCTAATTTCTGTGGCGAAATAAAACAAACATATTTTAAACTGAGAATTGGCTTTTACATTATAATGCTTGTTTCAGCGATATGTATCTTAAAATCGATTTTATTGGGTGTGTTCGCGATAAATCTTAATCAGAAGAGATAATCTTCATTGACTGACCTTTTAATGCCTAAACAAACTGAATAAACAGACTGACCTTAAAGAACAACACAACTTCATACCGTTTCACTTAGTTTATATGTGGCGGACCCTGCCATTTTTCTATCTTCAAACAGTGTTCTGGGGATCTTATTTTCCTCTGAGAACAGCTTGTTTATTTGGATATGGAAAATACAAACATTTCTGAATTTGTATTATTACCTCATTCATATTGTAGGTACCAAATCCTTAGGTTGAATTTCTTCTCCGGGACCACATAGTGCCCCTTAAATTTGCAACTGAATGAGTTAATTCTCCCGCTTCTTTAACATTTAAAATATCTGAGTAACCATCTGAGATCCTCATATTGTTTGTCACTCGTTCTGAGCCTTGTGACTCTCTCATGAGCTGCTGCACATCCACCAGCTCTCTGCTCTCCTCAGCCTCGCCTGCACTGAAAGCACAAGTCAGGAAATCAGCGGCGGTCACGTGACGCAGCCGGGGGCGGGGCTCTGCGTCTGCGGCGGCCAGTAGCAGCGCAGCGTCGGTCCAGGTCCCAGCAGCTCCATGGGGGAAAAAAAAAGAAAAAAAAGAAAAAAAAACCCAGAGAGAGGAGACGAATAACGGTACTCTCCAATATTTATGGGGCCGACCCCCGCACATAACCGCACCGCATCTGTGTCTCCTCCTCTGATGCACTCATGAATTAAAGCCTTCGGAAGCGGACGCGGTGAGCGGCGTTTTTTGGGGCTGACGAAAAACAAGCAGTCCACCATTGTCTGCGTAGAAATAAGAATGGCCTGGATGTGGAAGGTAAGTGGGGGCTTCTCTCTCATACATGACAGTCAGACGGAGGGGAGAGCGTGTACAAAGACAGCTGGTGTGGCTGGCTTTACGTCCGTGTGCGTTGTAGCAGATGTGAGGTGAAATGAGAGCTGTGCTGCTGATGCTCCGTGGAGGTAGTCAAGCCTCCTCTGGTTTCAGTCTGCTCGCCGGGGTTTNNNNCTGAATATGGGATTTTCGATGCACATGAAGAAGTCCAGGCCCTTGGTGGGTGGGTGTGTGTTTCTGTTTGTTTTTGAGGCACTCAGTCCATGTGTGTGTTGCTTGTTGTGGTAGAAGAAGAAAAAAAATCAGGCACATGCAGGCCAGCCAGCTGTGTTCACAACATCCTTCATGAGGCGTTCAGGTGCCTGAGGAGCTGATGAAGATGCCTGGACAGATGAGGAGGATGTTAACACAAAGTTCCTCAGTGACTCTCACTTTCTGCCTCACGTTTCAACATTTACATTTCAGTTTATTTCAGTTAATGTCCGTAGTTTATGAATGTTGACACAACTACTCGGAGAGGTTTAGGTTGAGCCTAAAACACTCCTTTTGAGGTATTGCTCTCTACGAAATGTCAGAAAACAGTGACAAATATTTCCTACAGTTCAAAGTGACATCTCCATGCAGTTTTCTTTGTCTGAACAACAGTCTAAACTCAAAGATGTAAAGCTAACAATGATATAAAGTGGAGAGAAGCAGACAGTCTTCCCCTTTACCAAACCTTGAACATGCAATGATTGTCATTGTTTAAATAAGAGACTTAAATCAGGCACGTTGCAGGCCAGCCAGGTATGTTCACAGCATCCTTCATGAGGCGTTCAGGTGTCTGTGGAGCTGAGGAAGACGTCTCGACAGATGAGGAGGAAGTTAACACAAAGTTCCTCAGTGACTCTCACTTTCTGCCTCTTTGTTTCACTCTTTTCATTTCAGTTTATGTTGGTTAATATCAATAGTTTTACAAATGTTGACACAACAACCCTGAGAGGTTGAGGTTTAGCCTTAAACACTCCATATGAAGTTGTTGTTAAAGTGGTTAGTTCCTAAATTAGTCACTATAAAATGTCAGAAAGCAGTGAAAAATATCCATCCCAGTTTCCTAAAGTTCAAGGTGACAGATTCATAGACTTTTTTGTCTGAACAACAGTCTAAACCCAAAGATATAAAGCTAACAATGATATAAAGTGCAGGGAAGCAGATACTCTTTACTCCTATTAAACTGGGAACATGCAATGATTAATATTTTTGTGATAAGGGACTTAAAGATATAATATGCAAGAAATCTTCATCTGTTCTGTATTTTTTAGGGGTGTCACGATTCTCCATATCCACATTTGGATTCACTTTGACTTGCGATTTTAAGTAATTCAGCCCTGACAGCTATGCTGTCGTTAAACTTTCATGCCCTGTCAACTGTCGATTATATTTTTAAATTCTTCTTTGAAAATATAGCTTGACTTTGTCTTGGTGCTGTTTGCAGGTTAGGCTTAGAAAACTTACCGCATAACACACACACACACACACACAAATTACACCAGCCTTCATTGATTTAGAAATAAACAACAAAAGATAGAAACTCAGTTTGTTATAAAGTTTGGTGTCCCAAACGTGTCCAGAGTAAACCATCCACTGAAGGAAAGTAATCGAGGATCTTTGGCAATGTTATCAGTTAAGTTCAGGCCAGTTTTTCCTCTAAGAGTGAACCCTCTTCTCATCAATAAAGTGGGTTATTGTCGATACTGCATTTGAATTTGATTATGGAAACTGAATTATGCTTTCAATCTATTTCCGATTAGACTAAAAATTGTGACACCCCTAATGTTTTGATGAGTTGTGTACATTATTCCAAATGTTACCAACAATGTTCTAACCCAAAGAAATCCACTAAAATGATTATTTGGTTTTTAAAAAAAGTGGATGAATGAAAAACAGCCATCACGTGTTCTTAAAGTGACAAAAGCAGCTGAACAGGGAAAGATATTAGCCGGTTGCGTTGCTATTTGATGGAAGCACACTGCTGAGATTCACGACAGTTTCAACCAATTTAGTGCGGTTGTGCAGACAACCATGTAATAGGCATAAAAGAGTAGGATGTCAGAGAATTGCAAAGAAAGGTGAGGTTATTTAAACATTAGACTTTAAAGTTCCCCTGAAGTCAAAATGTATGTGTTTTTATCATAAATGTGTTGTTATATATCTCACCTGTCAGTCCAAACAGTGGCAAAGCTGTTTTCAAGGCCTTAAAGCTGTTTTTAAGGTATTTATAAATAGTATTTTGGAGTTTGTAATTTCCTGGAAAGTTGATGACTCACCTTGCACTCAGGGATCTACGTTATTTCTTTATTTTATGACGCTGCCATGGATGTATAAAAAAGAATGTCACCTGAGGAGTGTGACTGGACTTCATGTATAATCGAACAAAAATTTAACCTTAACAAAACTTGTACAAAACCCCACCATTATATCTTCATTCAGCGTTGTGGGTGGAACTGGGTCATGTTCATAGAGAAAATATTTGCTGGTTTTCCCTCTGCACCCCTCGAGCCGCTCTGCCTGGAGCAACCCTGCGCTGATAGAGTTGACTTGTTGCTAAGGTAACTGCTAACAAACCTTCTGATAACCAGCAGCTTTTCAGTCTCTGGACCGGGGATGTAAGCAGCCTCAACTACTGACAACGAAGAACAGTTACAGAACTGCAGTGATACATGGAATCTCCTGGTAGACAGATACCGGTAGCTTTGTTGCTAAACTAAGCGCCAGCTGCTGCTAAATGTAGTTAGCTGCCGTTAGCTGGTTAACTCGGCCATGCTCCCTGGAAGCTGCCAGTCCGGGGAGAGGCAGCATCAGCGACGTGGTATTTAGGTGCTGCGATCGGGCATGACCGTCATGCCAAGCTTGTTTTAACAGGAAACACCTAACAATGCTGAAACAAATAGCCCTCCATTAGCTGTTTAATGGGAACTTTAAAGAACAGTAGTGTGTGATGTAGCTTTAATTGAGGTTTAAACTAATTATAATTGAAATGGCCAAGTGCAATATCCAAACTGCATGAACTGCAATTTTTAAAATATGTCCCAAGCTACTATTATGAAGTAGAATTGTGATGCTACATAGATGCAAATCTTATTCTTAGCATTTCTTAGCAAGGGTACAGTATTTTTTTTGGTATAAAAATGACTTTTTCAGTGAAGTTGAACTACAAAAATTACCATTCCCACTAAAAGTGTGGCTCATTTTGCAATTGAAATATTGATATTTTTTGCTTACCCCTCATCCCTAGTTTTTACTACAGTAGAAAAGATTGTGATCATCTTCATTCATCCTGTCGTGTTAAAGGTATCAAGCATCATTTCTCTCCCTTCAGAAAAGCCTCACATGTGTTTTTATTTTTGTGTAATTGTGCTTAAGTTGAGAGTTTTCATTCATTTAGAGCCACTTTTGGTTCCTGTCAATCCTCCAACACCCACAGGAAGAAACGAGAGTCGCTGTCAACAACACGTCGCTTCACAAACTCGTTTGGGCTGGTTTTGTTATCTGAGACAGGAGATAATTTCACACTAGATTTGACACTGATATATTTTAACAAGAATGGAAAGTTTAATTACATGGTATCAATTGCAGAGTGATTGAAGGGAATGTAAACTGGGAGTGGACGGAAGTAAATGAGCTGTAACTTTGAATTAAATGACACCAGTGTTCTTGTCTCCTGTCAGCTTAATTGAAAAATAGCTCAACATTAGTCTGTTGTAATGTACAGTGAGTTATTCTAGAGTCTTAATATTGGCAGCTGTTGCTAGTTGTAGCTTGTATTGTGATATTAGACATTTAGAAGTGTATGTGCAGACAACACCTGTGGTCTTGTTGTCATTCTAAGCTTAAAGGATGGATAGATGGATGACGTGATGACTGATGGGTGTATAGATGAAGTCATTGATCTACTCAGCGGAACCCTGCTCTACTTCCCAATGTTTGGGTTTTAAATGTGTTCTTTTGAAAAGTGCGAGTTGTCTTTCATTTTCTTTTCATCCAACAAATCACTTTGAAGATATGATTCCTTTAGATATGGCACATAATAATCTGCTTTCCCAGTTGACCAAGTGGTCATTTTTCTGATGAGGACAGCCTGTAATTTCTAATCAAATCTCAGTCACAGAGACAGTTTGTAGTGGAGGAATGAACAGATTTAGAAGCCAAATGAAGTGTTTGATTTGCCATTTTCAAATCTCTTACTCCAAAGTCAACCCTACATAGTTCTACAGTGTGCACAGTGCATGTCTGACGATGTGTTTAGGTGCATGAGAGGATGCATTTCTCACCCCACCTGGCTGCCCTAGCATGCTTCACGACACTGGTAGCTGTTTGACCCGCACTGTGCTTCTTACTTCATGTTTATAATTGGTGAGAGAGGCCTGCGGAGAGAGCTGTGACGCGCAGGGTTCCCCCTTTGTCGGATTGTGTCTTAATTGGAGTGAGTTCATCCGTGAAAAGTTGTGCTTGAGCTGTGAAAGGCTGCGGCTGTTGTCCTCTATCGTTAACAGTTCAGGACGAGCCATCCATCGCGTCTCATCCAGAAAATGGTGATGTCGCAGTTGCTCCTAACTGCATGTGGCAGATCAGGGCCTGCAGGGCAAGCTTTTCTGACGGGTTCATGCCGGCACAACGAGCAGAAAAAAACACAAACACAGAAAAAGAGATTTAGAATTAAGTAATGAATACACACACACAAACACGCGGTCTTTTGTGTGTGTCGAGAGGTGTTGGAACAGCTCTGGGGAATGCAGTGAGTGTCCCAGTTCCTAAGAGTTTCAGGGATGAATGGCACTTCTCTGAGTCCCACTGGTCCCATGTGATTGTGTTACAGCAGAAGGCAGGCTGATAAAAAGTGCCCTGCCACAGTTTTAGAGAAAGCACGGGGCACCGGCAGGACGTTGAATGAGGCTGAGTCTCCGGTTTATATTCAAAGTTTGATCAAATCCGTGCTGAGATTTCCCCTTTGTGCCGTTGTGTCGAGTGTGAAGTTTACATGAGATGTTTGGAAAGTTTGCAATCTGGCTGCACAGAGTCCTAAAGGACATTCATTTTTTAATCCTACAGCAGACAGATCAATTACTGATGGTTTAATAAATTGCTTCATTTAATAATGATACTCAAAGTCATTATACTTTTAAAAGTTGCTTTTCGAGCAGAAGTTAAGTTTTACTCATAAATATGCAAAATATGAATCAATGCAGAATAAAAATCCATACAACAGGGACCCAAAACCATGATTGCACTCCAGTATTAAAATTCCAAAGTGAACTGAAAGTTGGTGAAAAACAAGACATTTGAGGACATCATCTTAGACTTTTCCATCATTTTCTGACATTTTATAGACCAAACAACTTATTGATTTATCAAAAACATTTGACAGATGAATCAACATGATCATCAGTTGCAGCCCTATTTCCTAACAACGCCGGCATTCAGATGTGAGTCAGCCATTAAATAACGCCCACTCAGAGGCCTGAAAGAAAGTTAATCCATGTACACAATATTGTTTAGAATTAAGAAGTTATCGAACCAGAACCATGGTTTCAGTCAGCTTCCGAGTTGTAACTGCAAGTCAGAGATAGCATCAGTTTAACAGGATTAGGAAACAGCAGCAATATCTCCTATCTGGTGTCAACAAACTGATTGTAAAATGGCCACAAAGACTCAGTTGCTGCCTGCTACATTGAAATAAAATGCTAAATCAACACTCACACTATTGATTCAGCTTGTTTTAAATGAGCTATACAGCTATTTAATACGTTGTTGTCTATCCATCCGTCTTGTGAACGCGTTATCGCAAGATCATTTTTAGGGAATTTGCTAAAAATTGGTACATATGTTCAATTGGACTCAACGATGAACTGATTAGTTTTTGGTGGCGAAAGGTCAAAGGTCAAGGCCATTCTCACCTCATGGTGCCCCACTCTCGTGGATGCGATATCTCAGAAACACATTGAGAAAAAAGTCATGATGTCTTATATCCAAAAGTTAAGAGATTAAATGCGCTGTGTGATCATGATATACTGCAAAAAATGCTCTGGTCATTATTCAACGGCGCGGCTCTGGAGCAGCAACCTAACGGGTCCGTGGAGGCGTATAACTGCAAGACGGTCATTCTAGTTTGCAGCCGGTTTCACTTTTATGGATGTGTTCCAAAAAAACTGCAAAGTAACTAAATCAAGCAATTTAAATGATGTTAACAGTGGAGGTAATCCTTCATGAAATGTTTTTTTTTCCATCTAATTTAAAAAAATAATGTTTTATACGGTTTGAAAATGGAAAAAAAACCCTCAATATCAACATAATTTCAATATAACCATAGTTTCTTATTAAAAATGAGGAGAATTCAAATTTCAGTTTGACTCTCTTTGAACCCTGTCCTGACTGAATGACCTTAAAGAAAGTCTTTGTCTGACCCTTTTCAGCCAACAGGGTACCATTTAAGCGTGTTGCTTCATTATCATGGTAATGTAACCTACATCTGTTGTGCAAACACACATGCACACTCACACACACCGCTGCAGAAGCTTGTCCAAGGGTTAGCTTATTCACAGTGGTAACCAAGGGTGATAACCTCCCTCCAGATCCGGCATTAATCCACACTGCAGCAGTCATAGTGGTAGTAACTGGGCCAGCGGGCTGAGCCTTCGCTCACACAAGAAATCTGATCAACATCTGGGAAGACTTAAAGATTTACTTGATCTCACAACGCGTCGTTGGTCGTGTTGCTCAGGTAGTATATAATCCCGGGTCGTTTAATCGTGTGCCACTCTGCCAGTTCAGGATGCTTGAACTCTGCTGCCAGGGCTGTCTTCTTTTTTTTTTTAATGTCGCTCTTCCCTCTTCACCCCGATTTAGACAAAATACAAAGAAAAGACACCCAGAGTTTAATGAAGGAGGTGATATGGCAGCCTACAAATTAAGTTCCACTCTGTAATTGCAGTCACGGTCAGCAGCGTAAAATTACATGTCACTCACAAAGAACCTCTGGGCCATAACCCCTATTATTACTGTACATGCGTTCACAAAGGAGCTCTCTGAGGCTTTAATGTCAAGGTTGAAGTTTTGTACTTTAATTACCCTAAAACAAGAGGACAGAGCCACAGTTAATGTCGAAAAGAATTAAGTGCAGTTATTAATCAGCCTTTGTTCTTCCTGACACCAGAGGAAAGTGCATTGTAATCAATACAGTTGAGCGTTAAACTACACTTTCATTTAAAAGTTGCTCTCGTTGACTTAAATGAAGTCTAGACTTTCAAAAGAGCAGCGACCCTGCCTTTCCTCAATACGTTTTGACTTCATTCTATTAGGTAAAAAAGATACTGTAAGTGAACTTTGGTACCAAAAATGATCATTCTTCCTTTTTTGACACTTGCTTAAATGCTGCAGTTTTATATCCTGAGAAAAGCCGTTTTAATCCCAGAGATTAGACAAATATATTTTTTTATGCCAGCAGTAGTTTTCCAGATTTTCTTAGTTATTTCAAGATGCTCCCAGATAATCCATCTGCGCTCTTTTTTTAATCCAAACAATAGAAAACCCTACTTTCAATAGAGCACTGTCTCAACCTTTAGTTAACTGATTTTTAGTGATGGTGTGAAAGATTATCTCCACAATTGAGCCACAGTGATGGTGTCATTTTGCTTGTTTTGTCCGACCAACCTTCGAAAACCTGAAGATACTCAGTTAATATAATTTATGACAAAGGGAAGCAGCAGATCCTCACATTTGAGAAGCTGGAATCAGATAATGTTTGGCATTTTTTGCATGAAAAATTACTGAAACAATGAATCGTCTCTGTAGTTTGATTATTTGACGAATCATTGTCACAAACAAAAAGGGACCCAAACCCAAGACACACTAGCATGAAGATGACAGAACAAAAAGCTGTCTTTTTAAAAA
>CAEMYA010000024.1:8482385-8511547 GCA_903131615.1 Diplodus sargus
TTTTTTTTTTACCCATTGCCCAGGAGGAACTCGAAATAGCTGGCAGATATGTTTTTTCATGAGCCATTTTCTTCAGGTTGAGCCTCTCATTATTCCAATACCCGCTGTGATTAGCTTTTTGGATTGATCTACAGTGTGGTTCTGTTGTTCACTGAGCTGCCGTGTGAGTCTTTGTGGGAAATTGTATTCTCTTCATGCCCAGATATGGCGCGATGGGGGTAAAACTTTGATTGCACAATATTTACAGAGAATGTGCCTTGAGTTTCATTCATTTCACAACGGGATGGAGCACTACTTGTTGATTATTCTGTGATTTACAGATTTATTGCCTAGTCGGTGTACATTAAGCTCGAGTGATTGATACAGAAAAAAATGTTTGGACATCTACTTTCACCTGTGGACACCTAATTACCTATAAATAATGCTTTAAAATGTCAGTCCACACTACCTGTTCAACACCAAACAGACGTCAGACACAGTGAGTGACCACCTGATGAACATAGTGGAGCATTTAGCTGGCCTGGTCCTGGGCTTAAGTTGAGTTATTTCCTGTTTTATGTTGAAAAAGACTTCCACGCTTCCTGTCTTTGTCTTTTCCTGCCCCTCTGTGTTCACCTGTGTCATGAGTTATTCAGTCCCGTGTATGTAGTCGATATGTTTTCCCTCCTTCAGTTGTCAGGTTGTCAGCATCTGTTTCCCACTCGTGTGTCTCATCACTGTTCCTGCTTTTGTTCCCTGTTTCTCTCGAGTTTGCTCTAATTTCTTTGTAGTTCTCTTCAGGTTTTTTGATTTGCCCCCGCCTGCATTTTCTTTTTTTTTTCTCTTTATCCTGAAAGTGTTTCTTCTTTGCATATGAGCTTCATTTTATTAAAGCTCACTTTTTGTGGTTTCAACCTGCCTAGGTGTGTCAGATTTGGGTCCTGTTTGCTCAAACCTGACACTACAAGAGCTAGGTATTACTCCCTGAGGAGTTGGTAGAGACTAGGACAGGGCAATGTACACAATATATGTAGTTATCATTATATGAGACTATACAGTATATTGTCTTCGATTTTGGATAGCATTATATCGATAGGGCATCCTTGTAGTAAATTATTTCTACTAGATCTGCTCGCGGTAGCCATGCTGCAAACACAGCAGCGGCATCAGTAGTACCACAGGGAAACACTAGAGGGGGATGAAGATTTTTGCTGTCACAATATCAAATTTTTACTCCCCAATTATCGTGACGAGACAAATTAACAATAATCTATGAATGTAGCAATGTCTACAGAACCTGGCAGCAATCAAATCTACCTTTGATTTTGACTACTGTGTGTTCTGCCTTTTGGCAAACAGTTACCATCAGAATACAAGTGTAAAAAAAAGTGTACAAAAAGAACACCTCCTATCGACTACTCAGTTGATATTGAAAAGGCAACCAGATGAACTAAATTTGCACAAGGCCGAACATCGTTGTTGGATTATTTAGACGATATTGTGATATTTGTTATTAACACAATATCAGTATTCATTTTCTTCACATCACGGTTATTGTGAATACAGTGATGTTGTGACACGCCTATTTTGAATTAAAGGCTTGCACTTGGACTGGAGTATTTTTCACAATACTGAAGTAAAGAATCGGAATACTTCTTCCACAACTGTTCAAATGAATGCCACTGTTGCTAACTAATGGATGTGTAAATAAGGAGCTGCTTGTTAGTAATCGGCTACAAAGTAGTCTGCCAGTGGTGTGTTCACAGCTTCTGTCCTCTAAGTGGGCAAAAGCAAAAGAAAAACAGTCATTAACGGTTCAATTACAGTACAGATTAAATCGGTAACATTTCACCACTGTATTGCTCAATTTTGGCACAACTGATGCTTCAGTTAAGTCATTGCCACGAGTGGACGACGTGTCCATCGATGCCTTCCTGCAAATTCTCCCCCCCCTATATGTAATCTGGTCACACAGGCTGACTGCAGGAGAGACTGGTGGAAAATTATGGCTCTCTCGTGTCTGGAGTCCCAATGATCCCACGCAGTCTGTCTGCAAACTGAGATCAATACCCCCTCAGAGGAGGTTTTAGCACCTTTAAAAATAGCCCCCCTCAAAGCTGTCTGTGGGGGTTGGTGGTGGTGGTGGGAAGGTGTTAAATGAAACATCCTGGGGCTACAACCATAAGTGGCACTGCAGTTAAGGGCCATCACTGTCTGATTTGATGTTAGCAAACAAGGTCGTTGCAGCTGCATATGGAGTCATATTCCTCAAGCAAAATGTTTTAACATTGACCGAAAGCTCTAATGTTGAAACTTTATAGCCGTTCTGCTGCCTCGCCGCTGGTGTTAATGGTCCCCATTTTCGGCTGGCGCTCCCTTACTCCCCTACTGTACTCCTTCCTCAGCGTCAGGCCTTCCAGCGTCCCTGTCAAACGGCTCAACAGGCCGACTCCTGATCGCCCTGATGGATGAGCGAACCAGGAGAGGAGTCATGAGTCTCACACTCGAGCTAGTCGGGGTTCAGCGCCCCCTCTCCGCCAACGCCAAGCAGTCCAATATCCTCCAGACTTTGACACATCATTTCCCCTGTGATTTGTGGCAAGATTGAGGTTGAAGGAGACAAGGAAATTTTCTGTCCTCATGAGAACAGATGGATGTTGCAGAACTGCAGACTGAGCTCAGAGTTGTTTCTTTTTTTTCCCCTTCCTGACAAACCCTCCTGGTTTATAAGGGATTGGTTTCATAATGGGCTCATGATGACTAGCTATTACAGCACATTTTCAGAAAAAGCCTGACCGGACCTGCCAGTTTTGTTACTATTGGGACGGAACAGACTGACTGTCCTTTCAGGAAAGTATCTATTATTTTGTTAAACACCTTAAGTTCAGAGTGGCAATGGAGAATTTCCCATTTGTCCTCTTTGTGCTGTTTGATAAAAGATCACAGATGGGACCCCACTGCTTGTGATCAAAGATGAGCCCTAATGCCACGAGATGATGCGTGATGTAATATACATGCAATTGGTAAAATGTGATAGGCTAGTCAGGGCAGCAAATGGTGACCGTCTTTTTCATCCCACCCCCCGCTCCCCATGTTTGATCTCGGTGCTGAGATGCGAGGCCTTCGGCGCCTCCCTGGGGACGTTTGATGTTGAAGATCAGAGCTCATGGTGGTGCGGGCACTTTGGCAGTGGGGGCATCACCATTACTGGGCGCCACATCCAATCTTCTCACCATCAGATAACTTCAAAGAAGCTTCGAAACTCCACCTTCCTAAAATATCCAGCGTTTCCCATCGGTGTTGTCTGTTAGATTAGCAGCATGTTATTGAAGTTTCCCAGGATAAAAAAAAGAAAAAAACTTCTCTGAATTTGCTGAAATATATCATCACCTCTGGCTGCAAGACGTCGTAGCACACCAGAGATTTTTTATTTTCATCTCTGTCTCTTTCTCCGCCGCACATTGATCTCCAGCTCTGCCAATAGATTCTCCTCTGTGAGACCTTTCCTCATCCTCCATCTCTTATCCATTATTCATCACTCTCAGCTCTTCCTGCCAAGCCATAATACCTCATACCTCCAGACGAGCCAGATTTTGCTGTTTTGCAATGTATGAAACAATGACACCCCGGCTGTTGCTTTCTTGGTGCAGATGTTGAAACAGAAAAGTAAATTTCAATATCATTGCACAGGGGACAGTGACTTTAATCCTCTGACTTTGATAACACAAGACCAACAAGCTCGTGGGTCTGTAAGGCCGTTCTTACATCACTAAGTACCGAGTACAGCTGAGGTCGATGGGGATGTCAGTGGTTTTGAAGTATTTGATCATAAAGAAAAGTATTGGACAAACGTCATGAAAGTCATAAAAATAAATCATATTCTTTATCAAATTTTGGCAAATCAGGTCAAGAAAGACATTTTTATTACTGCGTCATGCCAATCATCTGGCCCCTTCTGGCATGGGATAACAAAACACTGCTGTTTTACAATAACAGGGAAAAATGTTGACTTTTTCTCAAGCGTCACCGGCAGGTCAAGACAATCATCTAAGTCAGTAGACTGAGGACGTTAAATGTTTTTAGTAAGCTTCCAGGCTTGTCAATCTGCTAATGGTGGATGTTATTTTTACATGGAACCATCTGGGAAGGCGCTGCTAGAAACTGTTTGGAAAAAGGGCAGGCACCCTAAAAAATGGTGATTGGACGAACCATTTGTCTATCACGGGCTCACTTTAAGCAATCTGATCAACAGTATGAGAGCACTGCCACCAGTGGAGCCTGCTGGTAAATCAAACTCTGAATGAGGCCAGGAAAACTTTGGATCGAGAGCACAAATTCTTATTAAAAGACGTTTTCGATGTCATGGCGTTTTTCCTGTCACCACAGCACCCTGCACTGAGAGCACTGGACAGGCTTCCAGCTCCATGTGAAGCGACTGAGGCGCATTAAACGCCTTCCTTTATCTTTACCAATCCAGTTGGGAGAGTGCCTTTGCTATTCAATGAGATGAATTCTTCACTTCTGATATAACTGATGCTAGCAGTTTCTATGCTAACCAAATGAGTAGCGGTGTGAATCTTCACTCCCCACAGGATTCAATTCGAGTCCAATTCAGCTGTCAATGATTTGAATGTGATTCTCCTTGCATCTTGTTAGCTTTGGGTTAAAACGTCTAAAGAGTTTAGTAATTGTTGTGAGGCAGAATTCATGCACAAGTTCATCAATTCCAATATGTGACCCAGAAAGTCTGCATCCAAAATACACATAAATCAAAAGTAACGCTGGCCTAATAATAAGAGTGACGTTGCGATGTTACTTCAGCAAAACGTAAAATCAACAGTCAACACTGGCTGCGATCTCTCAGTTATGTCTCTGTTTCTGCACAGATGCAGAATCTTCTGCGTCTGCATCCTGATGCATCTTATATTCATGAAATTTCCACACATCTACTCTCTACTCAGCCGGCGTGGTTGTTTTCAAAGGAACAGTCGCTTCTCTTGATGGCTGTCACACATAAACCTCACCGGGAGTTGCCGTCTCAAACTGTGTGTTCGGCCTCAAGCTACCTGGCAAGATCAATTTACAAGATCACATGATCCCGCAATCTAGCTGCCTCACAAGGTAATGGAACTGCTGGTGGCTCTGGCTGAACGAATCACCATCCAGCGAACATGAATGCCTGAGCAAACTTTCATGACGATCCATCCAATAGATGTAGAGATATTTCAGCCTGGATCAAAGTAATAGGCAGACAGAAATGGCCATCCCTGGAGCCATGCCGCTAGCATGGCTAAAAAAAAGTAATGATTACTTTGCAATCATGTGTCGTCTTGACTTTTTGAGTACATCACATTAGAAAGAGTTAAAATTAGAAATTCTCTGTGTCAATAAACAGAGTTTAAGTGTTAATCTCTGCTTATTGACTATTTTAGAAGAAAGAGGACTTCAGAGAGATCTGTTCTCACTTGAACGCATCTGAAGTGAAGACAAGAGGTTACAGTGAGTCACTCGCGCTCAGTCTCAATCAAAAGCATCGGTGATTGAATTTAACTCATTCTTCTCTCGATGCTTTAAAGCAACTCCGCCACTTCAGAAATGTCTTTTCACCGTAAGAGCGCTCTCGTGTCTCTGTCTCGCTGGCCAGACACTGACACAGACATCAACGAGCCTCGAGTAAGATGCACTTTTATGCAGACTAATTTTTCCGCAAGAGATTTTGACTCAGGCGGATGATGCATTACCACACTCCGTGCTGACACACTGAACATATTTCTCCATGTTTTCTGTATTTCTGTTGTTGCGGTGTGAATGATTTCGGTAGCTTTGCAGCTCATATTATATTGTGGATTTTATGCAGTACTGAGATGTACATTAAAAATTAAACATTTTTATTCAGCTTTTTAAAATTTTATTTGAATATATATAACTTTGCTGAAAGAAGTTGCTGCACTAGCTAATTCTACCTCTCTGCCTCCTTTTGGCTCGGCGGTGCTAAAAGTTAAGGATGTCATTTTTGATCTTCTCATAGAGTTTTATGCACATTACATCTCTCCCACAAGCCCAGTATTATACAGTGTAATGCAGTGTGTTATATATATTTAGAGATGAATCCATCTCATAACCTTAATGTGTAAAACGTGTGTATTCTATGGTTTATGTTACATATTCTATACAATGTATGCAGCAAACACTTCTGTGGTCATGTAGTGCAGTTGTTGTTGACATGAAAATCATGATTTCGAGAGCTTTAGTTTCTGATCGCTGCGCTCCCTCTCCCTCCACAGAGGAAGTCGCTGATCGCCACCAGTCTGATCGTGGCGGTGTCGCTCTTCGTGGTTGTGGTGAGCTACTCGGAGAAGCCGTACTTCCTGCTGCAGCCGGTGTTCGGTCAGACGTTCAGCAGCCACTGGATGTTCTCCAAGCAGCCGTACAAGGCCTTCAAGCCTCACCTGGGCTACGTGAGCATCCCCAAACAGGAGGTGAGCGACACAAAGGAGCAGAACACACGGACACATACCAGCAGGCAGAAACTTCATTCAAAAATATTTTATATTTTCTGTCATCCGTGTGTTTGAAGATGTTTGAATACAGTTGATATGAGCTGCTGTCTTCAGGTAGCATTCAGGTAGCGTCTTGTGATTTTTCTTGCAGAAAAACTTAATGTCTTCAAACTTAAGGTGCTCAAATCCTATTTTAATTTTAACAGTGGTTCCAAAACTATGTGTATTTTTACTGAGAAAGCCACTGAGAATTATTACCTGACTTCAACATCTCATTGGTTTAGTTCAACCTCCAACTTTACTTTTTTGTCTCAGTCTTCTTGGTCTCATCAGTGTTATTTTCAACCCGACCATTCGCTACCTGCCCAGCACCAGTGGTGGAGCATTTAGTGGCTAGAAAGTGTGATAGTTTTGGCTGGAGCTGGTGAAGAACAAAACAGAGCAATGTGTTATAAGCAACTGTTTGCTCAGTATACCGACGGACTGAGGTGAGAATAGCTCCGTCTCAATTCTGGGGCTGCATCCTTCAAAGGATATAGACCACAAAGGCCGAACTGATCATGTTAAATGAGATGTTCTGATTTACCCCATACTTACATTTAAAGGTGTATTCGTCTGCTGTTTTGCTCTGTGAGTTCACCATTGTTGTCTTTTGGAATAACAAATCCAATGCGCACATTGAATCTTGCGATACAGTTGGCCCTGAAGAAATGGTTGAATCCTCTATGGCACGAGAGAGGAAGTTCACTTTCCTTGGCCGCCTTTTAAGGAGCCTTTGAAATGGGAGGGCTTTGTTTCACCACTCTGACGCATTCTTAAATAAGTCTTTAATTAATCAATTTTATAAATTCAAGAGTTTTGAAGTCATTAATTAGTCCCTAAAACATTTGTTTTATCCATACTTTAATTACATTTAGTCAAAATCAGTCTTCAAACCTTCCACTGAACCTCATACTGTCTGCTTACTTGTGCTAACCTGTTAGCAAAATGTGGTTTAAGTCAACTCACTTTGATAATCACATTCCTACATAAAAGGCAGGTCCATGTACTACATGCCTCAATACTTACCTGCAGTGCTTAAATAAGAAAAGGTCTCAGTCTTAAATGTGGTTAAAAATGATAAACGGGTCTTAAAAAGCATGAAATGTGTCTGATACCTGTAGACGTCCTGAATTAACCTTTGTTCAGTCGTCACCTTACCGTGTCATAATGTACGTCGCACGCAGGTTATCTTTTCTTTTAAGGTGCTTTAAGATTCTCTAACCTCCAGTCACATCAACCTGCCATCACGCAGCAGCTCGATAGTCAGATGCACTCATGCAAAAAGCGCAGCACCTCCTTGAGGACTTTCTTAATTCATTATATCAGGTTCTCTGTGATGGATCCGAAAACGCCTTTTTGATGTCTCCTGCGTGCATTATTTCTTTGTAATTTCAAACACCCGTGTCCGTGATCCTATTCTTGTGCCTTCAAACAGCTCTGCGCTGTATATTCCCCGCACAATTTATGGAAATTGAAATATCAAAGCCTTTTAATTCCCACCACATCAAAATGTAAAAAAGCAAGCCGCGTGTTTGTTGTTTAGGGAGGCAGCTGACGAAAAGCGGAAATTGTGCTCATACTGGTGAATATTGGGTAGTCACGCAGGAAAATCGTGTAATTTGCTCACATGAAATGCATGCAACGTTTCCGGCTGGCGGGTAATGAGGACGGTGCCTTCAGTTTGGTGTGCAATACATCTAGATTCGGAGCAGCGATGGAGGAGTTGCTCCTTCATGAGAAGTGGATGCCTTATATTCAGCGGGCTGATATCGGCAGATTAATGTGGAGCGTCATCCTCGGCCTCCGGAGGGTTTGATTCCGCACAACACGGGCCCAGAGGCAATCACATCTAACACCAATCTCTACGTCTGCACCTCCTTTTGCCTCCAGACAAGCCTGCTTAAATCGCTGCCCTCTCCCCATGGAGATTTATGCAAATCATGGGCAAGACTGGCAGCTTCAGCAGAATTAGGCCTCCTTTCAGTTCAAATGCCCCAACCTGGGAACTCTCCATAGCAAATCAGAAGGGGCAGCGATCGGCCTGAGCGTCAAAAGCGTTCTGTACGCTTCCGGATGTTTCTGACAAAGGATGGACAGAATTGTGGAGGTCTGGTCAAGGTGATACTCCAGTGCTGGTTGTCATAAGTGATTAGGTCCGGAGTGAACGCCCCGCTGTGTGAGCTGTCAGCCTCTGTTAAGCACACAGCAACACCGTATGAAGCACCATATTTCTCCCGGACGGTGAGGCAGTCTTACATGATCCACAGCGAGGTGTCATTTGAGGTGTTATAAACCTCTTGCAAGCATGTATAATGCATAACCCAGGTAGCATGGGAATGGCCGGACTTATTTTCTTCATTTGATTGAGTCTGCCTCCAGGTGTGATAAATCGTCCCCGCTCTGCTTTTTGCAGGGGAAATAGAAAACATTTGTCTCGTGGCACTTAACATTCATGCACCTTGCCTATCACACACTGAAACACAAACTCAGTATTTTCATTTAGACCTGAACATGTGAAATCCCAGCCCTTTGAAACGTAAACAATAGCTAGCAGGAGGGGAAAATTGCTTCTTTTTTTAGATTGATTCGTGGGTCTGTGATTGTAAGTCTTTAGTATAACAATCAGCTACTTTCACACAATGAAACTAGAGCTAATAAAGACTTTAGTGATGTGTAAATCAGTTGGTGGGAAACTGCAGCGCCGTCCTATCAAAAGCAATAAACCGTGTCAAGAGAAAGTCACTTTAGCTTCATGAGCTGCAGTGTAACTTCCCAAATACGCATTTCAAACAATCCCTGCCTCTACAAAACAACAACAACCACCTCTGAGCCAGCAACCTACACTCGTCGCTAACAGTAAAACGTCAAGGCTGGGAGCTCTCACAGGGCTTCTCCAGTGGCACATTTGGCAGCGCCGGGACAAATCACGTTGCACTGACTGGCTTATCCGTTACTGCTTTAAATGAGCCAAGTTGAGCCGAGAAGCATCCAAATGGACCCTCTCCAGAGTGGGACCAGAGCGCGCCCGCCCTGCCTCCAGGCGGGCTGCGTTGACGTCTCTTGACCACAGCCGACCCCCGACGACCCCCGACTCCCCCTTCAACAAACATTTGTTGCGATTGTGAGACTCGTGTCTGTGCAGGAGACCAGAGAGAGAGAGAAAGTCTCTGTGAGTTCAGCTCTCAGGACTTTTGTAGCTTCTCAACGATATCTCTTCAGTTCCTCTCCTGTGTCCATGTGTGTACTTTCCGATTTCTGCTTTATTTTACTGTTTCATCATGTTTGCTTTCAGCAGTTCTGGGAGCTGTGTTAAAGTGAAACTCTCGCCAAAATGCAACCTAGGCTTTTTTGTGAATATATATGAGTCAAACCTTCGTGTAAAAGCATGATTACGACGACAGAGGCACTTTTAAGATTTACCGTATTTTCGTTTTTGGGTCAAGCTCATTTTTAATGGAGTGCTGGGGCACTCTTACGCTAGCATCAAAATCGCTATTTTTAAAACACTAAGAAGGCTCGACGCAACATGAAACTTTGCTCGTAGTATCATCAGGGTCTCTACACATGAACAGGAGCATTGAGGACATTGTTTGTGTACACAGAGTTTACTGAAAATAAAGTTTTTGAACAACTCACGTTAGCAGTAACTTGTTCCGCTCCCTGTCGTCATGGCAGACGAGAAGTATCGATCTCCGCATGCAGAGGTGAGTTAAGGTGGACCGCTCCTAAAGCTTAGTTCCCTAAAAATGCCCGGATAATTCATTGTTTTGTTGCTAGCGAAAAACAATATTGACCTTGAAGTTGAAAAAGGAGCCCCACATAAGAAACAATACTAAAATCAAAAGCCGGAAAAGTCACGTGAGATATCGCGTGGATAGTTGTTGCCGGAAGACAGTAGTGTTCCACCTTAACTCATCTCCATGTTACTTCGCATTTGGAGATCGATACTTCTTGGCCGCCATGACGACTGGGAGCGGAACAACCTACTGCTAAGGTGAGTTGTTTTTTTACTGCTGATGAAAACAAACATTTCCTGATTTTGTTGCTTCATAGCAAAAACCTTTGAATAATTAAATAATTAAAATAATTAAACTTTTATTGTGAAGAACTAATGAGTAACATGTTTGATTTAATTTTTCTTTTTAATACATCGGGGAGGAAAAGTGTTCACAGCCGCATCAAGAGATGTGATTCATTAGTTAAAATCCCTCAAGCAAGTAGGCCTGTTGTACATGCTGCGCAAAACCATGTCCAGCCCAGCCAGCACATGTGTGTGTGGAAAAGCCCCACCAGTTTTTCTTTTGCGGGGGTTTAGCTCTTCTAATGCCGGGGCTCGCCTCCCCACGACCAATGAATGAGCAAGTGACGTAATTGTGGATTAGCAGGCTATCAGACTGTTGGCTCAGTTAGCTGCACAACAATTACGTGTGTCTGTGACTCGGTGTAAAAGATCTCTATGGCGAAAATCTGATTTCTATCGTACAAACTTTACTTTAGTAGCGTGTAATGCGTCAAATGTTATGTAAGGAATAAATCGGACAGTGAGGCAGGCTGTAGTGGGGAGTCACATGAGGTCAGTGTCCCCAGCTTTTTAAAATCAAACAGAGTTACTCACCTCATTTATGAGTTCAGCCAGAGGGACTAGACTTTGTGTTGTACAGGTATTCAGAGTTTTCTTTTCCTCTTGAAAAAAATAGCACATTCATTTAGAAAAGTAAACAGGCAGTTTCACCAGAACTACTTGATGAGTCAAAGGCTAATTCACACCTTCCAGCCAATCAGAATCTAGTATTCACTCACTTGCGACGTTTGACCTTTAGAATTAGTCAACCGGCTCCTGCTTCAAAATGCTGTATTAGTTAAAACAGTGAAACAAGAACAAAACTAAGAGCTACAGCCATGCTAACAGCTTAGGGAAAAGTTCTTGTCACATGTACCAGGGGGAAACTAACTTCTGGATTAGCCTACAAAAAATACCTACGTCATACATCATCATCATCCTTGCGGCACTCTGTCAATGGTTTTGAAGTCATTTGGTCAAAAACCGAAGTACTGCTCAACAGGGAAATTGAACCGATGATTGCACCAGAGATGATGCTTCAGTCTGGGCTAAAGCGATGAATCGACCAACAGGCAGCATCTAGAGCCACGGCACTAGCATGGCTAGAAAACTTCGCATGTGCTGCAGCTTAATGAGTTAAAAATGTTTTTCAATTTATTTTCCAATATTCAGTTTCAGACATAAACTTTTTTCTTCTTAAGTATAATGTGCGTGCCCCAAGACGAGCATTTGGAATTAATCACTTTCTCCCGTGCAGACAGCCACAGCTAATCAATGAATTTTAAAGTGCCAGGGAGGCTCCTTACACTGGGACTTGGCACGTTAATGTAATAATTATTGCTTCTTAATTAATCGTGTTTAGAGCATTTTAATGAATGTCAAGGTTAAGTTCACATCCCAGTGCTATAATTCAATGATGACCGTCTTCCCCGCATTAAGCCTGCTTTTGTAAATAACCCACTTTATTTTTAACACACTCGTGCATTAAAATCTGAGGCTTTGAGTAGATTTTGTACTCACCACTGAGTGCCAAAATTATTGGGATTATAAAAGTGCACTCTGTTTGCGATTACGGGATGCTACACTGACACATCACGACCGTTAAACCGCAGCATAAATCACAGCAGAGAGGATGAAGAGGCCATAACATTTTATTGATTTACAGGATGTAACGCTCAGAGATTTGTTAAGCGCTAGATTTCCAGTCCTGTATCGAAATGAAAGTTGTCCGGTAGGGTTTTAAGTTGTTTGACGAGGTGTTGCACATTTCCTCAGTTTATGTAAATTTCATTAGTTTTTTTTTTCTTTTTAAGCTTGTGATGTGCGCTGCAATTTGAATTTTTGTTGTCAAAATAACCTTAATTAATGCCGGAAGTACAACCTTCCTGTCATGCCTTGCTCAGGGGCTCTTCGCTGGTAGGTTTACAGCTACAAACCTATGTGTCTCACATGCATTTAGCCAGCCAGTGTTCCCCCCAGAGTTCAACCAATCTGTGTGTGCTGAAAGGCGTGATGGAGTTATGAGCTGGACTGAAGGGAGCGGGCGATGATGGACGAGTTGCTGACAGCTCAAGGCTACGCTGATGTGTGTCTCAACCAGCCAGTAAATGTAGAGCTACCAGCTCAGGTCCAGAGATCATTTCTCAACACATGACTGACTCCATACACGAGAGAAAAAAGCAAAAGCAGGTAGCTCTGTCGGGGAAATTCATGGAATAATTATGTCTCATAAGAAATAAAACCAACACTGTTTTTAATTTCCTTTCCGAGCAGTCGATCTTGTGTATGCACAACAGTGAGTCATACGAGTGGCGATAAGCCAAGTTTTCATAATAGAATTTACTTGTGGGATTGTGTTTGCACACTAAATCTCTCGTTTGTTGATTAGATGCCGAACATGCAAGAGAGAGTTTCATGTTCGCCGCCTAAACAGTCGCCCGGAAAGCAGCGCAAATGCAATTTGTATGCAGACCAGTGACAATACAGTTATTCTCCATTAAGCAAATGATCAAACAGGGCTTAGTCATGATACAATGGTTTTTCTTTTCTAACTTTCTCTTGCATTCATTCACTTAAGTAAGCTTAATCTCATCAAAACAAACCAAGCATATTAGCTTCAATTAGTTAAATCTCCCATTTCGGATTCAGAGAGGGCTTTCCTCCTCTTTTGGCAAAGCGTGGCTAAGAGCTATTATTGAAGATTACATTACAAATCATTACAAATCCCCTCGCTCCAGTAAAGTATAATAAGACGTATAAAAAACATATAGTAAGATAAATGATGCAACTCCCCGGCTTCTTTAATCTGCATTGTCACATTCAGACTCCGGTGTAACCTCTGAGTTCCCGCATTCAATTAACTTAATCAGTGTTGGTCCTGGGCTCAGTGACATTAATCTTAGAAAAGAAATGAAAGTTATGGGCCGTAAAAACCTTGATGAATTGTTTTTATAAATAATTACCAAATGCATTCCATTTTATGCTCTGATCACACAAGGCCGCTTGCCAAAACCTCACTTTCATGTTATTATTGTACACGCATAAAGTAAATCACAAACTATAAAAATCATAAGATGAAGCGACATGAGATGCAGTATACTGAAGAGGAAGAAAAATAAACTCAGAGGTTGACGTTCAGTGTTGATCTGAATTGAGTTAAATTAAACATAAAATATGTAACATCTCTGCATCAAAATGTCTAAAGATGACAGTGTTGTGTATATTTTGTTGAGTTGTGGTTTTAACTATGTCGCTGTCATTTTTGTGTAAACACCAGATGACTCGTCAGAGAATGAGGAAGGAAGTCAGCGAACGTGACTGAACATAAAACTTCGTCTGTGAACGTGATTCCTGCCTGAGCCAACTTGTTTTGATTGACTTTAACTTCTATCCAAGGCTTGACTTTCTAAAGTTCACTTTAACTTGAGTCTTGATTTGAATTTGTCTTTGTTGACTTTGACCCGAGGCTGTGCTTGGATATGTCCTGATTGTCTTGGTTCAGAGACTTGGGTTGGACTCTTGACTTTCACCTGAAACTTGAGTTGGACCTGTCTCTGACAGTTTTCGACTTAACTTGAGACTCTCCCTGACATTGCGAGACATAGCTTACGCTTGTCTCTATTGACTGGAGATGTGATTAATAATTATAATCATGACTAATTGTTGTATCTGACTGTCTTCCTCTCCTCCAGCCTCTCAAGCTGCACTGTGAGCTCTGCAGCATCGTGTCCAGCTCTGGACAGATGTTGGGCCAGGCTGCCGGCCCGCAGATCGACCGCTCTCCCTGCATCTGGCGGATGAACAACGCGCCCACGCGGGGCTTTGAGCGCGACGTGGGCCAGCGAACCACGCTGAGAGTCGTCTCGCACACCAGCGTCCCCCTTCTGCTGCAGAAGCCCCAGTACTTCTTCGGCCAGGGCAACGACACCGTCTACGTTGTGTGGGGGCCGCTACGAAACATGAGGAAAGATGGGAAGGGCATCGTGTACAACATGCTGCGGCAGGCGGCGGAGAACTACCCTCATGCACGTATCTACGTCACCACAGAGGACAGGATGAACTACTGCGACATGGTCTTCAAGAAGGAGACAGGGAAAGACAGGTGAGTCAGACCGCAGTCTTCATTTGTTTGCAACAGCCTCCCTACATTTCACAGCGGACCTCCAGTTTTTCCTCTCTGATAATTTCACCACTCAGCACTTTGACATTCACTTTTCTCCTTGCCGCTATAATATCGACCTTATCGACTCTGATGGTCTGCTCAATGCTCCGTGCTTTCCTCATCTCAAATCCCTCCTTTCATGAGGCTTTATCAAAGTGAGTTACTTAACTTTCTCTCTGAAGAGGCTCTACATGGCACTGGAGGCCATTCTCTAAAGGGAAGCTTTTATGAGGAGCCTCAGAAGCATGCGCTGCCTGGGTTATAGACGTTGGCCAAATGCCGCTCTGGGGAAAGTCTGGTTAATGGGGTAGCATGATGCTGGCTGTCTTTCTAAACACCCAAGTTGCAGCCAGTCTCACAACTTCTTTGACAGCGTCTTGGCGCATTTTAAATGTTTTAAAATTATTCAAGCCTGAGATCAGTAAAGGATAACCTGGAACGTTGGAATGTTGTGTTTGCCTGAGATGTTTGCCAACAACGTATTGCTCTCTGTTATTCAAAGACAGAGCAGCCGAACAATTCCTTGCTCTATCAATTCCCCAAAGACAATCGCAGGTTAATGACTATGAGAACCGGGCTGCAGGCTCGCTATTGTTCCGGATGAACCTCATTTTTCAGACTAGCCTCTGCTCGTTTCCACCGAGCTGTACACTCCTGCCTCTCCCACATGTCATCAAGACCTCTCTTAACTTCTTAAGAGGATTAACATGTTCTGTAATAGGCGCAGCATCCATTCCATTTCAGCTCCATTGTCTCGCTCTTATTCAGGATGGCAGGGTTAACAACGAATTTCATGTAGGGCGTCCGTGTTCAGCCGGGCTCAGCTGTTCCAAAGGCCCGCGAAGAACAGATAGAGACATGGGATTAGGGAGGTATGCTCGGGGAGAAGAATCTCATTACAGGACATATTGCTCCTGGGAGTGATGCGGTGCCTCAATCATTACTGATTGGTAACTGGGACCAAAGTCGAGGTGTGAACAATGAACTGCATCTAATGTGGGATGAGCGCTGTGAGGTTTGTCTATATGTCTTTTTGTCTGCCTGGCCATCATTGTGTTTTTCTGGCACTTGACTGCAGTGATGTAACACTGAAATCTTAAAATGTACATTTTATTTTCTGAAATAAAATGTATGAAAACTACACTTATTAATATCTTATAGTCAACAACAACCTAAAACTTAAATCACTCTTAGTGGAGCAGCTTGTCCGCCTTTACCTTGTCATTTGTGTGTGTTTGTTCACCGGTTTACTGTGAGTGCTTGCTGCGTAGTGCAGGGGATAATCATCAGCTTGGTTGAGATGGAGCAGTGATCGAACACAACTCTAATTATCCAGATTGCCTCGAGCAGCCTAGGAGATGCACCGCCTCAGCTTCGACTTGCTGATCAGGCGCAGTGAAGCGCTGACTGAATGACTCGGCAGTCGACCGAGTGACCGTCTCTCCAGTAATTTAAAAGCAGACATAAAGGGTCTGCCAGGAAGCGCGGCCATTACTGGACGGAGGTGGGAACATTTTATTTAAAGGGTAACTTAAATTGTGTTACAAAAAAGTAGTGTAAAGGCGTTTGTGGCCCCAGAGGATGCATGTAATCTAATTAATTGCCTCCAGTAATGTAACTCCTAATCAAGCGATAAGGCCCTGCCACATATTTCTTTCCAACTGAGGATGGAGGTTTGGTAGTCTTGTTTTCAGGGCTTTCTTAGTTTTTATATAGTTTTTTTCTTAGTTTAAGGAGGGAAGTTCTGGATCACTGGCCCACTGCGTGTCTGGCTCAGACTTCCCCCATTATTTTGTTAATTTGTTGCCAGGCTCCCAGAGTTTTGGTTCATTAAGTCCAGTTTTTCTTAGCATTGCTTTATAACTGGTGGACTCATTACCAACAAGAACACTACGAATATTTGTAGACACTACACACTATACATTATCATGTGCCACATGGAATAAGAGTTGAGAGGGTCCTCTTGATAACAATAGTGTGTCACAGACTCAGACTCAGTATATGCTCAGGATACTGCTGGTCAAAGTTGTGTTTGTCTGCTGTCAGGAAAAATCTCCATGTTTATGTATTTTTAAACAACGACATGGAGTATCGTGATGACTCAGCTGCTTAAGGCCCAACACCACAGTGACTTCCGGGGGTTCAAACGCAGACGAGGACGTTCGAAGCTTGTCATCCTCCGTTTCCACCCTGTCCATCCATCTCCTCTTCAATGAACCGTGCAAACTGAAAGCAAAGAAATAATCTATAAGAAACAGGCGGGACATTTTCAAAGCAACATCCAACAGGAGCCAAAACAAAGTCTGACCACAGCCTTGGATGTAAATGCGTTTGGCAGCCGCTTAAACATATGATTCATGTAATTGCGCACTGCGGCTGGAAGTTGCACGGGCTGAACCGATCCGTCATCAGTGCTACCTCCTGAGCTGCAGTCGTTGGCTGTCGGACCGTATCGGCATGGCCCTGTTACCGGCGGTAGATAACGGGCCTCACGACGACACAGGACTTAAATCACAGTGTCACTTTACAGCGTTGCCACCTGGGCCTGCATGACCCGGCTCTCTGCTTCCCAGCCAGCTGCTTCTCCGTAGCACGTGTGTGTGTTCTCGGGTTTGTGTGGATGTGTGTTTTCACAGCCCTGTTTCTGATAGCGTGAGTAAGTGAGGGCAATTTTTTTTTCTTTCTCATACCTGTGAGTACCCATTCATGTGGTCTTTTCCTGTCCTACAGACTCTTCAGCATTTTATGCCTATCGTTACTTTGATTTTTATAAGGAATCGATGCGTTGATGGTCATAATTTATGATGCACAGTTGAGCACAAGATACAAACAATATCTCCTTGTCAAAACTTTACTTCAAGGAATGACTCGATGTCAGAAACTCCACATGTGACCTTTCACTTGAGGAGAACACAGGTGCCAGTTAGACATGGTTCATTTACCTCTGTGTACTCCAGCTCACATTACTCTGTCGTTCTCAGATGCAGCCAGCATGAAATTAGATTACCAGTTGTTACCTGTAATATTTTATGGCGTCACATCTGTCTCTAAATTAACTCCTGTTGAGAAGTCAGGAATAAGAAGTCATAAATGTGGCAGCAAAATCTGTAAAGTGGCATGTTTTTAAGGGCTTTTTTTTGTAATGAAGACGATGATGTCAGATGAGTTTAGGCAGAGCATGATGTAAAATAGCTGTTTGGTGGAAACTCTTAACTCAGGTACATTAATTGTGGATGGAATGGGGGGGACTGTGACCAAATTTGAATCAAATTTAATTTGAGCAATAGTACTCTGAGGAAATTAGTTTTCAGACTGGACCAGAACAAACCGGACGTCAGAAAAGTGACACAAACACAAATTATCCTCAAAGGGCTTGCTAGTGCTCCGGGGTTGAGTAACAGTCAGACGAAAGAACCAAAAATGGATATTTCATCTGCAATTCATCAGCAGGGGTGAGTCACTCTAATCGTAGATGAACCTAATAGCAGACGCTCCACTCGCCAAATATGTGGCGAATTTTATTTTAATCTGTTATATTAGCGTGAATGTCATGGCTGTGTAATCATGCTTCATAATCTCCGGCTGTCCACTTCATATGAGTATAAGTACCTCTGGCAGTCAGCATCGCTCACTCATCCTAAAATAGTTTTGGATCTGAAAAATGAAAACACCGTTCAGTTCAACAGCTGAAGAGACTGTTCAATATTTGTGAATGTGAACAGATTCTTTACAAGAGTCAAGCGTTGCAGACCTGAGACGTTAGGAGAGCCTGGAGGTGATCCGTAGAGAATGAATTGGAGGAGAGGAGGAAGCACCCATAGGGATCGTCTTGGGATGAGGGAGTTTTTGCTGGTATATGCATGGCAACATAGTAACTATTAAAACATGTATGTAGGTATCATGGTGCAATCAACTAATCTTTTGTTATTTAAACTGGCAATAGAGAACTTGTCTGCATTGACTTATCATTCTGCTGAAGTAAATGCTGATTTCACAGTGTAATGGCTGTAGAGAGATGATGTATAGATTGGTTCCCTATTAACCTCACTGTCCCTGTGCTGTTCGGTCCGCCACTGGGCCGGATTTTTCCTGGAAAAATGAAGGTTGCTATGGCGCAAAGGAATTCCATCTGCCGTCGTGCAACAAAAGCAGGTAGAGGCATTGTTTTCTCTGGTCACTATCTCAAGGTAACTGGGGAACAGCTGCAATTACTGCAGAAACTCTGCATTGCTAAAGAAAAAGATTCCGCTGATGGAGGTGGCAAGAAGGTGAAGAGGAATAATGATACAGTTCAAAACTGCCATTTTTTTTTAATCAACTAGATCATCAAGTAACAAAACCTGCCTACTTACCTTTTTTTTCAACATTTCAGCAGCACCAAGACAGGGTTGAGTTATTTTGTTTGACGTAAAATAATGAGTCACATTATTGTACTGAGTGTGAAAAACAACTAAATTAAGTTTTTTAAAGGCAATCATCATTTTAGTATTTAGACCTCCCAACATGCAATGCTTGACAGTTTAAACTCTGTTGTGTAGTACATTAGAAATGTGCTTTGTGCTTTTTCAGCTCAAGGTTGTTTCTTTGATAATAATGAAAACAAATGATGCTTACTATTGAATGCAATCTTACCATGAACACTTACTAAGACTGCTATTACTCAAATTACTGAGACAGACCTAATGTTTTTTGAGGCAAGGTGGAAATCATATGCCATTCTGTTGATTTCAATTACTTCGATTGAAATTACAATGGAAGCCATTTCCCCCAGCTTAAGAAAAAAAAATGAAAAATTGTCCTTGATGAAAAGAAAAAAAACATGTTAAACCACAGTTATGTGAGAAAAAAAATGTAAATTATGAGAAACAGTTATAATTATTTAGATTAGATTCATTAAATTACAAGATAGAAAGTCAATGATGAGGTACAAAAAATATAGATTATGAGATACATTTTGACTTTTTATCTCATCTTATGATTATGACCTACCGTGGGAATACCATATCAAGCTTTTAATCTAATTTATTTTTTATTTAACTGAGCTTCTGTAAGATTTACTGACTTAGTTATAGATTTTTTTGACACCTCATTCAGCCTCAAAGTGCCTGATAGTCCAGACAAAGCAGCTGAAAATAGCTGTCTGACAGTGATATGTTGGTAACACAAAGTAAAGGAATGTGACAGAGAGCTTGATCGTTGAACTTCTGGTGATGCAATCTGCGTCCTGATGTGATGGAGAGCTTCAATGTCAAATGACTCCCCACCAGTGCACAGCTTTTGTTTACAGGGCGTGCGGTACGTGACTGGATCTGTAATTGCTTTGCGTATTGGATGTGACGAGAAGAAGAAAAAAGATAGAGGGATTGTTGCTCTCGGCTCATGTAGGAGATTGAAACACAATGTTTGCAGCACCACCACAGAACTGTAATTTCATGCTTATCACGACGAGCCGTTTAAAGAGAAAAGACAGCGGGAGGATTCATTGTGTATCTCTACACATGAAGCAGTGACTCCCTCTGTACACGCACTAAAAAAAAATCAGCATGAGCGTGTTGCTCTCCATCCAAACCAAGAATTTGTCACTGAGCAAGCGTGTAATGACATTACATTTCTGTGTTGAAAGCTTGTAATTGCTGTGAAATTATCTTATTAAATGAAGCCACTGGAAACGCCGGAACACAAATAAGCCGGCGTTCTGGGCGGCTGTTCGTCAGGTCAAAACCGGTCAATTCAGAAGAACGAGGAAGTCATCACAGTGTTCGCTCTCAAAGGAGGAGGGGATCAGCGGCCCGTCATTTTATGTGTTCTCGTGACCCCGTCTGAGAGAGAAGCAAGGCGGTAGTCAGAGGGAGCGAATCAAATTGTCAAGCTGAAGGCGAAGTGCAGTCTTCCTTAAAGTCCATTTGCATTTATGTCCTAATGGTGTAATGACACTCTGAAGATGTAGCAAAACCATCAGTGGAGGAGGGGTGTTGGGTTTCCATTTGGAATTTCAAAAAGGCAAAAATCCTTTTATCTTCCATCTGTGTTGGAGAGTATTTTTTTCTTCCCTGGCTCTGTGTATTATAATTGTACATTTTAAAACAAAAGAACGGCTTGAAATGACTCAGTCAGTAATTATAAAAACTATTGAGTCACAGGACTTTTAACCAAGGAAACAAGCAACACATCCTCACACCAAAACAACTTGATTTTGTACGGTTGCAGTTTGGTTAGGTTGAGGAAAACACAGCCCAGTTGCCCGGGTATTACGTTAGCAGTTAACGTTTCTGCAAACCAGCAATGCCAAACTAGATATATTCCTCTGGATGTCAGATCATCTCAATCTGTGAGTGTTGCAACCAAACCAAATTGTAATGTTTTCCTTACCCTAACCAAGTGTTTTTTTATGCCTAAACCTTAACGGAGCATAAGCACAGAGTTAAAAATTCAACCCAAACAAACGGAAAGTTGCAACATAAAGAAACGTTCAGTCTATTGTGGTTTACAGTAACAGTTAACAGTTACAGTAACGTACTAGACTAACATTTCCTCTAGGGATTGGGTTGGCAGAGTATCATAATGTTAAACATTCTGACACATCAGAGATGCCTGGTTTATTTTCATTTATCAGGGATCCTTTATTGATTTCTGTGGGAAGAGGGTTTTACTGGGACAGATTTGAGAAACCAGACTTTTTTTCCAAACTGAATTTGAGTCTTTTTCTTGTGTATTGTTGAGTCCCTGAAGGATGGTATTTGTTGCTGAACTCTTCATTTCTAGTGAATATTAGGTTTACCCTTACCTGCAGAAAAGCCACAAAGATAAAGGGAAGCTGTTGTAGTAAAATACCTGTTTTTTAAAAAGGATTTTGAAAATATAGATGATTTCAATGCGCATAATGCTGATGATCTGTCGATCTTTACAAATCCAGTCAATGGCATAGGCATCAGTGCTGAAAAAGATTATCGAGGTTACTTGCTTGTAGCTACACTTCTATGTAGTATGGCCCACAAAATGAGTTAAAAAATGTACACAACTACACAGTCTACACAACTGAGTCCACATAGCTTAATAATTCGACATACTTTCTTCCCATATTTTTGTTTCTTATCCTTTTTTCATGCTGAAATGAATATTTGCTCTATAAAAGCTCTGTGTTATGAAAATCAACCAGCGGCTTCTTTACATCACCGACAACTTTGCCACACAAGATGATACATTCAGTCATCCCCTCATTTATGATGCCGTCTCTGCTCTGTGGCATATTTGAATCAAGTCTCGTCTATGCGGTGGAAGCTAACAAAATCACGGTGTTTCTACCCGCTGGACAATATCGTAGGTAGACACGGTGGTTAGCCTGCAGCCACAAAAGCAGTAAATGCATTTTCTGTTCTGCTTTGCAGCACCTGATTGAATAAGCTCCACTGGGCGAAATCTCCCAAACACACACCTGCTCCGCTAGTCATGTAGCAACCCAAGCCCATCTAATAAGCCTTATTAGATCAAATGCCTCTGTGGCTTCAGAAAAATAACAGTCTAAAGAGATGAAATAGCCTCATAACACCAGGCTCCGTGGTGTGTCAGAGTGTGTTAAGAATATGTCTCTGCACCACCGTCACAAAGATAGTTTCTTGCCTATTTATGCTGTTAACAAGAGTAATGTTCGTCCTTTAAAGGGCTATATTGTCCTTAAAGACACGAGAGGATAAGATGAAACTTTATTTGGCTCTGTCGGGAAATTATGTGGCGGCAGCAGCAAGCAGTGATATGGATTAGATGGAGAAAAGATACTGAATAGATGCATTAGAACATAAACTAGGCTATTAAGAACAGCTTAAACAACAAGAATAGTAATCATTTACAACTAAATGGATGCATTTGTTTATACTGAAATTTTCCATCATCTTTATTCAGTAAAATGGTTCACAGGCACACATTTTACTGTGATGTATGGCTCCGGGCCCACATAAAATCAGGCTGTTTGTCAGCCACAACTTGCATTTAATACCGAACAACGTACTCTGTGTGGTTTAAAACTTGTTTTGAATGCTGACAAAACAAAAACTCATGTTTTCTAATGTATAATCTAAGTTACTTAACCTTCAGTCCATGACCACTTTCAAGGGATGTGAGACCAAGTGTGTCTCAGTACAAATATGGATGGTTCTCTCTCTCTCTCATTTCAGCTTCACTGATGAAAAAGACTGATGCTGAAATTGGTTTTCTATTTTAGAATGAAGTCCTGCTTTTCTTTTGAGGCCATCTTTATGTCTGTGCTGGGCTCTGGTGATCTTATATAAATGAATGGGTCTTCAAAAAAAAGCCCACCCACAACGGCCTCGCTCACCATTTGTTTTTCTATGAAAGTTAGCTGGTCCGTCACGAAACTGGAATTTTTAACTTTGATACATGTTTGATACCATTTTCGATACCAAAGGGAAAAATTGAAACATTGGAGGCATAAAATGAAATCAGATTTTTAGGAAAAAGATGAATATAACAAGGCGTTATTGTGTAATGTGTGTTAATAACAGCAGCATCTGAGTTGAATTGTTTCTGGAGGAGGTGTGTGGGCACTACAGCTGTGCATGTGTCGTCATGCTGTTGAAGTAGAGAGCAAAACAAAAAACCCAGCAAGCACTGAAGTATGAAAAAATGAGAATTGAAAGGGAAAATTATTAAACATTGGAGGCATGACTTGCTTCATACACAACCCAACATACCTCAGTGCTATTTTGCACCTCATGTAAATACTTTAACTATCTTATTTAGTTTATTTAGTCTATTTTGTCTCTGATCTTTATTTTGAATCGTATTTATCTTTTCCAAGTACTGACTTGTTTTCACATGCTGACCTGTTTGTGACTGAGAGCAACTACTCCATGTGCCTTTAATTGCCCTCCGGGGATAAATAAAGTAAAAAAAATAAAATAATTTAACCATTTTTAATATTCAGTATCGATACGTATTCAAATTTCGATTCACAACATTAGACTCTCCAGTCCTTTTCATATTCTTAATTACAAGGCTTTACTTGCTGTTGTTCCATCCTACCTACAGAACTACATTCTTTAAAAAAGTAGGGGAAGCTATTGTCATCGCTCCAAGGACAGAACTGTCACAAAAGTTTGTAATGTACTTAAAAAAGGGCATTTAAGTACGCTGCTCCGTCGCTTGGAATCAGTAATGAAATGGCCTGAATGGCCTGGGCAAAAAATTCTGATTTGATTTTGATTTCAAAATTGTTCAAGTCCTCTAAAGACTAAAATCATGACAGTCAGTTGTTTCATTTCTAATATGTGAAAGTATAAAAAGAATAGCAGAGAAATGCAAATAAATAACATAAATCAACTGATGAATGTTATTAAAGTCAACTGGTGTGTGCAGTGCAAAGTATAACACAACAGAATGAAAAGCAAACAGATCAGTCATGTGCATTTCCCGCAAAACGAGTGGTTCACATTAATCAGATCTCCAGATGGCCTCGCTCTCCTCCTCCTCCTCCTCCTCCTCCTCCTCCCAGTCTCTGTTTGAGTTTCTCCCCCTCTTCCTCTTCTTTTCCCTAGCCGCCATTTGACATTTTAACAGCAGCAGGTACAGAATTCAAAGTCTCCCGACAGAGCAGATAACTTGCTCTGCTACATGTCTCATAGATCCTCTTAACACCTTCTGACTTAAACAAGCTTTTCTCTGATGTTTCAGGCTGCTTAAAGACTTGTTTCTTTATGCTCGCTGCACCGTGGGATCACAATCACATAATCTGCAAAACAGGCCAAAACACAAAATGAAAGACGAGCAGCCTGCTGCATAATTTGAGACAACACCCACTCTGTGATGTCAAGTAATGCTTTTCCTGGTGTGAGCAGGACAAAGATGGATGTCCTATCAGTGTCCTAAGAAAGAAGAATGAGTGCAGCCATGATGCTCCGTGCTGCATCAGCTGTAATGCATCCTGTCAGTGATGCTCTGTTATACGTTCAGCTCTAAATTGGATGTGAACTAGTCACTTCAGATTATACTTGCACAGCGCTGTGTGAAAAGGGAACCAATCACCTCTTGGCAGCAGCATTAAAATCAGCTTGTAAAATTGTCAAACTCTCATCTCATCTCATCTCCCCAAACAGAGCGACGCCGGTCCTCAAGAGTTTCTCAGACAAATAATAATGCTGCAGTTTGCTTTGCCTGACAAACACCGGCTTTCCGCGCTCTTTTCAATCAGCTAAGGCAGCGCATTACCGCTCCACATTTTGTTTTCAATTTTTAAAAGCACTGGCACACAAATCATAGTAATCCCAGTGAGACACTTCCAGTAACGCTTTTTATTACTTGTCTGCAGAGCCGTGTGAAATTAGGTGGTCTACTTTCTGGTGAGCTTTCAGTGCAGGTCTCAAAGATCTGGAGCCTTTCAGGTCTCGCTAATGTTGATGTATGCCTTACTTAAATGTATACCACATTGTACTCTGCAAAATAAAGCTATGCAGTTAAAATCTCTGAAATGTATCCAATATGAAGTTTAGGTCCAAAATGTAACTTCTGTTCAGCTTGCTAACATTCCAGGGTTCATTTTGTTACAGAATGAGGGACATTTTTTGAAAAGCCTGTTATCTTATTTTTGTATTTAAACCTAATATGCAGCAGTGGAGGAAGTACTCACCTACAAATGTAACCATGTAATAATACAATTAAGTGAAAGAACAGCATGTTCTCTTCATAACCTACCTCAGAATAAAATTATGCCATTTGGATTTTTCTTGATTCATCTGCTCATCCTTTTCCTACTTTTCGTAGTCAAGCACAGAAATCTTTTAGTCAATTAATTGTCTAAATCAGTGATAAATGTCATTTGAAAAACCAGCAGATATTCAGGTTTTAAGAAACTGAAACTTGGCAGTCAGGCTTGATACATATGATACATATAAAACAATTATTTTCTTGCAGTGATTCGGCAGCATTTAATGGCCACATTTTATTGACTTAATACACTGTAAGTTATTTATGATGAATGTTAGGAATATCTAAATCTGTGCACTAATTAGTAAAGACAAAATCTTGGATCTGCAGTTCCCACAATGCTTTGGGTCGACACCAGAGATTTCTGTGATATTCATGGACAGGATCTTAAGGCACAACAGTGTTGAGGAGAGAGTCAGGTTTGGGATCATAATTGCGTCTCTGCTCGTATGCAGATGACTTGTTTCTGTTGGCGTACTCTATCTGTGACCTCCAGCACAAACCGGGGGCGGGATCAGAGTCAGCCATTGTTCTCTGTCTGAAAACAAAGGACTGCAGCCTCTGGCTTGGGGCTGTTCCCCTAAGTATCATGGGTACTAGTTCTCAAGCGAAGGGAAAATGTGGTTTGTTGCGGCCCTCGCAGTAAGACGTGCGTTGTTGCAGACCATCGTCGTTAAGAGGAAGTTGAGCTGAAAGTAGAAATTTTCACTCTACCAGTTGATTTATGTTCCAATCCTCACCTGTGGTCATGAGCTCTGGGTGGCAACCGAAAGAATGAGACCGTGTTGATACAAGCGACCGAAATGAGTTTCCTCTGTAGGGTGGCTGGGCTCAACCTCAGAGAATGGGTGAGGAGCTCAGACATCTAAGGCCGCTGCTCCTCGAGTAGAAAGGAGCCAGCTGAGGTGGTTTAGGCATCTGATCGGAATGCCTCATGGACGCATTCTTTTTGAGATTTTCCTGGAATAATCGACGAGAAGGAGACCCTGGGACGGACCCAGAACTGATGATATCCTTGGTGTATAATGTCTGTGTGTATAGGTTTGACCAAGTTATGCCTCAGAGTTTAGACATTTTTGACACAAGGGTTGAAAAGTACAATGTAAAGTTTCCTTACTACCTACAAAACTCAGACCCACTGACAGAAAGAAAGTTAGGTCTGCAGCTCAATAGGGAACCTTTAATTGCCTTCATGAGCTGCGTGTTGCAGCAACTGCTGCTGCTGCTGCGTCTGCTGACCGTGTTGGGGAGCTGCCAAATCAGCAGCCCACTACAATAACTAACTTCCTATTGTTTTTGATTGTATCTTTGCCTGTAGCGTGCAGCGCCATGAACTCCTTTCTCAGTTTGAAAACCTCTGTCCAAAAAAGACGAGCTGAAGCATTTCATGTGAAAATTTCGTGACAGATAGACAGACGCGAACGTACTCGATATGGAGCCTAAATCCATAAGAGATGTGTCATTGTTTAAATGAGCTGAATTACTGAATACATTACACGTTAAAGGAAGAGTAATCACTTCATTATTCCGCCTGTCACACCTTTCAGATTTCTGATTTGCGCGCAGCATCATTTACCATCGTTATAATGTGCTGTGACGAATCTGAAAATGTAAAATCACGACAGCGTGAGCTGTAAGCCTCCTGTAAAACCAGGAGCGCTGCTGCTTTTCCGGAGCGAGGGGGTTTTGCATATTAAGGTCGTAACACATGAGCAGCCATAAATCTTCTTTACTGTAAGAGAGGGGGACCTGGTGTGGCTTAAGAGCAGCCTGAACAGTCAGGGGAGAGCTTAATAGTGGCACAGTTATTGGACTTTTGCATGGGATTACTCCCTATTGTGAAGCTTTCTAAGGTGTGACTCGGGGAATAGACTTTAAATTATTCAACAGTACCACTGAGATTAATTGATTATTGGGCTTTAGATCAATGATAATCAGTAGTTCTGTGTGTAATTCAGGATCTACGGTCCGTCTTGATCTCTGTCCCCGGAGAAATTGGTCCTCATCTGTTTTGCTAATCCTCGGGTTTTACTCCCCTGGTCTTGGACAGGCTTCCCATTAACATGTTGAATAGGCTGCGGAGCTTTCGCACACTGGTTCTCTCCTTTTGTTTTTGTGTGATTTTGAAGTGGTAAATATGGCCACTTTAACCAAACGTATCCTTGCCTCTCCTGCCAGTCTACCGTTTGTTGTTCTTCTTTTTATGCCAAATAAATCTTCATAAATGGTTAATGGCTCTCACACTGCCAGGGCTGATGTTTTGACTGTCTTTGAGGGCAAAGACTTAAAGGTGTTATGTAGTAAAGCCTTTTCTTTCTTCTGCTGTATAAAATGGGTCAATATAAACCTCTCAATCTGCATGAGGCTTTCATTTCAAAGACACTTTGTACTCACTTTGAATAATACATACATCACACTCCTTTCCTTCAGCAAAACAAATGCCGTTTTCTCCGAGGTGTGTTTAGCTCTCGGCTCGGGTCATTTTTAATGATGGGATTCTTTCCTCAAGGCTGTGGCAGTGTTTTTCTAAGTGGAGCTAATAGGCTTATAAACAATGACATCAAGGCTTCTTTTTTATCAAGATGTTGTTCAATGAAATGTTGCATGAATGACTTGTAACTCAACTTAGAGTGAGTAACTTTACTAACTTGAGTATAAAATAATTTATCCTCAGGTCTGAGTGAGAGCTGCATAATAATTATTTTACCTTTTGATTAATCCGTCACCTTCATGAATTCACAACGCAGCCTTCTACTGTCGAACGTTTCTGAGAAATAGTTTGAATCAGTCATACCTCTCTGAATTAATGCTTGGTCTGAATAGCCGGGTCGCCAGGAGGTGATTGAAGTTTATATTTCTGTAAACCACTCACTCATTCAAACTTACGTACAGGCTATGTACAATATTATTTACCAAAAAGGTACTTTAAGCCAAAACATGAACGTCACCTCATCTTCCTTCAACCTCATTCTAACCAAATGGTTTTTGTGCCTAAACCTAGCCAGATCATAGACATAGCTTTATTTGGGGAGTGGTGGGTTGATGCCTGGCGTTGACCAGCCGCCAATGCTATTGATGATTGTATAAAAAGAGAGAAATACGTAAAAATGCAGGACTATCAGGCACAAATCAGTAATAACAAGGTAACAATAGCGAGCTTGCTAGTAAGCTACTGAGACATAGTACCAAGTTGTTTAATGCTTTTTATAAAGAAAAGTACAATAACTCACTGAAACAGCAGAGAGTTCCCATAAACCTCAGTTTTGCATTACCTTGAAATTTAATACAGACATTCATGGTCCCCTCAGGACAATGTTTGTGTACCATCAGCCTCAGCTGTGTTCTGTGTTTTGTACTGATGAGCAAATGATCACCTGCTAACACAATATATTAAGATGTAGAGCATGGTTACCAGGACACCCTCATACCATTAGCATGTTAGCATTGTCGCTGTTAACACATTAGCGTGTTGACGTCAGCATCAAGTCAAAGCAGGGCTGTGATTCAGCACAGCCTCAGGGAGGTGCTGGCCTTGCTGTTGACTGTCAGCCGTGTTTCTTCCCAAATTAGTTCAATGATCATAAATTGTTGTTGATCACTTTTGGTTATTGCCTCTTTTCAGCACTTTGAATTCACAAGTACTCATTTCAGTTATTGGCACTTGTAAGTAGTTCAAGAAAAAAAAAAAAAAAACACTCCAAAGAAA
>CAEMYA010000024.1:8511558-8534543 GCA_903131615.1 Diplodus sargus
TTTTAGTTTAAGGCAGTTTTTTTTTTTTTTCTTAGACTTGTTTATTCACTCAGGTTGTTTTATCAAGCCAACAGACGCTGCAAAAGCTGTAATTTGAACTCAAGATGAACCGCCACTGTAATATTTTGCTCTAAGGTTGTCAGACAGTCTGCCCACAAACAAATGCAATCACGTCAGACTCCAGTTCAGTTCCTGCTGCTTTTTAAGCCACTTTATTGTGAAAGGCAAGAATAGAGATAAAAGCAACGGTACAGTACTGACTATAGGGAATTAAATGCATACCGTTCAGTGAAAAATTGATGTCATTGGGCATTACAGGCAAAGAAATGAGAAATGAAAAACCAAATTATGCTAATATCTGACCTGTTTGAGGTGCTTCATATTCAATTTGAGTTTGTTGCAGCAGCGGAGGCTTTTAAAAATTCCTTTTGTTAGTGTTGTGGCAGCTTTTTTCTTTTTCTCTCAGAGTCAATTAAAATTCAGCCCTGCCATTCACCATGTCCACTTCAATCCCCCCCCCCCCCTTTAGAAATGGCTGGAGACAGGTGGGTTGTGGGAAGGTTGCCGGTCGGCAGGTGGCCTGTTTCCATGACTCCACAGCACATACTCATTACCAACCCACGACTCAGTTATGTAGCCACGAGCATACGTGATGTTCGACTGTTGAGTTGCTCTGAATCTCACACTTTCTTTTTTTGAAGGGAGTTTTTTTGTTTTTGTATGAGTAAAACATCAGAATCGTGGCTGTTTCAGGTATCGGACAACGTGGCGTCTCCTTCTCTGACTCGGCTGCGAAAACAACTGATGTGATTTTTGATATTTAGTCTAGCTTGTGGAATGGCTATGTTGATGTAAATGTAAATGTAAATGTAGGTCGGTTGGTCGCTCCGTCCACCTTATAGGATGGTAAATTTGGGACGTTTATGTTAAATGTATAATGAAACCTATAGACTTTTGGTGATGGGCTGACTTTTACTGTAATACCATCATGAGGCTGACATTTGTGAAAATGAAAATGTTATTGATCCAAAGTTATTGATCAGAGAAAATATCCTCAACCAAGTGGTATGTTTGCTCAAAACTTTCTCTAAGCTGTCTAGTGATGCCTTTCATCTTGCCGCTTTGAGTCGCAGATATGAGATGGATTATTATATGAGATTGACTTGCAACTGGCTGTGGGAAGAACCAACAGAACGCCATTCTGGGTTTAAAGCTCTGTTTTTTGCTGTCTGTTTTTCTCCAACTGTGGTCTTTCATCCTGTCTCCTGTGTGTTTCTTACTGACTCGAATCACAACACAGATTTGATCGGGTGAGTTGCGCCACATGAGTAATTAATAAAGCATGCCCAGTTTTGTGGACTGCTAGTGGAGTAAAGGCTAGAAAAGTTGTGCCAGTTCAAATAGACTCACTCCGGATTACCTATCAGTGATCTGAAGGGGGATGGAGAGGGATAGGGGATGGTTTCATGCCTTGTCCCCCCTCAGATTACTTTCTGCTAAAACATTAAACTTATATGGTAAACGTGGTAGATGTTGTACCTGACAGCACTGTCATTGTGAGAGTCTTGTTTTAATTGGTGAGATGAAAAGACGACAGAATACAAATAAGAAAGACAGAACGGACAGTGAGAGCATGTTAGCATGCTGTTATGTTACCATTTTGCTCAAAGCTCTTCTGTGTCAAAGACACGTCTCCTGGAGCTGCTAGCATGATTATAGACTCTCAGTCTTTTTTACTTTACATTTGTACTTTATTTAATTGAGATCTCGCAGTGTGTAGGTGGTCCACCTGCCGACAGAGCAAAGACGATCTGTTTTTTAAAAAAAAATCATTAATGCACATTTTTACTGGAGAGATTAAGTGTCTCATCATGGTGTTCTGGAGGCCTCCTCCTGTAGACAATAAGAGAATTTAGGGCACTGAATACTGAAAATACACAGAGTACAAGCACAAAACAGGAGCTATTACCAACTAAAAATACTGAAATCAGTAGGAACCAAAGTAGGAATTCGCTGTTCCAGTAATTGTGCATTGGTGAGGGATTATCACGTCAGCTAAATGCCCTAAAACGATACAGAAAATATGCTTAGCGTGTGCAGCACACTTTGAATCAGGGCTGAGCTCTCGTTGATTAATCTGGTTTTGTCTTTTGAAATGAGAACCAAGGTTATATAATCAGTTTGAATCTGATCTGCCCAGTTGTTTCAGACGAAACGGGGAGAGAAATTAGCTTTGAAGCTTTAGCCGGAGTGTGACTGAGACAGAGAAATTATCTGTGGGCGGTAATTGTGTAAAACTACCATCAGTATAGGCCGACTGCTTTTGACTTTGACTCACTTTTGAGGTTTTTCGAGTGCAGTCTGTTGACCTCAATTAAAAGGATGAATGGAAATGATATTAAAACATCACACACAATATTTTTATCCTATGGTAAGGTATTATCTTACTCTCCTAAGGGCTGTAGAAAATTATAAGAATGTAATGTTTTCAAAAAAATGTAGACTTTGGATCTTTTCCTCAAAAGTAATGGTACCTGGCAGCTGAGTTAATTGTTATGTATTATCAAAGCAATATGCAGCACCGTAATACATGTAATCTAACACTGAATGACTCTGATTCTTGATTTATAAAAAGAGTTTAATGCCATCCAAGAGGTAGGTCAGACGTCATTGTGCATTTGTTTTGCCCAAATAGACGGAGACATGTTTCTTGTAAAGCAAACAGCTCCGACACATTCTCCTAGTTCGCCAAAAGAAAAAAAAAAGAAAAGATTTAGATGTAAGTGTGTTGTCTTCTGCAAGTCTTTGCCTCAGACTCACTGGGGTGCTGCGAAATTAATGAGAGAAAACTGCTGGGGTGGTGGTCGGCATAAAAGCATCAGATGCCTTCTTCTGCACTGAGAGAATTATTAAAGTGCTGGTTGCCAGTCGGAGATGAGGAGATCAGTGGAAACCCCTCGCCGTGAGCTCCGTGCATGTTAGGAGAGGCGAGGGATGGCTGCGAGGATGCAGGAGGGAGGCCGAGAGGAGGGAAAAATATGTTGCTTTCTGGCTTTTCTTATTTGCACCATCTGGTCGGTCGTTTGGGTGTTTGTGGGGGTTTTTGTACATGTTACAGTGACAAGAGATTGTGGGGCAGGGTGGACTGACGGATGTTCTCCACATGCAGAGAGTCGGTGAACACTGCAGCCTCGGATCATGCCAACAGCACAGAGACTCTGCGGGGGAGATGCAGCAGCTCGCCACCTTGTCTGACTATCATTCTGTATCGTCTGGGTCTCTGTTCTCTCCTCTGTGGTGTTTTTTAAAAATAGATCAACATGAAAAACCATTAAAATGCAATTAACTTTGAGACATTAGCTGCTTGTAGAATAAAGCAAACAAGAATCCTGGATATAAAGTAAGCATGACTGAAGTAAGATGTGCATAAGGACATCACTTGTGTCATAATGAGTAACATCATATCAGAATTAGTTATCTCAAATGTGAACTGACTTGTTAAGTGTGCAGAAATGGAATTGATATTCCAGCGCTCTCCAGGATCCGACTGACACTATTTTATCATCAGTCACTTTAAAACAGCTTCATCTGTGCTTTATCACCAACTGTTGCTTCGTTAAAAAGTCCGGTGCGGATCAGCGGAGAATCCAACAGACCAGGCTGCGGAATTTCCTGATGCTAATGAGGCACATTTTACTGATAGAGCCCCCATTTTTGGCCTATTGGCTGATTCAAGTTGCATTTTACTCTGGAACTGTTTCTCAAAACTTTTTTAGACCTATGAACACTTAACCATTGCAAAAAAACCTCACAGACCACCTGGCATTAACTTCCAACAATCCACCTACTTCAACTGAATACCACAAATTAAAGCCTGATCAGATTGACAGTCTAATGTAGCAATAGCTGGCTCCAAACTGGAGAATTTTAGTCTCGCAAAGCGGTCAACGGCTGATCACTTTTGACATAAATCTTAGATATGTGTCACAAAACGGTCACAAAGCGTTCGGTTACAATGCTGAAGTCTGTTGGGTCGGTAACAAACTCAGACACGCAGATACTGTGCTGCTCAGGCTAAGTGAGCTCTCACTTCAGAACAGGCTGAGGAGTGTGACGACAATGCAGCTGAATAAATGTATAATCATCATCAGCAGCTTTGATGCTCTGACATTTTTCTGGGACACTTCAGGGAAGGTCTTTCCACTCCAAGTCTGTCATTGTGTTGCGGTTTTGTTAGAGTGCTCAGTCCCTCTCCCTCCTGGACTCAGAAGACTGGTGCAGAATTGGACTCCCATGTGTCAACTCGGGATTAACTATTCAGTGGGTACCTCACTCTACAAAATGCACTGTGCAAAATGTCAGAGTAGTGCCACGTCTGTTTTGAAGGGACATCAGCCTCCACATGGGGAGTTCAGAGCCTCCCTGTCCTCTTTTTTTTTAACCAGCCCTCCGTTCTCCGTCCTCTCCCTCCCCTCGTATCGACATCTGCTTTAGGAGGACAACACGGCCATTAACTCAGGGGAGAGGAGAACGCAGGGAACAGAGGGTCAGGACAGAGAGAGGGGATGAACAGATTGAGCGCGGAAGAGGAGAGATGAAAGGGTCAGAGAGAGAAATTGTGGATAGAGGTGATAAAAACACAGAGGAGCAGAGGCCGAGCGTTAACAGGAAATAAGGAAAAGGGGTCATCGGACAAAAAAGAGAGACACGGAGAGAGAGAGAGATAGAAAATTCAGAAACAGCCACTGAAGCGGAAACAAAGACGTCCTCAAGGGACTAAAATCCAATATCATCAGGCCCTGAAGGACTATAGTACAAATGACTTATTCCCAAGAAAAGAGAGTTTTACATATCAGAAGATATAGAGAAAGCAATCGTACAAACTGTCTTTTGGGATTTGTTTTGAATAAAAGGCAATATAAGATAAACCGAGACAAAGAGAACGATTCACAGTGTAGCATGGCATGCACTGTGGGAGGAGTGATAGCACAAGGACCCGCTTTCGAGAGTTTCCCTGTGGTATTTCTGTTAGTGCTGCTGTCACAAAGACAGTGTTAGCAACAAAGCAACAGGTAGCAGCCTGGCTACTGTCCAAAGCAAAAAAACAACCCTAAGAATCCCAGCCTGACTGACTGACTGAGAAAACATTCGGCTGCACTATTAAGTAGGAAGGTTTTGTTTCTTACTGATCTAGCAAAAGGAATGTCGGTCTATCTGAAGTCCCGCTAGTAATGGGAAACACATATCAGCAAGGGAACAGCGTTTTACACAACACCGGAGCGCTCTCCATTGAGTAAACACCCATCTGTTCACTCTTGTTGCAATGTAGAGTGTCAACAGTTAATCCAGTTGTTCCACCATAACCAGGAGACGGTGACTGGGGAAAACTATGCCTTTTCCTGTTTTGGTTACGCAAATGGCAGACACCCTACCTTTGGGGTTTTCCCACTGGCGCTTTTGGCGGCGTGGAGCTGTGCTCAGGATGGACCTTCTCTGGAGTACGGCCAAAGGGCACCCGCCCCTCCCTGCCTCTCCCTCAAACAAGCGTGTGTTGGGTGATGCAACTCATGTATGCGCGGGAGACCTGAGAGAAAAGCAGTTTTAAAAGGCCATGCGCTCAGCTCTCTGTAGTTTTTTTAGCTTCACGCTGAATCTTTGTGTGTCAGCCTTCTGCTCGGAGTCCAGGCCGTAGTCAGGGAACACAGGAGATGTGTGTTATCCTCCTGGGCGGAAGCTCTTTGTGCTTAACCCCTTCACTTTTACTAGCAGTAATGAAACAACTCTACGGAGACCTCAGATCGGTCTTGAGAAGCTGCAGCGTTTATTCATCGACAACTGAGGCCTTTACTGTACAATTATGTTGCTGCTAAACTGCAAATTTACTGCTAAATGCCCTCTTTCTCCAGACGCTCAGCTGTGAAATGTCACATACTCACTGCTCGCTCACTCGCTGTTGCTCTACCTTTCAAATCTTACCTGTTGTTTTAAGATACTGCTGGCAGAAACCAGACATTTCCTGATTTTGTTGCTTCCTAATAAGGGCTTTTAAATAATGAAAACATAATGTAGGTCTTTTATTGTGATATAGTATGTATAGAAAATTAACCTGTTTGCCACTGAATTAGAAGAGCTTTCTGAGTACACTTTTCCACAGTACTGTGGGGAGACGAGACAAGTCAGGTAGCCCTGTTGTAATGGAAATGCTAATCCCTGCCATGCTGGGCTGATTCAAACTGAATAGAGCCCGGCAGGCAGATGGAATGGAAAAATGCAACTTGATGTTGAGATTAGACCTTAATTGTTCCTGGATAAATCATGCCTGGTGTTGAACCGAATGGCCTCTGAAAAAGAAGCTTATAGGGAACTAATGTATGCGTGGATGATGTCATTCTTTGTAGCCATTACACTGTGTGATCAGTGTTTACGTCAGGATGATAAATTGAGGCAAAAGGTTGTCTATTTCCAGTGTAGGTTGGTGGTTTTTACCAAGCAGGGCGGTGTATGTGGGATTGACCCAAAATTAATCATCACAGTGCTCGTGTTTATTACAATGGGAGGAACATTGGTGTTTTTTTTTAACAATTTAACAATGTAGGCGTGCAGCAGAGAGGAAAAAATTTAATCTGTCTGTACTTTATCTATCTTGACTCTACAGACAATACACCGAATAATAGTCGGTTCTGGTCTTTTCATGGGATTTGTGGACAATAAGAAAAAAAATCTAGAATGTGGCAGGCTTATCTTTCAAAGTCACTGAGCAGTACAGTCGGAGACAAATGGGCAGTGACAGTTTTATAGCGTTCCAGAGGAAATGTGATCCCAGGAAGATAGTAGCAGTTACACTGTATGTGTCTTTACTGTGAGAGACACAGTAAAGATACAAACCTGTTAACCTGTTTTATTTTTTTTGTACAGTTTTGTACAGTACATACAGTAGACCCTGAAGGGGAGAAAACATCAGGAGAACCTTGGGTAGAAATTTAGGCAACAGCTGCTCCCGCAATCATTCGGCTGAGAAAACTATTTATCTAACACACTTGTTTTCGTAACGGTTAGGGCTCAATTATCTTCTTCTCTGTGACTTCTTGGTTCTTTAGTGCAGCTTCTTTCATTGTTCAGTCTGATTGCATTAGTTTAAGGACTCACACTTGTGTTGATTGGAACAATGTTGTTCTCTATATAAATGGTAGGTGTGTTTGGCTGGAAGGTGCTCGATCCTTTAAGATTGTGTCTGCTGATTGCTGTTCGACTCCTGTATAGAGAAAAGTTTAAAAAAAGTGGAAGATGGGAGTTTTACTTCTGCTTTTCCTGTTATTTAATCCCTCAGTTTCATATTTAAACCACTTAAAACCATCATCTGTTTTTGTGAAGTGGATGCGTAATTATACTCTGTGGAAGAAAGTGAAATGAGGGGAATGATTTGAGAATGAGGATAAAACACTCTCTGAATTGGAAAATGTTGAGATTAAATGTACTTATCTACAGACCGTGGAAATGTTGCATTTTTACATTTCTTTATGCTGCAACTTTACATTTCTTCTTTGACATTTTATGCTGTGACCGTGCTGTGATTATGATCCGGTTAGGTTTAGGCACAAATGCCATTTTTCTATTACAGCCATGATTTTGCACTTCCATCACAACTGGGTGGTAGAGTTTATGATTTGAATTTCTGTATATTGAATACTCATGTGCAGTGTTTTGTTTGGTCCCAGTAATAGTTCTTGTTAGCGTGCACTGAAGAAACAGATCACATGACATTATGCCGTGTTAGACAGCAAAAGTTGTAACGCGGAGATGTCGAAGTTCTGTCAACATCAATGCGGCAACATTGTAGCGTTAAACTAAAGCACAGTAATTCAAACAAAACTTTCAACTCACCATTGACGGGTAGATAAAAAGGTCTGGTCAAACAATTACGTTGTCAGCGGTATCCAAGGAGGGCAGAGCATTTTTTTTTGGTCAGCGTGCAATAACTTAAGCTGTAAATTCTGAGAGTGCAACGGTCAGTGGGGAAATGCTACGACTCCTGCCAGGACCAATATGTAACTTCATCTCTCAGTCCTGTGATGTCATGCTCACAAATGTCGAAATGCAAATTCAAACAGTGGTCACTGGCTTTTGCAGCCATTTCACCCGTCTTTCCACCACCATCCTCCACCTCCCGAGATCACAATCAGGTCTTAAACATGTCATGTGAACCTGACATGTTCTGTAGAAACGTCAACATGGTACGCAGCCTGTGACACTTACAAATGTGAACCTGTTTGCAGAAAAGTAACTGCCAGCATTTCATCCTGGCAACTGGGCTGAAAACAGATTACACGTGTAACTTGTACTTACCTTGTACTAAAAGTGACCAAAATGATCCATGTGTGCAGCAGCAACTTTAAAAAACGGAAGTTACATTTTAGTCCATTTCTGTCTTGGATCGTCCTTGGAGGTTATTTCATCGGAAACTAAATCGGGCAGTACCAGATTCTTCTATGTGCAAACACCTCCACCATCACATTGATACAATGGAACAGTGTGAGCACTTCAAACTGAACAGAGGAAGACTGAACCGTACAGTGAGCCTGCATGCTGTTTTCTATGCCAGAGATGTGACTTACAAAATACCTCCAAAATTAAAAACACAAAATTGAATCCATACGAAACGCAGACCTCAAACAACCCTGAACTTGAGATCAAGGGGACACTATTTCATATTGAAGACAACAAACAGAGCACTTTGTGTATATAACCAATGCTGCATTTCACACTGAGCTGAAATAATATTTTCTGTGCTGGATTTGATACCTTGACGACAAAATGTTCCCAAAGCATTGATGAGATGTCTTGAAGGACTCACAAAAGTAGTGCAGGTTTGATGGAGGAGAAACACATTTTTTTTCAGGTACATCATCGGCAACAATGTTATGTTAAACTGTAACTTAACAACAAACGCAGTTAGACCTCTCATTGAGGTACATTTCTACAATCGTGTATCTATAACACAGTGAGCTGTCATACTTATGTCATTGTGTTTGCAAGCTGACACCACTGCAACCAATACCTGAAACATCCTCAGACTTTGTAGTTTCATCCTGAATATTTAATCTGATCTGAGCTCAAGTATGCAACAGCTGCTACTCATCTCCTTTCACAAGTACAGCCAAGACTGATAAAGTATTAAACAAATTAATGGTGGTGGCACTAGATGAAGGATTAAAGCAAGACTTTAAAAAAAGAAGTCGTCTCATTTCCGTCTTCGGCCATCTTGAATGTCCGTGCCAGAGGAAGGGAGGAGAGCTAGGAAGAAGAATGGAGATTCTCTTTTTAGCTTAATCTCTTTATTATTTTTGCACTTTCCCTTTCAGCCATCCCAGTTAATTTTCCCCCCGGTTTTTGTGTGTGAGCACGTCTTTTCTTACTGTCTCCAGCTTTGCAATGTCTTTTGTTTTTTTATGTCACACTTGGTGTCTTTCCCATCATGTCTCTCACTTGTCTAGTGTTGCATCACTTACTAAAAAAAACAAAGAAAACTAAACAAAAACATGTTGGGCCAAAAATGTACCCTAAAACTTAAGAGATGATTTTCAAGCGAGTCACTGGAGGGAAAACTTTCTGTCTCTCTTTCTGACCTTACATCATCAAAACATTCGGGCGATGTTTGGATGCAGAGCATCTCTGCATCAACAGGCATCTGTTCTTCAAGGGGTAATGCACTCCTCCTGGTTATTAATAGCATCACATACTGGTACAAAAGTAAACAAAGCAAGACTTGAAGAAAGCAAATTGTCTTTTTCATAATGCAGGTTGTGGAGGTCACCCTCGATGCCACATATTGCCTCCCGGCAGAATTAAGTAACGCCTCAGCAAGCCAACGCGGCTGCATTGCTCATTCACATCATTAAAATAAATTGCTGTGCTTCGTGGTCTGTAAAAGAAAAATGTTATACAAAAGCCCCGTTTTCACCCCGCAGCTCTGCTCGGGATTTTGTCACTCTGTTGTCCCAGGGGCTCCTCAGCTGCTTCAGAGACACAGGAAGTCACGGCATGTTTTTCCTCTATACAGAACTCGCCCATGGGCAAATACAACGACTCGTCTCGCAGTCTATTGTTGTATGAAGTAATCAATTAATAACAAACAATCATTTGCATCAGGCTACATCCTGCCGGGAGAAGGAGGAGCAGGGGTGATGGAGGGGAGTCTGAGTTTCATGTTTCTTGGTTCAATTCTAAAACAGTGGGTGAAGAAGCTCTTGCACTCAACGGTTAGATGGTAGAAGAAACTTCGAGAACTAAAGCTCTGCTCGAGTGGCAATTTCTTTGAGGCAGAACAGAGGGGATAGATAAAGAGATTAAGAGAGAAATAAATGAAATAATGCTCAACCTGCTCCTTTGAGAGAGGAGAGTAGACTTGGTTTGGTCCAATGAAATGTTCTCTACAGGTGTCTGAAGTAACAAGATGAAAGGTTGGATGTGTGGGAGGGTTTCGGGTCTCTCCACATCAAGCACACAAGTGACCTGGCTGAAAAGAACAGAGGGCTCACAGCTTCTTGGCACAGTGTTAAAAATAGAACATTACTTATACAGCGCTTTTAAATACTGTGTTACAAAGTGATCTGCAGTCAAAGAAAATCAGACCGTAAAGGGTAAAAATTGTTATCCTGCTCCATAGAACATTGTTGTGAGGTTAAAGGAACAGAGTGAGCATCATTTGCTGTTTTTCAACTTCGACCTCCAAGTTAAAACTGGTCAAAATGTGGCCCTGCAGTGTATCCCACACATACAGTTCACTTGGGCGGGCCACCAGGTTTATGAACCGCCCATGTATATATATATATATTTTTAACTGTTATTAATAAGACACAGATACCATAAAATATAGTCAACACAGGGAAAGGGTAAAACAAAATGATCATTAAATACAGAAAAAAGGGAATAAAAATATTTATATATATATATATATATATGAATGAAGTCAGACTTCATCATAATGGCACATCAGTCTTCACACTTCCTCTGCAAGCCGTCAGGAAGAGCGTCAAGCTTTGAAGCCAACATTCATAGTGGCCAAACTGTGTAGTTAAAACATCATGTGAGGCCCCAAAAACAGTTTTTACCATCAGCTTTAATTGTAAGAGACGCGGCTGTAAAACAGTGGATATGTCTTATAAAATGATTTGTTTCAAGATGAAATCATTTCATCTCTACTGGTGTTAGCTGGAGGCTAAACTGAAAGGTCGGCAGGAGTCTCTATGATAAATATAAATTAATAAATAATATATATAGATAAATATATCCGTCATCACCAATCATTCACACACCAAGTCATATGAATACAGAGCCCCGGGTGGAAAAATGTAGTGACTTCCTTTAACAGGCAGATCCTAAATACATATTAATCAGCTAAAATTAAAGAGAGGTCTAGGAGTTATTTAATTTGAATTAATGAATACATTTTTTGTAACTTGAGTGTAAAGGAGAATGTATCTCAAGAGACTTTCCGATTAAATTAAATTAAATGTAATGAAATTCAAAATGAAGGGAGTCACTATCTCTCAAATCAGCCAATGAATACTAACTGTGAAAAACGACGAGTCTGCCTGATGTATAAAAACTGTAGAAAATAAAAACTGAGTATTAATTGACCTTTCGGAGTCACTTGGGGCCAGTGGAATAAGCTGTGAACACAACATTAACATATTATCAGCTGGTAAATGTTGATATGGTGAATGTGCTAGCAAACAGTGGCTTATTAACATATCCAGCAGACACAGAGCTACATTAGCATTCATTTAGCGGTACCAGAATCTGCCTGCCAGCCCCTCTAAAGCTCACTAATTAACACATATCTATGAAGTTTCAAGCTACAGCGTGTGGCCAAGAAAAAAGTACGGCACACTACAACACATTCTTGTTTTGCACTCTTTTGGTTTTTGTAAAAACAAGGCATGTGTTAATTTGTGAACTTCAGAAGTGCTGGTAGTAGTGTTCATTTTGTCATTTACACCTGTTACCTCCTTATCATTTTAAGTCTTTCTGTTGTTTTATTTAATCAAGTCTTAGTCGAGTTAAAGACTGGATAGTCTTATTTTGGTCAAAGACACCTGAAAATATTTTAGTCTAGTTTTAATTAATGAAAACTGTTTTAAGTCTTTTAGTCTTTTCAATCATTTTAGTCTTTTTTTGTTGTCAGATTACATTAAAAAGACATTTATTTAATTAGTATGTTATGTAAAAAACACAGGTTGAATGATGTAATTATCAAAGAATGTATCTGACACTTCTTTCAAATGAACTCAACATTTACCTCAACATATTTAATGTGAACACTGTGCTGTTTTAATAAAAAGCAGTTTGTAAATAGCTGCTAAATTCTTTGATGAATTACTAATTCCCAATAATGGAATGAACATAAACTGGTGAGCTGATTTTATCACTGTTGGACAAAGCTAGCTGTTTCCAACTGTTTCCAGTCTTTGTGCTAAGCTTTCATATTTCTAATACAGATGTAAGAGTGGTGTCAGTCCTCTTATGTACTCCTCAGTGAAAAAGCAAATGAGTGTATTTCCAAAATGTCAAACTTTGCGTGTGTTGTGTTTAATCCTTTACATCACAGTTCAAGCTGAACTGTCCATATAAGAACCGGTGCTCCTCCAGCAGGTGACTGCTTACGTGAGTGTTTGTCTCATATCGTATCATAATTGATTTCGTTTGATGTGCCACAGTTTTTAAAGTCAGAGTGAGCTCCTTCCGGATTAAGGATCAACTATTTACAATGAAGTTGAGTTATATCCCACTAAGTATTTTTGACAGGTGTCATATCATATTTGTGCAGCTGCAGAGGCACTATAAGGCACGGTTCGATTCAACCGGTCGTCAGTGCGGATTTTCTCGCACACATGGACAGCTCCCCTGCTGTGAATGTCAAGTGCGAGTTATTGAACAGAGTCGGCGTTGGAGGAGACTCTTACTGATCCTGGGCAGTTCTCCACCGCTCTTAGCCTCTGGCGCTCGGCAGGTAAAGCACAATAAGCTCCAGCTCAGTCAGACTTGGGGGATTATTTACTTAGACCCTGCTCAGGGTGTCTGACTTCATTTCTCAAACACCCTTCATTTCCAAGTGCCGGTAGCGCCGCAGCGTCCTAGCACGTCAGCCCCAATCACTCCCGCCTCACTTGTCTCAGCTTTGTGTGGGAGAGAGCAAGACGGACAGATTAAACTGAGCTTTCTCATTTTTGTCTTTCTTCACCCACCTCTGTTCGGGCCCAAACACAATTTATTATGTTTCATTTTTCAGGAACGCCACAGCAGTGGGGACTGAAAGAGACTGGGTATAAAGCCAGACAGCGTTGACTCAGACCTCATGACACCGTTATTTTCCATCTTGGACTTAAAGGCTGTGTTTTAGTGCTTTTAAAAAAGAAAAACAACAAGCAAATTGCATTCTCCCTGTCCTCCGGCTCTGTATGTTATTTGTCGCCTGCCAAACCAGCTTCACTCCGCGTCTTATCTCTTTTTTAAATTGGCCTCACAATGAGAGTGTCCTCTCTGCAAAGTTGTCCATTATAATTGCCATAGGTAAACGCATTGGCTGCTGTAGACTTTGAATTCTATCAGCTGCCCGCTCTGCGTCTCCACTCCCATACGTCTGCTTTGAAATGTTAGTTATCAGGTCAGCAGATCCCACCCCCTTTTATTTATTCCAGCAAGGTTTTTTGCTCCAGGACATTCGGTGGAGATGCGGCGTATGTGTGTGTGAATATATGTATATGTGTGTGCGAGTCTGTGTGTCTACTACTAGAGTGGCAAATGGCTAATGAATAATGCAGGCTAATAGTGATGTGTTGACAGCTCTGACGGCTGCGAGCTGCAGAGCTGTGTATCAGTGATAATGTGCCATTTCCCGTCTGTGCTCCTCCGCTCCCTTATTGCGACAAATTGTTGTGTTTCTTTTTTAATTTCACCTCCCGACAACCCCAGTGCCTGTGTGTAAGCGACGGTTTGGTGGGCTATCAAAACTAAAAGCCCAGCTACATTGTGCACTTGGGGCCGTAAACGCACATCTTAGCAGTGTGGATGTTTGAAAATGTTTTAGTTTAGTCAGCTGAGTGGTTTGGCTTTGGTGTGGTCGCACGGAGTAGCCATATTTACTTATCCAATAAATGATCATTCTAAAACCAAAGATAAACACATGTGAGTTGTGCAGCCCATTTACAGCCGATCAGGGTCGCAGCGGCTGGTGCTTTCTGCACTTTTTAGTCCACTGAAACTGTTTTTTTTACAATTGTCAGTTTAATATAGTTTAAAGTGAAACTCTTGCCCAAAAGCAACCAAGGCTTTATTTGTGATTGAATGTGAGTCAAACCTTCGTGCAAATGCATAATTACCACGAAAGAGGCACTTTTACGATTTACCGTAGTGTGATCCCCGAGTGCGACCTAACAGGAAGGCTTGAGGAGCGGTCCACTATTACTCTCCTGCCTGTTAGGTTGCACTCGGGGATCGACACTTTTTGTCTGCCATGACGGCGACCCGCTGGAGATCCAGCTCCTATGGTGAAAAGTTCAAAAACCTTCTTTTTAGTAAACTCCGTGTACACAAACAATGTTCTCAATGCTCAAATTCATGTGTAGAGACCCTGGTGATACCACGAGCAAAGTTTCATGTTGTGTCGAGCCTTCTTAGTGTTTTAAAAATAGCGATTTTGATTCTAGCATAAGAGTGCAGAATGTAAATCTTAAAAGTGCCTCTTTCGTCGTAATTATGCTTTTACACGAAGGTTTGACTCATATTCAATCACAAATAAAGCCTAGGTTGCATTTTGGCGAGAGTTTCACTTCAGGTTCCTTTAATGTTTTCGAATGACTATCATTAAGCCAAGAAACTGTATTATACTATATTGCAGCTCAGTCGCCAGATAAAATGAAGGCACTTAACATTTCTACAAACCACTGATCTGCTCACATTTGCAGGGGTTGAAGACTGTGTGCCATATTGATATTTCTACAAAACGTGTCATATCAAGTTCACATTACATGCTTGTGACCTGACTCTCATATCAGGAGGTGAAGGGAATAGTGATGGAGCCACGGGCAAACCAGCAGCCAAGCCAGTGACAACGTTTTAATGATGTTCAAGGAGACCTCAGGACAATTTCCTGGCACATTTGTGACGACCAAAACAGGCATTTTGAGCCTAAACAGGATCCTTCCCTAAGAATTATCGGATGGTTTTTGTGCTGAAACGTCACCAGAGCACAAACACAGTCGTGTATCAACATAAAATTGAAATTGGAACCTAAAGTAGTTGCAACACAAAGAAACGCAGAGTTTTAAAGTATCCTTGGTTTGCGGAAACGTACACTGCCAACATTTATTCTGCTGATTGGGTTGTATATCACAGAGCAATAACATGAGATGAGTCTTAAGCTGCACTCACATTTCTGTAAAGCCATACTTGGGAAAAGACTTACTTTGAGATAAATGCTAACGTCAGCATGCTAACATACTCACAATGTTAATATGCTAGCAGATACCATGCTGTACACACATGTGAACAGTGCGTGTTGCAATGGTTATTTGGTCCGTAGCCTGACATGTACAGCTGTGAACACATCAGTGGGCTGCAGGAACATAAAGTGCCAACATTTTACCCTGTTGCCTTGGCTAAGGTTTCAGATTACAGCATATAGATTATACAAATTAAGACTCAGGGTCATAGTGTCCTGGATCAACCAGAGCCAATCAGTCAAAGCATTTACAGCCTGGGGTTCCTTCTTTCATTTATATCAATTATTTTTAAAAACACCTGAAGTGGCCAGCTGCCTCGGAACCAAATCATCCTACAACTAATTCCAAGCCGCAGGAGCAGCACACAGACCTTTTTTCTAATTCAGGATGGACTTCTGGGACAGATAGCCGGAACAGGTCCCGTGAATATATCTCAGAGTGGAGACGGTAGCTTTTCAGACAAATTAGAATTTTCACCTGATGATGACTCGAGGTGAAAAGTTCAGGAGTTATTAAAATCATTATTATAATTCATTCTGACGGGGGCATGAATTCCATCAAATAATTGGAAAGGTAATTCACTCAAACTAAGACAACTCATGGTGGTGCTGGAGGAATAGATACCAAAGTAGGATTCATCCTCTGGGGACCATGAACATTTAGATAAAATTCAGTGGTACTTCATCCAATAGTTGTTGAGGTATTTCCGATATGAACACATCCATCCCTCCACCAGCTAATATTCCAAATGATAAATAAAAAAGATTGGACTGTTTTTTGTTAACTGGTGGAGGAGCATATTTTCTAAAGTCCTGGTTCTGGCCATGTGGTAAAAAAAGAATTTTAAAAAATTGACCCATGATCTAGCTCATGAAACCTTTATCATGTTCTGTACTACTCACACTGTTGCTACATCTTAAGACCAAATCCTAATGAGCACAGGAGGGTATGACACATTTTACTTGTTAATTAGCAGCAACGGAGGTTAATTTGTGATAAAAGGAAGATGAACAAAGCTGAACTGACAATGATAAGAGATCACCTCGAGAATCTCAAACTGATGCCAACATTATGAGGTAGAACAACTCTGATATCTATATGTTGGCCAATATGTACTAAAGGCAGCACATCAAATACTGATACACTGATACAGTCCAGCTCAATGGGAATAGTAATAATTATGATTTACCCCAAGCAAGATTTCCTATTAGTGCTATTTGGAAACATAAACGGCAATACGATATATGCAGCATTTAACCGTACACCGCAGATTATTGGGACAAATACCTGGATGTGACACTTCATATTAGTTTTTATCCATAGCAGACAGTTGAATCATTTTTCAAGTGTAAACGTTGCGTGCAAATCATAACTTACGTCACAAAAATGCTCATGAACGATTGGAGCCATCATTTCCAGACAGACCTTTTAAAAGAAGAAGAATGATAGAATGATGTAAGATTACAGTCTGCAGAGGAGAAGCAGGAAGACAAGCAAATGAGATGGGGCAAATGTTAACAAAAAGGGAGAAGACTCCCGGCAGAGGGAAACTTGGAGGCAGCAAATTGAACGGAGGGCTGGAGTGAGTGCAAGGACAGGTGACACTCATCATGCAGGTTAGCTGACCTTTGGCTTTAAGGTGGGGGTGCCAGGTACCTGACCTATCTCGCAGCAACTGTGGAATATATATAAAGAATGACTCCTGTGTGTTTGGTAAAGTCCACTTTTTGTGAATCCTGTCTAGACTGTATTGTACTGCACTGTGTGCATTTTTATTGGGTTTTAAAGACACCATATCATATGTTCATATGTCTTTCATGGTTTTGAACATCTTGGGAACTGTTCTGTCTTCACTGCGGAGCTGCCACAAATAAATCAAACCAAATAAAAAATATTAGAATGTCAAAGTATATATCAAAGTCAAAGTCGGCTTTATTGTCAATTCTTCATATGTACCAGACATACAAAGGAATCATCAGGTTATAATCATCCCCATGTAGACCTGCCACCCCCCACCCCCAGCTCACTGTCGCAGAAATAGTGCAGGCACAGAGAGGTTGTTTGAGGGGAATCACGGTATTTTTAAACCTGGTCCCTTTATTTGCATGTTGTGTGTAAATGACTCATATTACCACTACAAGTTTCATTACAAAACAGTATTGCATCAGTTATCTGTAAGGTTCATTTAATAATTATCTGTAAATTTGACTTTAAAATGACTCCACCAACACACGAAACATTTTTAACAAGGAGACAAAACATTGTCTTTTGCATTGCATAAATTAGCCTTTCTCCTCTGCCGGTAGCTTAACTAATTACATATTCACATCTTTTTACAACTTTTATTTTTTCGCTGGCAGATGAAGCTACTGTACCTCCCGAAAGAACAACCTCGTTGAATTTCAGCCCGCATGCGCTTTTTTTAGGAAGGAGGTGAGCCTGGACAGACGAGGTGACACGTGATGGGCCAGGGGAATTTAAAAATAAAGATGTATCTTGAAAATGGTGATATGGATCGATGTTTTCACTGCATTTCTCACATTGGATCCTTGGTCATTGAATCGAGCCATCCAACCTGTTGAAAATGAACAAATCATCGCCTGATTCTAACGTCTGCGCTTTCGGTTTGACTCAGAAGCTGCTACACAAGCCTGACAGATTACAGCCACTGGCTTTATGAGGTCACTCAGATTAAAGGTCAAGATTTTAAACTCAACTGCAACATTTTCTCTGCCCTGCAATGCAAATCTCTTTCTTTTTTTATCCTGACCCATCTCAGTGCCGTCATCCACCCCTGCCGTGTCCCCTTTTCTGCTTTAATAAGGTCGATGTTAATATTAGCTCGTAATCACAAGTCATTATTTTCTGTAATTTGAAAACAGCGTTCTCTGCCTGTTTTCAACTGACATTAGAGAAGAGGCAAGAAATTACGTCTCCGCTCCGTGAATTGTTTGGAAAATAACCCTCTAGTTATCATTCAGACCTGCATCAGTCGTATCCCAGCTGCGTTCACAGCGCAACAATATGAGAGAAAGGAGTATTTTTTATATCTAATTATGTCTGATTCACAACGAAATAAAATGTGTTTACCACACAACACTGTGGAAATGGAATGATTTCAATGAGCTGAGTTTAAGAGCTTTGTCTGGGTTTTTAGTTGGTGATATGGTTCCATTTTTTTTTTTGGAGAACTGAAATTTACTCATCTGAAATAACCTGTTTAGCTGTTCCAAGGCGTCATGACTATAAGTAGATCAGCAACAGCCTAAAGCATCCTCATGCTTTGCCGTAGAGGTCATTTAGAACTGTGGTTCCCAAAATAGGAGTCGCAACACAAATTTCATGGGTCAAGACATGAATAACAGGATAGGACGGAAGAGATTGTTGCATTGCGGTTAAGATTTTCGCCTGTGTCCATTTGTTTGTTGTTTGGTTGGTTTGTTGGTTTGTCAGCAGGATTGCACAAAAACTACTGATTTTCACAAAACTCATATGGACGATGGGTCTTGACCCAGAATAGACCCCATTACCTTTTGATGTTTTAACGTATGGTGAGATTTTGTTGTTTTGTGACATTTTCGTCAATTTCTCAAGTGCACTGAAAAAAAAAACCTGCGTTTAGGTGGCTGGTATCTATGAGTCGTGCAGATCTAAAAAGAATTCCAGTTCTAGTGGATTTAAAGGTGTTATCGATTACATATAGCTACTTCCCTATGTCTTCTCCACCTTTCGTTTCACCGCTGCGCATCATCTGACTCCTCAAATGGTTGCCAGTTTATTGCACTAGCTCATGTTTCTAACACTAGATACCAAATATTAGGACAGTACAATATGCTGGGCCAGTTATCATTTTTTCCCCCCTGGCAACTTCCAAGACTCCTCTGACAAAACACAGATACTATGTGATTCCATTGGCGTTGTACTATTGGCTCATAATTTTTGTGAGAAGCTGGAACAGTCAGAATCCTTCCACAAACATGAACAAAACAATCATTTTAGCCAGGGGGATATATGCTTTTTTAAATGTTCTACAAACTCTGTAGCTATGTCATTCTTAAAAATGATTTGATATGTTTTATTTGATACTGGATGAGGCTTGATTGAACTAGGGGACTGCATGTGCTCTACTGAGTGCTGTTCTAACCGGAATACAGTCTTTTTTTAAGGAATCATAAGGCCAACTGTCGGGAAACAGATTTAGAACATTGTGAAGCAGCTTTTGTGTTGAGCGCTGTCCAGGGTCCTGATCCTGGAACAGCCAGTGATTCAGGAGCTGTCCAGGGTACTTCATCAGTGATGGGCAGGAGTCCTGCTCAGAACAATGGCTGGATGCTGATCAGCCAACAGGGTTTGCTTCTCCAAACATTTGTTATGTGTGTGCCAGTGAATTCTGCTGGGCATTTGACTGTGATTTGCTGTTTCTGGGGACCACTTTTTGTTATTTTCATCTATCTTCTGGGAGCCAAAGTATTAAAATTGGTTTAAAATCATTACAGTAAGTGATTTGTAATTGGACACTAAAGATAGGAATTAGAACAATTTTCCACATAAACTGATAAAAATTAAATCAATTGATGAATGAAAAAGCACCAATTTCTGGATCAAACTCTTTATTTTGAATAAATTGAGAATGTATTTATTTGGGGTATTCATTTAAATATTTGTATTGATGTTATTATTGATTGATGTCATTCTCTTCATATCTTCATTTTCGTCCATTTTAGGATAAAATAATACAATAGTGTAATTTATTGTTGTATTCTTTCATATATATGTATATATATATATATATATATATATAAGTATTTATTAATTGCAGTGTTTGTTTTCCACGTAGTTCAATGAGTAGCCTCGACACTTGTGGCCCTCCATAATCTCTGTGCTGATACTGTTTCAAGCTGTGATGATGCGACTATTTTTTTCCTCATTATCAGTATCACACTGTGCACTCTGTTTAATTTATTCAAGGTCTAAGACTCCTTGTAGTGTTATGCATTGCTGAAAGGCGGGGGGGGGGGGCTTCGGGAGTGCAGGGCCACCTGCCCTGCGGGGGCTGCAGGTCTACGTTTCATGACCCACTTCTGAGTTTACTGTTCTGCTGTACAAAGCTCGACAAAACCTCGAGTGAAGATGCATCTCGGCTGTGCGCTCTGTGTTTGAGAATGATCAAAGCTTTTTAAACTTTGATACATCATCACTCATACACCACAGGTCTGACGCTGATGAAAGGATTGTGCAGGTTGTTATTGATTAGCCCATGGGGGTTCCTGCATCGCTCCCAGGGGACGACATGTGTACTGCTGCAGGCTTGTTGTTGTGAGGTGTTCAACAACCCAATGAAGTGTGTTTCTTTACTCGGCCTTTGAACCTTGTCGTATTCTGGATTTCTACAACCTGTTTAACTGACTAAAGGATAAGTTCAGTCATTATCTACTCGCTTTCTTGCCAATGGAAAGTTAGTTTCGGGGTCCACAGAAACATTTCTGGAGCTTCACAACAGAACACGGTTGCAGCCTTCTCTGAAGTTACTGAAGTAGCAGCAGACTTAAATAATGTTGAATCCTTATCAAAGTCTCCGGAAGCCTTGAGATTCCAAATTGATTTGAGATGAGGTAATCTATACCCTCGACTCACCCACCCGTTTTGATTTAGCAGCTACAGCAAAGATTTTGGCTTTCTAAAGAGTGTAAATAACCTATTTTCAAATCAATTTGGGATCTCAAGACTTCAAGAGAATTGGATCATGCTGCACAAGCTGTAGGGAGCCCTTTTATGTTTCTTCTGGGTTGTTTTTAAAACATTTTAAATAGGCATGGGCTGATTTGCAATATTATTTATATATATATATATATACACACACATTGTATTTTGCACAATGTTGAATAGTGAATAGCTGTTACGGCATCTTCAGGCTTTGATTTTTGAAAAGAAAATGCACATGGAGCTGTTGGAGGCAATGTGCATTGATACTTGGGTGGTGACTTCAGCTCAATCGGCCCGATGAAGCGGTATGCACGCGTTACTTTAACATACGAACACCAGCTTGCCAATGTGGTGGTATTTTCTGTTTACACTGGGAATAAATGGTGAGGCAAGTGATTTGAATGAGGCTGCATGTTGTGAAATTTTGATTTCCCAGCAACCCAAGTCTGCTGCTACTTGCGTTGTTCAGGGGAATGCTGCTTTGAAACTTTACTTTCAACTTTCAGCATGGGGGTGAGGAGGAAAAGACAGAAGTGTACATTTTCGGGTGAACCTTTAAGGCTGCAAGCGGGTTTTTAATATCAGAGAAACGACTCATGTGAATCTTACAGTGAGAGAGACAAATGATTCGTACCTGAGGGCTGTCTCGCTGTGCTGGAGATGCATTTACATTTAAATTTGCATTTTTGATCCCAAGCTGAGATTTGTATCCAGAGCAACCTACAATTAGAACAGCTGTTTGAATAATTTTAACCCTCAGATCAACTGCATTACAAGCGCAAAAGAGACAAGAGTACAAAGGTCACACAAGTCCTGTACACGCTGTGGATGTTTTTATCTTGATACAAATGTATTTTAATTATTGTTCTATTCAAATGATTGTGAGAGTTAAAGAGCTGTCTTTGTGTGTGTTTTGCAGGATCCAGTCCGGCTCCTACCTCAGCACCGGCTGGTTCACGCTCATCCTCGCCATGGACATGTGCAAAGAGATCCATATCTACGGCATGATAAATGACACCTACTGCAAGTAAGACACCAACTATCAGCACCCCCCTCTCCGCCCTCCTCCATGCTGGGATGAAAAATGCCCACGTCCCTGCAAAAACTTTGAAAACTAGATTCACATTCACAGCGGCACCGGCCAATCGCAGCCTCCCATAACTGCGGACTGCCTGTTGGAATTCATTTCCAATGCCTCAGTTTGGATTTAATGGCTGAATTTCTATGCTGAAATCCATATTGGGCTCTCTGTGCCGTGAATACCATTATGTTTTCCTGCCTAGAATACCCAGCAGGCTGCGGAGTCTCCGCGGAGGCGGGCGGCTGGGCTGCAGCCCCTAGTTCCTCCGCTGCTTAAGGTTTTATTTGTATACAGGCCTGTCGACTCCTCTCTGACTCCAGGGTGAGTGATTACTGTCTGATTGCGAGGCCATAGGAGGGATGACAAACTAGATGCAGTTGCCCCGGGCGTGACTGCCTTCTTCTCGAGTCATGTCAGCCTCGATGGACCCGCCACCTCTCTCCTCCTTACGTCTCCCTTCCACTCTCTCCCAGCTCAACCTGAGCTCCCTCTATCCCCTCGAATCAAACACTCTTACCTAATGCGCGGTGAAAATCCTGCCTTTTATCCTCTCCGTGTTCCCTGTGCACAGCAGGAGTTGGAATATAAACAGCCCCAGACACACGGCGGAGAGGAGTGATAATTCAACCAGCACGGAGGATTTTATGATTCAGTGAGGCAGTTAAGGGGATGCTCTCTCTCTCTCTCTCTCTCTCTCTCTC
>CAEMYA010000024.1:8534576-8552782 GCA_903131615.1 Diplodus sargus
TCTCTCTCTCTCTCTCTCTCTCTCTCTCTGTCTTCCTGCCTGTCTCTCACTTATTCCCTTCCCTTCCTGCATGAGACAGGAGGATATTGTGTTCCACTGACTTTCCAAATGGACAATTTAGTGTCACACAAAGTACTGTTGGCAGCCGAACGACCCGGCGCAAAGGGAAGAAGTGATGTTTTGTGTGACGGCATTCAAAGCTTTTAGTCAAAACTGACCTCACCAGTTGTGCGGTAATGGAGCCTCAACAGGTGCTGCAGAGAGAGTGAAATTGATTTTATGTGTTAACTCTGGTGTGACACGGAGAGAGGAGAGGCAGTGATTGGACCGTTTGTTACTGTAAGCTGGCAGACCGCCATAGATTTTTTTTTTTCTTTCTGCTTGCCGTGGACCTACTGGCTGTTTCTCTTCCGCCTGTGTTCCGTCTCCAAATGAAATTGTTAGACAAGTCGTCCTCTCATAAAGCCGTCACTTTCAATTAGAAATCAACTGCAGATTGCACAATGATTCGATTGTGCTGCTCCTCATTGATTCCTTGTTCATTGGAATCATTTGAAGATGACTGTAAACAGAGTGATTCATCACGCAGTTCAGCTCAGAATGGCTAAACTTTCTTACCTATTAATGTGTGATGTTTTCAGACGGAGTGAGAATGACTCTTATGGTGATGTTTCTCAGATAAATGCAGAAGAGTATTTATTGGAAAACACTTGGCCGCCACGCAGCAGCTCCTGTTTCTCCAAACGAGGTAGACCTGCTGAGTGTAGAATTCTGCCCGAGGCGACATCAGTTCAGACTGCTGAACACAGTCCTGAAGGATCTTCAGTTTAGTAGTTTAAATAATTTAGTTTGATTATTATTTCAGATAATAGTTTTAAAGGCTGAACCTATTAAATCCAAGGACTCTTGCTGACTGGAATTTGTCCCAACGGGCGCAGAAGTGCGCTGGCTCTAAATTGTGTCTCGCAAGCAAAACGATATTAAAACAATGTACTATTATATCTATTGTTTACGTGCACAACAAAAGTAACTGCAGTAGGAGACGCACTTGAAACTCATATTGCACTGTAAAGTATATGATTCAGCTGAACATGGAATAACTGCAGCAAAACTCTGTTAACCAAGTTAACATTTCTGCAATCCACAGTAACTTCCGAGGTGTACCTGTGTGCCAAACGTGGCATATCACAGTCACATTATGTGCTTCTTAGCTGCCAGCAGGAGGCAGAGGGGGAGGTGGTGGCGTTACTACAAACCAACAAAGCTGAGTCATACAGCTGGATATTTTGAAGGACATCTAGAGACATTTTGAACCAGGTTTTTATGGAGACAAAACTAGGTGGTTTTTTTCAAGGAGCTGTGGAGACATCTCCATCTGTATTTCAAATACAGCTCTTTTTCCCAGGATGTGACCACCATTTGTGAGTGTAGCGACCAATACAGATATTTTACACCGAACGAGGGTGTTTTTCAAACCCTTACCAAGTGGGTTTGTGCATAAACCAAAACAGACCAAAAGCGCAGCATTGTTTAAAACGTGTTGCTGGCATCAAATTCAGAATAAGCACATGTTTACAAAAGTCTATGAAAACACTAGATATGTTGGCTTTGTAATGTTTTAAGTTATGTGTAGCACATTCTGTTTTATTTACGAGTCCCAGCTTGTTTTTCAGAATCAGGGTTGTACAAAACAGGACCCGAAAGAAATAAAAACGATGTCTTGGTTTGAACTAAACCGGCAATTAAAAATCACATCTATTTTGTCTTTTCGTCTGCTCTTCAGGACGGAGGGTTACAGAAGGGTTCCCTACCACTACTACGAGGCGGGCAGTCGCGACGAGTGTGCGGAGTACCTGCTCCACGAGAGCGCCCCCTACGGCGGGCACCGTTTCATCACGGAGAAGTCTGTGTTCGCCAAGTGGGCCAAGTCTCACGCCATCAAGTTCTTCAACCCGTCCTGGCAGCTGTCGTGACCCTGGCTGAACCAACGTGGAAATACTACACCGTCATCATCATCGTCATCATCATCATCATCATCATCATCATCGTCATCTGGGAAACAGCTGAATCTTAACATAGACAGAAGTGCGTAAACATCCATTTTTGCACAAGTTTCACTCCATATCAATAAGAAAAGTGTAGTTGAGGGGTTGCTCGGCACATCCTGGAAGACTCATATCCAGTTTTCTGACATTTGCCACTAAGTCAGGCTCACTTCCAGTTAAGGTTTGACCGAGCTGTACAGCAAAAAAAACATCTCCTACTTTGTGAAAATTAAGTCTCTTCTCCTGAATCTGAGAGCTGTAGAAACGCTCACGGCTCGCCACTCTCCGCTGACTGTTCGTTCCGTTTGCTGCTCTGTGAGTTAAGCAAAGGATGTCTCGAAGACTAAACAAAAAATAACAGGAGAAAACAACTTGAGGAAGGAAAAAACATCCATCAACTTGCAGTGACCTCAGCAGCTCATGTTTCCGCAGGCGCCGTACATCGGAAAAGGCTGCATTCAAATTTTTTTTTTCCAGGAGTGAAGACGAAGAGACGAGTCACGTTGCCATGGACATCTGATGAGCTCGCCTACTCTGTTTCCTCTGGGTGTCTCGTCTTCTTCTGTCAGGCTGTAATTAATCTATAACAAGTATCACTAAGCCTTCATCTCAAACGGAGGGAGTATTGAAGGCAGCTTTCAATTCACTCTGGTCTGATTAAGGAAGCTGCAACGAACAAGGTCTTTTAAAAAAAAGAAATACTACAGGCGAGTGCAAAACAGATTTCAGTCAAACTGGAAGGTGAACCAGATGTGTCGATGTGAATCAGATTTTCTAACGTCATGCTTGGTTGTGCGAGGTAACTCACACAACTTAAAGATGTCAGCTTTTTTTTTTTCTTTTCTTTTCTAATGCTGTGAAATTGCATTTTAGGAGACGTGTTTTGCCATTGGCGTGATGTCCGGATGGATTGCTAATTTATTCTGCAGAGAAAAGTTCCTAACGCTCTTGAACAGTGTGCCATTGACAATGTGAGCATCACAGCACATAGAGCAATGTGCAATTATAAACTCCATCCTTACGGAAGGAGTTAAATCATTTGTGACCCCGCAGAGGGAGAGATTTATGTGTGCAGTGAAACCATTTGAAGTTAATTGTATTCTATTATCATTTTGTGCCTGCAATATACTCTGCAGTTCATTGTATGGAGACGGAGGAAGACGCTCCGTCTCCCTCGCTCATGCTCTCATCCAGCTTTGTGCCTCTTTGTGTACAGTATCACTGTGTGAACACATCTTCCCATTTGTCTTTGAGCGCAGCGTGCGTGTCTCCTGGTTTGGGCCATTACATTTGAATGCATCTGTTCCAGGACAGTGAAGAATAATCAGCGAAGTGCTGAGGTGTGGAGGTTGGCTGGTTGCTCCGGAGGGCCGAGACACTCTGACTGTGACCGTGACTCCCCTCCCCAGGCTGTGATTAGTGTCCCGGTCAGAGCGGCGGCCCGGAGGGGAGGGCTGGAAGGATTCAAAGACTTCTAATTTAGGCGCCTTGATGCACTGGGCTCCTGACGACTGTAATGTACTGCAGCTAGGCTGCACAGTCTCACTCCTCCTGCAGAATAATGTTTACTATCACACTACATTTGGGGCTATTTTTCAGTGGGCAGTGAACTGGTGATTTACGGGTCAAACGACACGCAGGTTAAAACTGGCTGGGTGCGCGATGTCTGGGCTGTAACTAGTGTCCCACTGAGGGCTGTGAGGTCGCGTCCTGTGTACTTTCGCCGCGTGGGGAGTTTACATATTATAGTGTGGTGAGGATTGTATAAGCATATTACAACATTTGAGCACATTTCACTACGTCAAGCTAATATTCAGCATTCGTCCCCCAGAGTCGACGTTCATGGCAGTGTGGCGAAGGCTTCGCAGTGAACTTTAGATCTTCATTTTAAGATGGAAATTTTGCAGAAAATTTAGCTGAACAGTTAAATGTACCACAAGGATTTTCAACAGTCTCAATTTAATACTGATGCCTACTTCTGACTGAAATAGATATAACGTTGATAAGACACTTTTTGAGCAACAGAACTTGTCAACCTCAGTGTATGAATGGCACAGAAACAGAAAAGTTTTCATTGCGTCTCAACACAACGTCATATCTAAACAACTGAACAGGTCAACTGCCAGTCACCCCCTAAATAACACATATTACTGATCTTCATCATAAGATCACCATTTGTTAACATCCTGCATACAGCTGTTGAAAAAACAAAACATAGTTTCGTTTTTCTTAATTGCTTCCAAAATGAAGGTTCGTGCTTGCCAGGTTAAGATTTTTATGAGAGGAGGTGTTTTTGTCCACAGGGGGCGCTCGAAATTAAGGAGAAATCAGGATCATTGTAGCTGCTTTAACTGAATAAATCCTGAATTCATTCTTTCTGCATTTCAGTCACAGGAAGTATAGTCCATGTTATATTCATGCCCTCGAAAAGTGTCTCTATTCTGTGGGTAGCCCGGGAACGATTAGGCTGTAGACTGTTAGAGTTTACTTGACGATGATATGAAGACTAGAAGTGAAAATGTCTTCAAATGTTTATTGATGTTAGTCTTCAACATCAATTCAAAAAGTACCATTTCCTAATGCAACTTAAAAAGGACAACTTGATTATTGTGTCAAAGTCGTCAATTGTCGGTCCTTCATCAGTCCAGTTTTAATCTTCAGTGTTTTTATGACAAAGTAGAAACAAACATAATACTGACTCACTTTGTTCCTGAGTTGAGTTGTTTACTATTTAGTTGTTTTTTTAAAAAAAAAGAGAACTTTTCAAGCAAATTCAGTTGATGATTTCAGTGTCGATCTTTCATGCACACTGAAGGGAAGTCTAAGAAGCGCTATAGATTAAATCATGGCAGCTCTTGAGCTAGCGCGTCGACTGACCGATCTCCATTATAACTCAAAGTCTTCTCCCTGGAGGAGATTCTCTGTGATAGTTGAAAGCCCAAGAAATAGCAGCCGTATGGAGGAATGTTTTTCAGATTGATCCCAGTTTTAGTCAGACGTCCGTTTGACCTGCAAATATCCCAAACTCTGCCCTCTGTGTTCCTGCGCCTACAAAGACTTAAAACTCCAAACTCATTGTGAGTCGACCTAGCTGACAAGAGCATCATCGAAATGTAAAAATGCCCTGCTTTAAATTCCTGCCAGTATAGCCCAGCGGATAGGAGGCGTCCGCAACACAGGCAGGGTCATGGCTCCGATTACCTCTGGGACAACATGTGCTCGAGAGGTACGCTGCAGCCCGGCGCTCGGAGCGGCTGCTGATCAAAGTATCCACCATGCGATATATGTAAAGCAGAAACATCTTACAGTATGATTCGTCCTGTTCGGAAAACCTGGAGATAAATTCAGGGCCTCGGGAAGAGTTCAAAATTACACTTCCCTCTCTTCCTTGGAGAAATGTGCCCTTGATACTGAGGCGGGAATTCATGCGGTATGCCGTGCATGTTACATGATTAACGCACAGTATATCTTTTACAAGTTGTTCCTCAGCCCGTGATTGTGCCGTCATCTGGCAGCTCTCCACCAATCAGCTTCACCCCGGCTGTACGGTAAATCCACCATGAATTGTAAAGCGCCTCACTGCAAGGCAAGGAATTACGCGTCTGTGCCGGGAGACATGTCTGAGGTGTGTTGTGGTGCATTATTTGAAGATTTGTTTTTTAAACGCTCACAACTGGAAGAAGGGCACCGTGTTCCCTGCGTCCATTTTCCGTCCTCCTTTGTGTTATTTATATGTTTTAGCGTTTTGTTGTTGCAGTGGTTTGTCTGCAGCGTCGTTTCGGCTGCAGGTCGCATGTTGCCAACAATTTCTGCTGCTTCAGGCTGTGCTCTCCACAAACACTCCATTGTTCTGCACTAGAACACACTGGAAGAAAACCCCAGGATGTATTATACAGTATATTATGGAGAATACGCCCTTTTATAGGCCCCCATGAATCATCTGTGGCTCGCAGGAGGGCGACTGTGGACACATTCGCTGTGAATTAGTAACACCGTGAGTGAATGTGTGAGGCGAAATACTGGATGCTTTAAAATGTTTTTTATTTTTTTATTTAGAAGGAGTTTTGTTTAACTTTTGACTTTGGGAAAAATGCTTATTTGTTTTTCTTGCCAGAGGTTCAATGAGATGGATAACACTTTCATATCTGGGTGGTACATATGAGGCTACAGCCAGAGGCTGGTTAGATTAGCACAAAGACTGGAAGAAGAAGAAGCATCTCCGACCGAGGGGAAAAAAATTCATCTCCATGGACCTCTTAAACTCACAAAAGCCCAATCCCAATACACCTCTTGTCCTTATTTGCCCTATCGTTCCTTTCTGCGTGTTCACGTCTACGGGGTAGGGACTCCTGTTTCTTTTTAGTGGCTTAAGGGTAGGACGCACAGTGGGGGGGCGACATCCTAAGGTACAATTGAAAGGTCACGAGAACTGTTGTTTCAATCTACTATGGTCCTTTACCTTATAACAAGCATAAACCAACCTGAGCTAGTTTGCAGACGTCTCAGTAGCTAACTAGCTAGCTAGTCTTTGTGCCCAGGTAAGCTCACCAGCAGCTCGCTGTGAGGTAAACATCTAACTTTTAGCCAAAAAGTAAGCAACTAAGCCCACTTCCCAAAACTTTGACCTATTCCGTTAAAAATTCTTATTAGTTTCTGATCCGCGCTCCTTTGTTTTCATCCACAGCTTGAACTGATCATTTACATTGGCCTAATTTCATGTTGTGAGCAGAGAAATTTACTTGGAAATGTTTTTGTCTGTCCTTAAAACCTGAAGTAGACTTGTCGCTGTATATCTGCAAAAAAGTATCTCTCTCACACACACACACACACACAAACACAGTGAAAGCATCGCTTGACCTCAGCTGCTCTGAAACAGAAGTGGCATTGGAATGAGGTCCGATTATTCGTTGTTGTACAGCACAAAGTTAAAAAGCAAAATTGAAGGTCACCTCCTTCCGAACAGAGCAGGCTTTAACAAACAGTCCTGATTAAACCGTCTGGCTGTCGCGGTCCGCTGAACAAAGATGTGAATTTCATTATTTTCATTATTCCATTTAAAATGCTGTCATTATTTTTTGTTTTGTTTTGCTGCGATCAGTCGAGGTAATTACTGTCTGTTTCAGAGTACAGAGTTCAGATTTTAAAGACCTTTTTGATTGTCTGACTCCAAGTCGAAAAACTCTTCAGTTCACTAGCTGTAGCAATTTACTGGTTCTCTCCTGACTGTTGTACTTGTTGCCATTTTCTCAAATGCCTCAAGTGCTTTCTTACATTGAACAATACATCTTATTTCTTTTTCTTTTTTTCCCAGTGTGCATGTCTTGCTATTATTTCTGTGTTGTAAAGCACTTTCCTTCTTCATTTTAAGGTCAAGTGTCCTTGTGAAATGTGTAACTTTGAGTGTATGTTGAGTGACATACATAGAATGTAATATAACACTGAGGTTGTTATGCTGAGAGGGTTTCTTTTTTTTTTCTCTAACAAAGCTAACACACTCCTTTTATTGATGGTGAATAACATCCAAATGCTGCATGGATTGTTGCAGGTGATTAAAATGTACATTTTGTTATAAAACAAGTAGTGTTTATATGTATTATTCTGTCATTTGCCATCTACGTATTAGCTAAAATTATATATATTGTGAGTGTTCTTATTTTTTACCAATGTTTCTGTCCTCTGTGTCTTTTATTCTCCGTGGGGATTAAAGAAAAAACCTTAAAGCCCTGTTATGTGATCAGATTCCTTTCTAAAGCACACACAGTAAGCAGCCGCGGAATGGAGCCCGAGCTGAGCTGTCGTCTTAAACCTGCCGTCTCATGGGACATCTTGAAACATCGGCGAAGGAGCAAAGATGTGCTGAGTTCAGACAGTTCTCAGGAGTTTCAGTAAGAGGGTTTTTTGCTTCTTTTTTTTTTTATGGAACCTCTGCATAAATGAACAGCAGCGTGAAATAATAATGCCCACATTCCTGTTTTTTATGCTACAGTTATAAATAAAGTATCAGGGTGGAAAATTAAAGGGGCACTTTAGCACACCTAGAGTAGATGGGGACGAGGAGTCCGGGTTGGTAGTCTCCAAGCACACATACTTGACTTCACAAAGCTCCTCCAGAGCTGCAGAAGACATTTGGAAGACAGTTTTTAAAGGTTAAAAAATACTCGTCATGATTAGTAAACTGAACTTTACGTGCAAAACAGTGGCGCTCTCCTTCAAATGTGGTTAGCTGAGCACGGATGCTGGACATGTCCAGTTTCAGGACTTGTAGAAGTGGGCGGAAGGGGTTTTTATTTCAATAGCTCATTTAAATAAATACTAATCTCCAACTGTCATGTAGTTCCCAGGGTGATGCCGAGTCGTGGCTTTTATGGTATTTATCAAAATGTTCCCCAGCGCTGCAAAGTAAGTTGGATGATGTTGTTATGATTTCCCTTTAGCTATAGTCTGATTAATCGACGCTTCGAGTCAGTCCGTGTTCTTCTGCTTCATCCATCTCAGTCTCACAATATCTCATGAGATCATAAACCGAGGTGTCGGGCATCCATGTACTGAGCGGACCATATCAAGTCAACAGGCACTTCATAATAAAAATGAAATAGCTCTAAGCCCATTCATTTCTCAGACGTGCTGGATGGAGCCACACAGCGAGCTCACAGTCTGAGCAATGAGTGTAATGGACATGATGCAATTTGCCCAATCTTACAAACAACAGAGAAACTAATGAGCCGTTGGGTAAATGAAAAACTTCCCATCGACGTTACCTTGAAGAGAGAGAAAAACATTCTACCATGTTCACTTCTGTTACCTTGACTGTGTCAGACGTCAATTAAATCCGAGCCTGATTGATCCCATATTCATTTGATTTTATTTTCCTTCCTTTCACTTGTTTTGCCGACCATTGGCACGCGGCAGTGTTTTCTGTTGTGTGCACAGCTGAACTGAGGAAGGTCAATGAGACAACTGGACTATTTTCAATTCAGTGATTGCAAATTTGCTCTTGCACAGCGTTTGACCTCTGGAAAATATTTGCAGGAGGGTGTGCTCTCCGGGCCAGATGGTGCCACAATATGTGGTATTATCGTAGCTCAGGGACACTTGCATAGGTAATTATAAAATATAAGAGATAAAAAAAGGGAAGATAAAAATGACTAGATGAAAGTGCCTTTTTTCTGCCGTCACTACACTCTCACATCTCAGTTAGTTCTTAGATCATCTGACACATCTTTCATAGGTTTGTTTTTTTGTTTGTTTTTGTTAGGGTTAGGGTTAACCCTAAAACACTGAAATAGTTACAAAGTTATATAAACTTTATATAACTAGGAAGTCACATTAAGATTAAAATCTGTTTTTCAAGTGAGATCTAGCCAAGACAGGGTCAAAAAGCAGCATGAAGGACATGACAAGATAACAACATCAAATTAAATCGTAATAGCAGCAGAAAGTATGAAAATATAAAAAATTTTTATGTATATCATAACAGCAAAGGTTCTAAAACCAGGCTTTATTAAAACCCTTCATAACAGTAACTGGATCGGATTTTATTGCCATGTCTTATATTAGTAATAAAATAAACCATTAAGAGTCTAAAAATGCTTATTTTGGACTGTTTATACAGGCTAGAGTACATCATTAAAATGATTTGGAGGGAAAATAGTCTCTGACAGTCTCATTTGGCCACTTGTTAGCAACCGCCTTTTATAAGAGATTTCTATAGCATTGTAGTATTGAGCCCTAAAACCAGGAAACCAGTCAGCATTTTTGCACATCCGGTTCCCTTGTCTTAGTGTCAGTGGGTTTTTTAATTTTTTTTTATTGTTTTGCAGTTAAATGCCTGAAATATGATCTGTTGTTACCACAGGCTTGAGATATTTACACATTTTGTTCTTCAACATAAATTATGTCATCAAATATCCCAAAATTGTATTTCAAAACACTAAAATGTCTTAAAAAAGGCGGTTGCCAACAAGTGGCTGAATGAGATGTCAAACACACTGAACAAGGAGACTCATCTACTCACTAGTCCGTTTTTACAGGCTGACTTTAGTTACAAACTATTCTAACTCTATACTTTTCAACTTGTAGATTTATCCATTTACAGAGAACGTGTATTGTAATTTTGTAGTAAGGTTTAGTGCTCGGTGGGGTTGTTGTTTAGGCACAACCTAAACCTCATAGCCTAACATTAGCGTTTTACTTCTAGGGATTTAATTTACGCTTCGAAAATCACAAAAGTGGTTTAGTTTGCTGAACAAAACGTGTCATTATCATAAACTTGAGTTTGCCACAGAGATTATTTTCTATCCAAAATCCAACTCAAAAACTGTATAGGCAGAAGCAGCACTGTATGCTTTTTAATTCAATTCCATTTGCATCACATGGCTTTGGTACCCTGAGTTAGAAAGTTGTTTTAATAAATGATTGAACCTAATTATCCCCATGTCGGACTTTTTCTGATCATGTCCAAGTCCTCGGTCTTAAATGAGGGCTCCTCTCATGTCTCCTGTGTCTCACTGATCTGTTGCACTAATGACCACTTTCTCGTTTGTTGACAGCTGCGGCCTATTAGTTAGGTGTGTGTGCGTGTGTGTGTGTGTGTGTGCGTGTGTGTGTGTTGGATAGATCAAGTCCAAACACATCATATCACCTTCCCCTCAGCGGTGATTTCCGGCTGCGTACGAGGCTGTTTATTTGCGCCTCTGAATGTTTTGCGTCCCCGTTTCCTCTCATTTGCATGTTTCACAAGGACTGTGGACAAAATGAGTGCTGACATCACGCTTCCTGGACTCGGTCCTGTCCACTTGGCGCGGCACTTGTGTCTCCTGCCAGATCCTGTTAATTGGCGTATTTTGCTGGTCTCAAAGTGGCCGCCCAGTCCAGACATGGCGTCCGCTCTCAGTTTGAGGCAGAAAATGAAAATCAGAGGATGCTTGTGGGAGGGAGCTGCCAGGCCTGTTTTTCCTCCCTGTCTGCTCCCTTTTCGCATGATCTATAACGCTGTGTGACAGACAGTGGGGTGTACTGTGTTTTAATTAATTCCATGCAGGTTTCTTAAAGGCTCTTTAACAATATATCCCTGTAGTCGCTCCGGTGCCTCATTAATGACTTGCACGGCGCAGACATCACTTTGATCGCCACGTTTTTTTTTAACACCCACCTCCCTGAAGAAATATGAGTGCTACACTAATTGCCTCATGTTTGTATTGATTACGCCACCCCCCCCCCAACCCGCTCCTGCAGCAGTCGCTCATCCTCCCATCTTCACTTTCCGCGAGCATATCGAGCTTGTCAGGAATCGAGAGTGGTCGAAGGGGCTGGCACTAAATGTCAACAATTTTCAGATTATCCGAGGCAACGGAAAACATTCAGCCGTGACTAATTGCGTCGAAGCAGAAATCTCTCTCTCCACTGTCACGGATAGATGAAGCTACGGTATATTCTCTTGGATAATTTCTGCAATAATTCAAGCAGAAATGTGTTCTGCATTAACTCGAGCTGGAATTGTGAAATATACAGCCACAATCTAAATAATGCCTAGGTTAATGTTCCCGTTTACAGCCGTCTCCTCCCATCCTTTCTTCAGCCTTGATGTAATCAAACTTTATAACATCCAACGTTTCCTGTGCGCCTGAAGGTAATTGAATTGCTCTAAAAGGTCTCATCCCTGGAAAGCCTCCCGTTGCTCATCACAATCAGTCACCCCCTCTGATGTCTATTTATATTCCTTCAAGTACATTAGCCACAGGTTTTCTTTATTCATGTCCGGCGCATCTTTCACTTTTATGCAGATGACGTCCTGGTTTGTGTGGCAGCAGACAGAAGTGATGGACTGCTCTGTCAGGAACGTGGCTGGGAGGTGTCGGCTGCTTTCAAGGTCCATGAGGATCAAGTAGAAGCTCTCAGCGGCCGGAAAAAAAGTTTCCTGAACAAAAAAAATACGCTGCTTTCATAGTTACACACAGAGTCAGAAACAGAAAAAAAATATATTAAAGTGATACTTTACTTTTATTCACTTACCATTGTTGTATATTAGTCAAGTTGTGTACTACGCTATCCGCAGTGTTTCCAACAATGTTCACAGCTAGAAAACTCTAGCTATGTCACCCGCCACCCACCAGAATAACCCTTATGTCTTTAGGTTAATAACTTAAGGTTGCAAATGTAGGTTAAGGAACAAAAAACCTTGGTTAGGGTTAGGAAAACATCATGGTTTGGCTTAAAGTACCTGTTTTGGTCACCACAAACGTAGCTGGAAATGTCTCCGGGTTTGCTTCAAAACACCCGGTTTTGCTGCCACACAATGCTGGAGACGGTCTAAATTCGCAGGAAAAATATTTGGTCTTGGCCCCGACAAACAAGGCGAGTTTTCCTTAAAAAGATCCAGTATTTCCACGCTTACAAATGTTGACACTCAAATTACGGTCACCCCTTGCCACCTCTTTGCCTGTAAGTGCACTGCTGTCGCCTTCACTGCCCAGTGTGAAAGTCAGGCACTAACCATGTCATGTGAACGTGATGCAATAATGTTTGTACACATGTCAATATGGTACATACTGTAGCCTTTGCCACGTAGAAACTTGGTTGTATCTGTAGTTGGCAGGAATGTTAATTGCTAACATCATACCCTGGTGAATGAGATGTGTCATTCACTTGCGGGTCTAACTGGGATAATAAACAAACCATATTTCACACTTAACATTGAATGCAAGAAGTGCATGAATTAGATAAGAAAACACACATTCACAAAACTATAACACATACAGATTCTGTGACCTCACTGTATAACTTTCCTCCAACAGAGCAAATATAAGGAAGAACTGATCGACACTTTATTGGTAGCAAGTTCAAAAGACTATATCTTGGCGCTGAATGACATTTAAAAAGACAGATAGCTCAAAGGTCATTTAAAATTCATCATATTAGTTCCCGGGGCTGAATATAATCACCTCCGCCAAGGAGGTTATGTTTTCGATGTCCGTCAGTCTGTTTGTTGGTTTGTCGGCAGGATTACACATAAACTACCTAGCAGAATCAAGCACAGGTTTTATTTGATATTGGACGAGGCTTGATTGAGTAAGAGGTAGCTGTTTGGCCTTGGTGAAGAGTCTTGACTTTGAATACAGTACATACAATGATGAATAGACCCGCATTATATGTACAGTGGCGCTTTTCGAGTCTACGGACCCTTCAGAGCACTTTATAGCACTTTCCACATTCATACACTGATTCACTGAAAGGCTTGCTCATCAGCAGTGAGACAGCACTTCCCATCCAAAGAACCCTACCAATCTATGCTCAGCCATTCACACACATTCACAGCCATTGGGAGCAATTGAGTATTTTGCCCAAGGTTATTCTGACATGCAGCTGGTGGATCTAGGGATTAAACCAGTGACCTTCGAATAGTGGAGGGCGGCCCCAGCTCTATTTTTGGGGTTTAGTTGATTTCAGTGTTTGTCTTTCTTTCATGAAAGACTTTTATTTGCAATGGCTGACTTTGACATTTTGATATAGGTTGAGGATGTAAATACGTTTCTCGCCACGACCTAGTCCTCGGATGCTCTTGTCTTGGCCACCTCAGACTCAATTTTCAGGCAGCGAAGACCTTTTCTCATAGTTTATTCAATGGCGAAGCTCCAACTTTACAGAGCAGCCATGCTCAGCCATGGTCAGTCCGAAATCGGCAAAGAACCATCTCCAGTCATCTGAGTGATAAGTGGAGTTTTACAGGCAGTGAGAGATGTTCATTGTGCATTTGCAGCCATGCCAGGCAGCTGAAGACATGAAAGATTTCACTGGCTGCGCTCGCCAACTTGGTGAGATTTTTCGAATTCACAGACAGTTTGATTAATCCTCACTCTGCTGGTGATACACTACCAACTACAGCAGCTTTTTTTTTTAGCCCCGGAGCAAAGTAAACTTGCAGGACAGCATCGCACAGCCGTTGTTCTCCATTCTAACCAAACACTATATGAGCACAGTTATCATTCCTGCCATAGATACCCAGCGTCTGTGTTGAGCAGTCCTGCCTGTCTGTCCAATCCTTGGAGGCAGCGCTGCGCTCTCTGGGGATTCTCACACTACAGAGACAGGGGAGCCTTCAGAAGCCTCGTGAAAATTAGATCTGTCCAAACCAATCACACTAAGACTACTTCCCAAAAAAAAAGAAAGAAAAAAAACTAGATAAAAGGATTCAGGGCCCTTCAACTGTCTATCTGTCTCGCTGCTCCGCGGAGACATGGGAACATTCACGAGACGCCTGTGGTTAATCTGAACTGTGATCCTGCACAACACAGCCCAGGACAGGTTTTCAAATTTAGTGGTGTAGACGTCTGAGAATAGTTTACTGTCTGAATTAGAAGTACAGTGGCTGCATTACGCATCCTAACAAATAGCGTTTTACTAACACATAACGTGAACGATGAGCTTTACCTCACTTTATGTTGTGCGTTTGGGTTTCAATTGAGCCGTTTCCTGTTTTTTATTATGTCGGGTTTATCCTCATGTGATGTTCTTTGTGTGTTTTTTTTTCCTGGCTTTTTTGATTGCCCCAATTAGTTTCACCTGTCCCTAATTAGTCTTCCTTCCCTGGTATATTAAAGTCTGTGTGTTGCTCCCTCTCCCCCTCAGTCCTGTGTTTATGCCTGCTGTCAGAGCTTTTGTTCTCTGTTCCTCCTTTACTAGTTTCATCGCCTGCTGTTTTTTGTTGTCTAGACTTCAGCTGTACATTACTCGAGCTGCTTTTTGTTTTTCGCCCACAGTCTTGCATTTGGGTCACTTCCATTGGAACCTAAAACCTTCGCCAAAGTGCTTTTGTCGCCTAAACCGAGCCAGGATTGATGCATACCCTGGAATCTAGTCAGTAGTAACAAATGTGGTGCAGCCTTGAAAGACAGTCATGCTGAGCGTCAGGAAAAAAATTTCAAATGTGTGTCCATGTACGCAAATCCCGTGGATTATATTTTGTGACACTCTCACAAACTGCCCTGATACTACTTGGAACCTAAATCCCTGCCAGAACCTCCTCAGCTGTGTTTCATTAACAGACAGGACTCTCCTGCCACCGAGTAGATCCAAACAAGAATTAGGTCTCACATTGGCAGGCTTGATCGACACTTCAATTTCCTCTCTCATTCCCAGACTGCAAGGACCAACAGTTATCCAACAAGGCCTCCTAATTAAACGTAAGAAAACATCATTTTCAACTGCACTGCATTTTCTGGTTTAAACATTTGTCATTGAGGGGAAAGTCATTGAGGAAAAGTAAGAGTTGTCAAGCTGTCAAGTACAAATACATGAAAAATCTATCACAGTACACGTACAGTTACAACATTTTTGTATGTGTTACTTACAACCCACCTCTGAGGGCCAGTCGAGAAGGGACGGGACTTTAATATCTCCTGTGTCTGACCTGTAAAGCTCAGAAATGCATTAAAATGCACTTTTCATCATCTGTTTCTGCTGTATTTAGTAGTTTTCACGATTGACAGAGAAACATAGTGTATTAAAAAGTGCAGGAAAAATCTTATTGGTAGGTTTTCAATTTGATTCTCGTAGATTCCCAATGCACAGCCTGGGTTAAAACTTTATAATGGGTTAGAATAAGAATATTTTTGTTTCTTAGCAACAGATATAACTGATAAATGGGCTAGCTTGTTGACAAAGTGATTCAAGGGCTGGAATGAGGTTGTTAATGGGCCGCATTCAGCCCAAGGGCCGTCAGGTGACGAGGTCTACACTGCTGATATGTTAGGAAATGGGTTTTTATGTAATTTGGTTGAACCAACCTTGATTTTAATACGAAAATCAGGGACAAATCAAATTGCTTTCTCCCCAGCTTGATCACTGCCGGCAAATAGAAAGCAGTCTCCTAAGCATTAGCTCGTGAGGACTCTATCCCGGCAAGGTTGCCACGAAGAAGAAGAAATTAGCCTTGAACTTGTATACAAATTCAAATTGCAGGAATTTTGTGTGATGAAAGCCTTCACAATCGAACCCAAACTTCTTTTCATTAAACTTATTCACAAAGAACATGTTATGTTTTGGAAATAGTTGAATGACATTTCAGCGCCGTGCCTTCCTGAGAGAACAAGTGCAGTTTTATAAAGCAGCACCACCTTGGCTTCTGCAGTCTCAGACAGCTTCACAAATTATTTTGGACTCCCCGTTTCGCAGTCCTTCACTCCTGACCTCCGATAGCTCCCTCGTCACCAAGGAAGCTTTTCCCCAGCATCTGGCCCACTTGCTCCCCCCGTGAGAGCGAGCTTGTCGGGGCAGACGAGCGTGCCTCCCTCCGGGCCCAGATGATGAGACAGTGCATTTACATTAGCCTAGTGAAGCAGGAGCAGTGGCACGCTGCCAGGACCGGAGCGCAGAGTGTGCAGCCCCAGCATCTGGTGGGTTTTCTTTCACTAACGTCAGTAGCAGCTCGGTACGCCTTCACACAGACTCACCGACGACGGACAGGCAGGCAAACAAACTGGCACACAGTCAGATCATAAAGTCAGATAAACAGTCATATTCAGAACGTTAATTAGCCATTACTCATACAGCCAAGCCATTTGTCAGCCAAAGAGGGAGGCAGAGTCCTGGCTTGTGCCTCAGTCGGCTCTAGCTAAGGGAAGGAATTAGAGAGGAGAGGGGACGGCTTCATTAAAGAGAGTCTGGCCTCGGATCTCTTGGCTTGGATGACCAGGACACCAGGTTGCTACATTCATGGGGAAATTAGGGTGGAGGGAAATTACCTTGGACACAAAATGTAATCTGCCTCCTAACCACTGACCATCAAGAGGGAATTTTCTTTAGATTCCAGCATGACTTTCAATGGAGATTCAAATGGAGGGGGCTGGGAATGGGACATTAGAGCGGCACTTGGAGAGAGGCACTTAGGTACACCAAATGTGAATTTCCATTAGTGGGAACGGAGGATGGACACGTTAATGGCAGCAAGCGCAGCAACATTGTGGAAAGCATTGCATTACATCCACATTTGAGGTAGCATAACGGAGGGCGAATGTGGCTCTTCAGCCGAATTGGGTTAAAAATGTGTTGCACGCTACAGCTGAAATAAGCAATAAAAGGAGCACCATAAGTGTTTAATACACCTCACAATGGTGCTCAAACAGCAAAAAGCAGGAATATCCCTTCCAAAGCAGAAAAGAAAAGGAATGTCGATAATGTAGAGCAGCGGCTCCCGACATGTGACCACTCATCACAGGCTGGGTCCTCTACCCCCCTCACACTGTTATTGTTCGAAAACACTGTTTCTTCTTTAAGCTGATAACTGCTGTGATAAAGTTGATATGACAAAGTCACATCAGTACACTGTAGATCAAGGTAATTATCAACTTTGGAAGACAACTAGTTTTGTTATGCAGTGCCAATTTAAACCATTACAAAAAATGAGTAACTACTACTCAAATAGTTGAGCAGATAGCACTAAAAGACAGTGAGTGCACTCAGCGTAATGATATATATAGTTATAGATATATTTATCTTTGGCAACCACGACGTAAAGAAATTAAGTAAAGTCAACATCACTTCTTTTTCAGTGTACCGTAAATTGTTATCAGTTATTACCTATTTAAATATTACACGGTCTGATCTACACTGTAGTTATAGTGTAGTACAATGAACTCCACTGAGTTGACAAGGTTGTATCACTCATTATGGATATTACTACTACGCCTTTGAACACAGTTGTATAATATCCTCCTCTCAGCGTCTTCACCTCATCTGAGACTGGGCTTGAGGTGAAGGATTCTTAACACAAAGTCAGCATTAGACATTTATAGACAATAACATTCTTCGTTTAACTGTTAAATGTCCTGCCTGGTCAAGTCAAACGGTTTGATAACCACATTTGAGGAATCATTGCAAAAAATTGGCCATATTGGCCGATATATCAATATCAAGATTTTATTCTATTTTAAAATGTATGAAATAGACATTATGACATATTTCTGATCCTTATTTGGCACCATAGCAGTGGAGCAGTGGCCATTTATGATGAAGTCTTAGGTCTAATGAAAGAAGTTTTATGCTTTTGGAGCTAGACCAACACTAGGAACTAAAAGTCAGGAAATCTTGGCACCTACTGCTTCCATTATCTTTTAATCTGTCTCTTGTGAGTCCTTCAAGTGCAATATGAAATTGTGTTGTACTTAA